>CM029467.1:26069901-26639645 GCA_017140185.1 Eucalyptus polyanthemos subsp. polyanthemos | reverse complement strand
GGTGTCCGCGGAATGCGCGGAGATGATATTGGCGTCGCTGGGGCCCTCCGGCGCCGCCGGAGTGGACGGAGACGATGGGGTTTAGGTCCGGGGGGGGGCCGGCCCGACGGCGTTGAACTTCACCTATCAGGTTGGTTGGTTGGTTGGCTGCGTGGATGGTGATGGTTTCGTTAGTGTTTTTGTTTCATGTGGGTGTACGGAAATATATGTGATGTTGCTGGGTTTGACTTTTGCGGCGCGAACAGTGATTGTTGCTTGGGGTTTTGGTTGGCACGGTTCTTGTCGTCTTCCATTTTTTTTCCTTTTTAACACGCCTCATGTAGAGATCCTATTTCACAAGTTTTGGGCGGTCAACGCTGTTTGAGGTACAGGGCTTTATAAAGAAAGTTCTTGTTTTAGTTTGTTTGCTGGTGGATCCCTTCTTTGCATCCATGGTTTGACCTAGGTGCTTGGACTTGGGTTTGAAACTAGATGTTGCTTTTAGCATCAGGCTTCCTGATTGACTTATTTGTGAAGCTTTTTGATGTCGGCGATCTTGTTGTTTTGACGAATTTTGGAGGATACCATTGCTTTCCATTTATTACTGCAAAGGTTTGCCAAAAGAGTGCTTATACATGATCTTTGGAGGATTTATTTACTGAGGTGCTGAGCAATCGGATAGGTGAGTACTTGGTTATGCTCGGCTCTAGATAATCTCTAACTCAAATAGGAAAAATACCTTTCCATTAGTTATGGCCACTGAACATCGACTTCATCTCTTCTTCCCTTGTTAAAATGCTCAAGCTGACCATAAGTGGCTGTTGATTGAAGGATTTTGGGCTGTTGACCTTGCTGAAAGATGGTATCTTGCGATCATTGTCTTCATTCAATCATGATGATTTAATACTGTGGCAGTCTAGCGACAATTGAGCTGATTGTTGTGAATTAACCTTTTGTGTTACTAAAAATTACCTAAACCAGAAGGCAGTATCACACACTTTTAGGCAGTTTACCTGCTGTTGCTGTAATGAGTGCATGCATTTCTATAAATTTTCTGGATGCAAACTCTTTTTCCTCGCATTGCATTTATCACCACATGTACTTTCATCAATAGGCATGAAAGAGATATGGGGAAAAAAGAATTCAGATTCACCTTCTTCTTATTTCGTTTCTCTTCAGGGGGAGAAAAAAGTGGCAACAATCCATAATGTTTTTGCTGTCATAAGGGGATTAGAAGAGCCTGATCGATACATTCTGTTAGGCAACCACCGGGATGCATGGACATATGGAGCCGTCGACCCAAACAGTGGCACTGCAGCCCTACTTGACATTGCGCGTAGGTATGCTCTTATGATGCAAAGGGTTGGAATCCTCGGAGAAGTATCATACTCTGTAGCTGGGATGCTGAAGAGTTTGGTATGGTAAGTCGAAACTCTTCCCTGGCAGACATGACGTGCATTTTGGATAAATAAGATGCCTTGTGCCCTTTATTGTTAGCTGGCATTACTGCTGTGTTGCACACTTTTTCAAAAAGTAATTGAACTTGAACGGTGCATTACTTGGTACATTTCCTTGTGGTTTTCCATTTCTTGCGGACTTTCAGTTATTTATTTTTCTGATGGCATGATCTTAGATAGGGTCTACTGAGTGGGTCGAGCAGAATCTCATGACCCTGGGTTCAAAAGCCGTGGCCTACCTTAACGTAGATTGTGCTGTTCAAGGGCCAGGATTTTTTGCCCGTGCAACTCCACAGCTAGATGGGCTCCTCATTGAGATCACAAAGAAGGTGCAACAAAGTGAAAATGGCTTAGATCTTATGTTCTGCAACTATGCCTTTTAACTTTTCTGAGCATGTGTGCACTCTATTGATTATCGATGTATTGGCATCAGGTTAAGGATCCTGACAATAAGGAAGCAACTGTTTATGAGATGTGGACAAAAGCTAATGATGGCATCGATGTAAGGTTAACTGGTATTTTTGCTCAGAATGTCTGCACATTTTTGCATGACTTTGCACTCATAAGGCCTGTGGTCTTGTTTTTTCTTCTTGTTGTTTTGGATCGAGCAGGGTGTTTCGTCATGTGTCCAAGATATCTTTCCTCTCATGTACAACAAAGTTGAAACTGAATGTTTTTTTGTCTTTTCTATAGTGTAAATTGCCTTGTGCCAACTTGAACTCTTAGGATGGATATGTTCTTACATTTCATTACATCTACGGAAATGCTAGTTCTTGTTTAAATCTATCCAGGATTACTTGTGTTCTCAACCCCCTTTCAAATATGTATAGTGTTAGGAAGTCCAATGTAAACACTTGACCTATTTGGTAAAGGAACACTAATAGCACAATTACCTATGTAAGGATATGTGATGAAGAAAACAACATGAAGTTGAAGAACAAAGAATGAGATGAACAAGAATCCGCCTGTGAAATGAAGTATTATATATGGTGGAAAATTGAAATTTGGCACTGATCTTGTTTTGGAAAGTCCAAACCCCAATGGTGAAGGCATTAACCAGAGGGAGACTACATGAATATTAGGCAATGGTAACATATGGAATAGCTAGAAGTCTATGTGTGGAAAACTCTGACATTTATTTCAAAGCCTGTAATTTGTTTTTTTTAAAGATTGATGTTGAAATTCATGAAATAAATGCTGAAATTTTTACTCAGTGTGTTGGTTGTTTTCTTGAGGATGTTGAGAATTAAGTTGTGCATTGCAGACTCAGTTTTTGACTAAATTAGACTCTTATTGCTTAGAGATTGATAAGATTGGCCATTTGGCTGTAGATCCAAAGACTCAGTGGGATAGATTCAGATTATGCTCCCTTTTTGCAATACGCAGGAATTCCTTCTGTTGATATGTACTATGGAAAAGGTACCTACAACCTTTCACATCGCCATTTATCATTATTTATGAATCACTGGGGGGGTATTAGAAGAGATCTGGCTCATTGTAATTTGATGCTTCAGATTTTCCTGTCTACCACACTGCCTATGACACGTATGATTGGATGGTGAATCACGGAGATCCTTTTTTTCAGCGTCATGTGGCTGGTAAGTTTCTTTTTTAGCTTTTTGGAAGGTATGTGGAAAGAATCTAACTTATCATTTCCATGCTCTCAGCTGCAGGAGTATGGGGGCTCTTAGCACTTCATCTTGCGGATGATCTAATTTTACCTTTCAATTACCTCAATTATACGAACCAGTTGCGGGTATGCAGTACTTTTTACATGCTTATGAGGGATCATCTTATAATTATTCTGGCAGTTTTTCTGGATTAGTGCAATATTCTACTAGAAGCACAGAGGTATCAGATTCAAATGTGGACAATTGCTTATAGGAAAGTGAGATAAGATCCATTCTTAATTAGGTAGATAGCTTATTGATACAGTATCAAGAAAGTGGCATGGTGCAAAGACTACTGTTAGTCCTACATGGTATTTTCTTATCGTGACAGCAATGACCAGTGTCAAGATGCATGTATCTTTGGAGAAGACTCTGATGGTCTCTCTGGCTTGCTCTGGCTCCTAGAATAATCCCATACTCTGCCTCTCATGAACATATTTTCTGCTTTTGGTCAGGGCTATGTAGATATCTTGAATAACTTACTAGATGGAAATATTTCTGTGCACCCTTTGACCTTGTCAATCCAAGCACTTGCATTGGTGGCCAAAGAGGTTGAACTGGAAGCAGAGGTAAAGTTAGTGTTCAATAGTTATTACTTAATTGGCAATCTTAATTCAAGGAGAATACACTTTAACTCAGGTGAAGTTGTGCGGTTGTATTGCAGAAATTGAGTGCAGAGCAGACGACTGGTGAGCCCGGAGTGTTGAGGAGGCGAGCATTAAATGATCGGCTGATGCTTGCTGAAAGAGGCTTCTTGGATGCCGATGGTCTTCCCTATGGACGGTGGTTCAAACATCTCGTGAGTAAATTTTTTTTTTTTTTAAAAAAAGAAGAAGAATAATCTTCTCTTTTGGGGACAAGCATAGCATGTACTATGTACAGATTGAGCTCTGCGCTGTGGTTTCGGTTTTCGAAGCGCGCCTGGCAAGTCCTGATTAGTGGAGGCATTACTTGCAGGTTTATGGACCGAGCGACTACAGAAGCAGGACATCCTTCTTTCCTGGAATAGCAGAAGCCATTTGGAGATCAGCAGGAATGAGAAGCGGGGAAGGGCAAGCCTCGATTCAACATGAGATATGGAGAGTGGCTAGAGCCATTCAGAGGGTTGCCGATGTTCTGGGAGGTCGACCCTTGTAAAGAAAATTTATATCACACGCAAAGCAAAAGATGACTCTCGTGCCTGTACAAGTGCAGTTAGGATGTGATGAGAAGCTCTAAGGAAAAGGGCAGTCTTTCTCTCACGTGATATGTGTTCCTATGTAGAAATTTTCTGATCTCTGATATATACAATAGCTGCCATTACTCATGAATGAAAGTACATTTTGCGTCCTTGTAGTGTTTAGGTGTTACAGTTTTGATCCTTGCTTGTTCTGCACAAATTGACTTCTTGTATTATATGCAGCTCACAGATTAAGTCGTTGTCTTACCATATTTCTGTTCGAAATCTAATGGGAATTCCCTAGTGCCTATGTGCACAAGTTCAGGAAATTATATTTCAGCCTTCCTGCTTTATATTTTGTTTCGTGATGATACGTTTTTAATAGGCAACGCCAATGCGTACATTTTCCGATTCATAATCTCGTTGAGGAGATTATTTCTCTTTTTAAGTTCTTGTAGCAGCCACAAAACTATGAAAAGTGGCAGATCCAATTTCTGTTTAAATTGTTCGGTGCACTACTCGAAGGCTGCAGAATCTTCAAAGTTGTACCATTTAACTTTGAGGTAAACCACCTTAAAAACATTGCTATCAAATCACAAGCTATAATGAAAGTACATTTATTACGGATGTAGTTTAAATTAGTTTTAGGAAAATTTATTACAAGTGTATCAATTTGAGATTTTTCGTGATATTAACATTTATTTTAAATGTATAACTACTATATGTCATTGACACGTTTTGTATTTATTGTGTCTGACTAGATGTTACTAGATGTTTCATTCATAATAAATAAATAAGTCTTCGTAATCGGAATTTACTTTAATTTTTCAACTTTCCTCGTTCTTCAATTACATGTGCCTATACTTTCTCACAATGTAGATTCAATGTAGTTAAAACCATACTTCTTGCTCGAGATTTCTTACCATCGATTCCAAGGGCTTGAAATAGAATTTTGCAACCGTTCTAGACCTCGACTTCAGGACCCGAGATCAAGTTCACAATTCCATTCTTGATCGTTCGTCGTTTGTCTAATTCATGGGGACCGGTTCCACCAAAGCTTTCAATTAATTGAAATTAAGCAACAATCCCGGCATTTCTCGACCGGTGAAATTTCGTGATCGGGGGCAGGTTGATTTCAGCTAGCGGAAGCAGTACATCCCATCCCTTCTAGAAGATCGACGTGCATATGCATTATGGTGATCTTGTTTTTTTTTTTCTTTTTTTTTTTTCTTTCTGAAATAGTCGAAAAGGCAATCAACCAACTATCGCGATTTGGTATTTTTCACTGGACGACATAGCAAAATCGGCGTTTTCGATTATCTTGATTTAAGGTCGCTTCTTTTATCACTTTCTAAAGCAACTTTTATTTGATATTTCTGGTTTGGTTGCCAATTTTTGTTCGCATTTGGTAAGACATGGAGAGATAATTAATGCTGTTAGTGTCCATCATTAACAAAATTTTATAGCGGACAAGAAGCGGATATCATGTAGTACCAGTTTATTTTTACATTTTATTTTTATATCTTTCAATTTTTAATGCATATACTCTCCAGCGATAAATACAAACGAGGTCATAATCAAACTTGTTGCTCGAGATCTCCATCACTTTGGAGAGCTCGTAGTCTGAGTGGTCAAGCTGTTCTAGACCTCGACTTTGGGACTCAAGACAGAGTTCATTGCCCTTTTATCTATAGTCGGTCCTGTCCTTGTGCTTACGTGGAATTAGGGGACCTCAAGGGAAAAAAAAAAAAAAGAGAGAGAGAGAGAGAAAAATAATAAATAATAGAAAAGGAGGGCCAGAAAAAAGTAATGGCGCGCCAGGTAGGGGTCGAACCTACGACTTTCTGCTTAGGAAACAGACGCTCTATCCACTGAGCTACAGGCGCTTCTTCGAGATTTCAGGCTTTATGTGTATATATAAACTGAATTATATAGCATGTATTCTCGAGCTAAAGATGGTTTCAAAAATTAGAACTAGAAAGCACCCGTTTATTCATAAATCCAGTTAGAGACTAGACTGCTAATCTGATCCGGTTCTCGGGTAGATCCGTAGATCCATGAAACCATCCGTAATACCTACAAAATTGCATTCATCAATTAATATCATGATGGATCTAATTTCTATGTAGAGCACTAAAACTTATTCAGTTTAACTTCAAGCTATTAATTTTGATTAAGAACTGAAAATTATAAGGCAAAATGAATCAACAATACTCGCTAGCAAGGAACTTAATTTCTTTGAAAGTCATGATATGGCCTTCTTAGAGTTTCCCAACACCAAGAATGTGCGGAGAATTAACTTTACGTTAATGGCCCTAGCCTCTATAGAAGTCAAAACATCAATTGCTTGAATTATATTTCTTAAATGTCAACTTAATTTGATAATGAGGATGGCTAGTGAGAGACTCAATTATGCTTTTAAAATGAGCCATTGGCCCTTAATTTCGTATTATAATGACAAAGCATTGCAACATTTATGGACATCCTCAATTGATCTCCCCCATCCTCTTCATTTGTTTATTAAATTGAAACCAAGAACCTGATTGGTTCCATGGAAAATGCCAGTTTTGTTTGATTCTAGATGGTTTCCGGATCTTTTGCACACCCCTTACTTCCAACTTACATTTCGTCAACGAATGACTAGGTAAGTTTGGCCCCTAGGGCCCCCTTTTCTAATCCTCCAGAGGGTTCGAGAATCAAGAAATCCGTAGCCCAGATGGCCCACAGTCTCCCCATGCGAGTCTCTCTACCACACTGCTGCATCTCATAGAAATACCACGCCGCTAATTCGACCCTATGTTCTATCACATTCCGAGCATGATCCAACAACTGTTTCTGCTTTTGGGCAGACTACAAGACCTAGAGAATGAAGACCGTCAACTAATAATGCTTGAGGAAAGGCCATGAGATTGAGCCTATGACTCCATATGGCTAATCTCTGCAGATGCATGCTCCATTTATACAGAAAGAAACAATATAACATGAATTCCATTTATTTCGCGAAAAATAAATAATTTGAAAAATACCTTCTAGATATGATCTTAACAGAAATAAATAAACAAAAGATATTTTTATTGCTTATGAAAACATTTACACAATGTTGTCAATAATGAAAAACGATTTTCATTGACTAATTATACATAAATGATCTACTTCCATTTACTTTGGTTACTAACGCAAATGCATGGTTCATTTGCTCATCAACCTGTACACAAATGCAAAGGCATGGCTCGTAGGATTTCTTCAATTTTCCCAACAAGAGTTACTGGATACAACGAGAGACGCGACGGCCCTTTCTAAAGCTATACTCCAGATAATCCCAATGTTGATGGACTAAAAAAGGCAATGAACGAAAAACTTTTTCTTGACCCGAAGACTTTCCAACATTTTCACAGTGGCGAAAGCCAGATGGAAAAAGACCATGCTGCTCAAACGAAAAGCCTCGAACAAAAAATGTCACCTAAGCCATTCGGTTTGATGGGGGGCTAGTTTTCAGACAAGTATCAGATCAGACATCTGGAAAAAAAGAAAGAAACGAAAGAAACGAAAAACATGAAAGATCAGAAGCATCAATGAACCAAAGGTACTTTACATCGGTAGAGGTACGAATTACAGCTGACACTCCTCCTTTTATCTTTTACAGCTACACATACTTTCATGGCCCATGATGACAGCAACAACATAACACGATTTTCATCCGCTCCTGACGTCTTTTTACTGTGGGTTGAAACGGCAAATCCTATTGTACCGGTGAAAATCCAGAAGCCAAGGAGCCCTAAAGAAAAAAAGAATCCGACCTAAACAGAAGGAAACAGATAGCTCCGAAAAGCACACTTCTATAAAACCTGTATAAGACATCCTTAAACGAAACAAACGATCACTATAATCATGACGTGGAAGAACAGAGCAATCAGGACTGCTGATGCAGTACGGCTCTTTCTACAACACCCTACATCGGGTACAACCAGCCACTTGAAATTTTGAGGTCGTCCCCTGCTAAACTTAAAAACCCAAACTACAAAAAAGATCAAATAAGGGGAAAAATAGTAAAATGGAACGATTCCCGCTATAAACACCCTCATCCAAAATCTTCTTATGCACTACTAAATTACAGACGTAGGACGACAGACTGGGAAACAAGAAAATCCCTTGGAAAGAGGAAGAGCTCAAGCAGGGTATATGAAGAAGAGATTCCATTAACGAGTGGACACCCACCTTCCTCACCCGCGCTAAAGAATAATTTAGCCTACATGTACAATGGTCACCCAGGCCATCATCACTTAGATGCAACAAGCGTTCTCAACCTCCACATCATTATCATCAAGTAGTCCCTTAAACGGAAGGTCCTGTTAAATCCTCAGCTCTTCTTAGTTGTATATTTTAACAGGCTTCTCATGAGTGTGACGGTTCTGCAAATTGGAAATAAATCATGACGCACAACATGGAAAGACAAGCAACCCACGAGAATTTTGACCAGGCATACATTGACTTACGCAGCAATGTCACCTCATACACAGAATTTTTAAAGCAAATGCATTAAGTAAATTCACCTGATTCACCACATAAGACCTCTTGGGAGCATCAGAGTGCTCCAATCCAAGATACTGTTCCCCATAAACATCTCTTCTCTGTCGAAACATCTGAGTCAGGTACTGACAACATGACTTATCTATCATTTGTCATGGGTGCTGTCTTTGTGTAAAGGCTGGGGTGTGTGCGCGCGCATGTGCATGTGCATGTGTGTGTGTGTGTGTGTGTGTGTGTGTGAGAGAGAGAGAGAGAGAGAGAGAGAGAGAGAGAGAGAGAGAGAGAGATGCACCTGAAAACGGTTTGATAAAATTTCAGAATCCTCAAGATACTCTGGGCGACCCAACGAAAGAAATGCAAACTTCCACTGTTTAAGCATTTCACATTTTGTTTCAGCATTTGGTATGCATGAACACTATATACCCTATAGGAACCTCTACCACAACAATGGTAATAAATAAGGCATAATGACAAAGTAGAGACCTTGGAAAATGCATCATCTGGAACTTGCAGTTTCTTTTGTATGCGCATTTTCACTTCAGCTAACGTTTCACCTTCATGGATGACCAGCAAAAAGGGTTCCCCAAAGTTCTGCACTTGCTGATCAAAGCACACATTAAGAAGGGAAAATAAAACATAAAGACACCTGCTTAACATTCTTACCAAAATAGAAAAGAAAAAATAATAGGAAGAAAACTTAAACTTGATCAAAAACAATTGTAGAACAATTGAATGTTCAATACCAGCTGACTTTGAGCAGTTTCCTTCGTGAAGTGGTAAACATGAATCAAGCGATCATGTGGCCCAAGGTCCTTCTCTTCTTCAGGAATCTGAGCAGATAATAAATTTAAGTTTCAAAAGCTACAACAACAAATATACATGAAAAAAAAAATTAAAGAACAGTTAACAAAAAGGATAAAGAAGAAGGCCCAAAGAAAAACTACAAGGATGCTATCTTCAAAAGAAAGAGATGGTCAGAAGTGCAACCACAAAACCCACCATAGATAAAGAAAACAAGAGCTCAGACCAAGTAGTTCAGTGAAATATGTTATTGGCAGTACCCTGTAACATGCTCTCTCAAGATGTCATTTTAGTTTGAAGTTCAAACCTACTTTCCTATTTTTTATTAATTTTTTGGTCAAAAAACTTACTTTCCTAATTCAGTTATTATTTTTTCTGCCAACGAAACCTGCCGGAAGAAAAACATTTTATGATTGTTGAGGACCCGTGGAATCTGGAAACAATCATTTCCATCAGGTTGGGATTTTGAGTTTACTCTATGCAAAGCCCTCATCAGCTGTCATATGCTTCTTCAAAGTCACATAGCAATGGATTATGGAACATTCACTTATCAAAAAAAATTTGTTCTTAGATCAGCTCTTGATATGAGAATATTAGGCTACAATCTAATTACTTTACATGAGGGCTGGTACACAGTTTCATACAATTGAAATGACAAGAAATATTGGTGAAAATATAATCTTCCTTAAGAGATCAGTTCTCTCTGAATGACACATTTCCTGGGTCAAGTACCACTAGGAGCGAAGGAAGAAAAATGTTCTCCATCATGGATCTTCCATACTATGAGGTATTCACATTATCAAGTAATCAGGCTTAAATGTTTTTGAAATGATAAAAACTTTGCCAGCCCAAAAGGGATGCACGGAACAAACCGCCATGTTTACATTCCTCAAGCAATTCAACCAAAATTAAGATGATGAAAAGATTGGAAGGAGCAACAGAGAGTCCTATGGCATGCTTACCTCCTCAGCGCGCAATGTCCAGTATTGATCATTTATATTCTCAATTTTCTCACTGGAAGGAAAGATCTGCACAGATATTTGGCATGCTAAGTGAATAATTTAAGTAGAATTTGACGTCTAAATCATCATCACAATCAAACAATGGTTTAACATTTAAACATTTCTAATACAATGGTTCGAGTGACAACGGAGAATGGAAACTGAACACATAAAAATAACTAAAGCATCCACTGAAAATGCAATTACCTTATAGATCTTATGATAGAAGACTTCAAGAAGTCTAAGTTCTGCATCTGGACGAGACAAATCTACCTGTTCAATAAGGGTTTTCCATTGAGTATATTCAGAAAGAAGTTTTTTCACAGAGAGGGAGAAAAAAGAAGAGAAGGGGGAGGGGGGGGGGTGTCAAACAAATATAAGCAAGACAGGGAGGAGAGCTCAAACAACTACTAATCCATGCATATAAAAATTCTAAGCAAGACTTTCCACTGCAGCACATTACTTCTAAAGACGAACAACCTTCACACTAAACTTGAAGCAAAGAACTTCTAAGCCTTTATAGAAACGAAAGATTGAATTCCATTCTTCTCACAGTAAAGTTTGAAAACTTCTCATTTGCGAACTTTCATGGACCAAAAAACTGTAAATTCTCCTCCAGCGGAAGATGGCTTAAATGGTACAAGAAATTTGTTTAAAACAGCAAAATGTAACACAGAACTGTCAACACATAGACTGACATGAGCCACTCCCTACATAATACAATAAACTAGCTATTCTTGGTACTTGTTTTTCAAGGTCAAGATCCCAATTGGAATAGCCAAAAAAAAAAAAATATATATATATATATATATAGATTGACCAGAATATGTGTATCTCCCCTTGTATTCTCCATCATTGTCCTAAAGAGAGGATAACTGGCATATGTCAATAACAATCAATAACTTGCCTTTTTCTTAAGTTCATTAATAACATCACCAACCATGCTCTGCTTTGGAAGTCTAATATGATGAATTACAACCTGAAATGCATTCAAAAAATACATAATTAGCAAAAGTCAGAAATTCATGTACATAAGATTCCTGAAAGGGACAGAGACAAATGCACCTCATCCTTTGAGGCATGATGAAACGCAACTTTCAAGTTCTTTAGACCTTGCAACTCTGGGAGAGGGATGTCCAGTACTTCGTAGTACAATATATCAGAGGTCTATCATAGAGAGAAATATCAGCCAGCTCATCTAGATGAATTACCAGAGGTCTAAAAGATCAAAGGCTCATATAATCATGAAAACTCTACCTGGTTATAATGGACTAGCATATCTGAAAGATGCTCTACCCCTTGAAACTTAATTGGTTGAGGCTTAGGCTGTTGCGAGTAGCAATTGTGAGATGTAAGCCTAATTTTTGATGGATCATCCAGCCCAACTTGTTGAGCCACTCTTTCGACCACTTCATCATAATTATGTAGTTTGGACCTAAAAGGCATATGCATAATTGATGAATATCATACACCCTCAGAAACCAAAAAGAGAGAAAAACAAAAAGGTGTAAGCGGCACTCACAACTCTAGGACGAAATCGTCCTCCTTTGGTCTTTCCAATGATCGAAAATGAACAATCTACAAAACCATATTCCATAGAGAATTTAGATTGACAGACACAAGAAAAAATAGACATAAAAAATCCACCAGGACTATAGCCACATCCAGTGTTTATATTGATAAACAAAACATGTCAGTCCATCTCCCAAATGCAAGATTTACAATATTGGTGAAAGCGTGCATGAAAATCACCAATATACTACTAAAAAGTACAAACTGAATGCATGAGAAGTCAACAAGAGCACTGTCCTTTGCAGCTTTTCTCAAAGCATCTCAGTAAGAGAGCCCTTTAGGTTTAAAGGAAAAGGAATAAGTTTCATCAATAAAGAAATGCCAAGAAAAATGAAAGAAATGAAGACACATTTTATCTCTGCCCAAAAGAGCAGAGATATACAATTTCAACAATTAAGCTTTATTCCTCTATGGTGGGTCTGGTCTATGAATCTTTTTTATGTCATTGTGCTCTATTCTGCCTAAAGCCTACTCTAAGTACACTATATCTTTCCTTGCCATCTTCTTCCACATCATTTTGGGTCTGTTGCCCATTCTAATGTGGGCTTCATCTGATAATCACATCTTCTCACTGTAGCATTCATAGGCACAGTTCCATGTCAGAATACTTCAAATGACTTTCTCATCTCATCCTTGGTTGAGGCTACACACCAAAGAGATTCAAATCGACTATGGCTTTTCTTATATGCCCACAACAATCAACAAAGCATTCTTACATCTGCTACACTCATTTTGAGCTTGTGTTGGTGTTTTACTACCAGCTTTATTAGAAATTTCACTTAAGCTTAAATGGCATTCAATGGTTGTGTAAAACAACGAACACACTTGTCTACTTTCTCCATCCCACTTGTATTTTGTGGTTAAGATCACAATTTCTCCATCCTACATTGTGACTTTTGGTTGCTGCCTGTATTAAACTTATTCTCTATAGTCCATATACCATTTTTCAAGTAAAATCATCCAATGTTGGGGGAATTCATGGATATATGGCTCTTTCTTTTGTGGCAACAGGTCCATCAACAACATTAACAAATTCTCCTCATAGCAATGAACTAGTCCCTGTGTGTTCTGGCATGGTGAGACTGCTTTGAATGATGTTTCTTAATCCTGAGGTTATTGTGTCTGTCTTCATAAATTAATTTCTGCACATTATATGGCAAAAATAAAGTCCAGCAAACAGAGCAGGAAGGAAAGAGGAGCTCAACTGCATGCTGAAGACAAAGAAACACACCTCCAGACACCAGATTCACAAGTACAGAAGAAACTCACAAAATCTCAGTAATAGTAGTAAGGAGCACCAGTGGTACCTGGCGGTTATGCACATACTCCAAGTAAGAAGGAACATTAGGATAACGAAATTCATCTTCATTGTCCATTCGAGCTTTTTGAAAGCAAATGATGTCCCCATCTTCAAGCTGAGAAGAGAAATAGAGTACTCATTCTAAGAAAATGAGTGGAAAGTGAGCTTCAACAAGACGCTATAAGCCAATTTATACCTGACTCGCTCGAAATGATGTCTTCTTGTCAAGATGCTCACACATGACACCAGGCTCAAACTTTATCTCCTGGGCATAACACCGACATGAAATGAAGGCCTTGAATTTACTTTACAAAGGATTGTGACAGACCTTAGACAGTTGAAACTATGATGACTCTTATCTTTTACCACAAAAACTAGATTTTAAAAGTGGGGAGTAAAAGCTGTTTATCGTGATTTTTGTGAAAACATTTCATAAATTTTACTTCTGCAAATACTTGAATGAAATTGAACCATCTAGTCCTCAAGGAAGTATGTCCAAATGCAGGCTTCCTCTTTCTCCAAGGGAAGGCGAAGGAACAAACCTCAAATAGTTCTAATTCCTCATCTTGATTGAAGCCGGCCATCTCAATCAATCTTGGCAAAATTTCAATTGGTCTACCATAAATCTTCACAAAGAGCCTACCTACATATCTGGTATCATGGTAGTAATTCTCATGTAAGATAAAAGAAAAAAAGGTGCAAAGTAAACAGGAAAATTCTATATACAAAAATGCAAACTACCGCAGTTCTCCTTTCTCAGGGTTGTAAAGTTTGAAGAATAGCAAGATATCATCTTTAGATTTTTCGGGTGGTGAAACAGGAACCTTATCCTGCAATATCAAGCACTATCAATTAGACCATAGCAAAAGCTACAAAGATGTGGTACCCAAAGCCACCTCAGAACCGCATGTGGACACGGTTAATGCATGGCCAACAACTATAAATCATTACCAGCCCAAGCTCAACTTCCAAGAACAGCTTTAATTCTGCATTGACCGCCTTGTTCATCATCTCCCTTAACTGTCCAACCTATGTCAAGGTTATGACAATATTTAGATGATCAGATATACATGAGAAGCAATTACATATTCTACATGCTCCAGTTCATCCTCATTCTTATGACAAGGCTACGCCAATTAAACAAAAATCAAAGATGACAGCAGTTTTCTTTAAGCCATCATCACTAACGGCCTAATCAATCTGTTGTCAAGAAAGTAAAACATATGTTGAAGACTTCAAGTGCCTGACATGACCTGCCTACCTAGCATCCCAATTTCTACACAAACAGGGGAAATGCCATGAAGTAATATTTGATCTTGTAAAGGAGAGTTTAGAGAGGATTTATAACTTCCATTAAGGAAAGTGACCTAAACGAGCTTATTTTACATGTATGTGGCTTTTCTGCATTCTCTAAAGAATCTTTGACATACTTAGAAATAAAAAACCTCCCCAATCACATAAATTAATCCATGGAATCGGAAAATGGGATTCAGCACTAAAATGTTATTACTGGTTGTTCTTCCTCTGCGGGTGTCAGAGGCCGATTTGGACGGTAAGTATGGTTTTGCCTCTTTGCCCATAACCAGAAACGCTGACATTGCACAGGCACACCAAAGTCTCTGGCAACTTCCTCCTGCGAGTTACCAGAAAATCAGTTACATGCATCAATCAACATATATGAAGATACAAATTACTAGATAGGATCCAAATGACACAGCAACGTCCACATGGCTGACACACCAAACAACAATCTTAATTGTTTTTACTGTCGTATTTAGATTAGTATAAAGTAATGTCATAATATAGCTACTATCCCTGTACCAAAATCACAAGACACCAAGTTAGAAGTCAGGTATTCTGAAAGGTCTTTAAAGCATGGCTAATTAACAAGGACATAAAGATTTTCAGCTATTTAAAGATACATTATGGTAAATTGAAGAGACAAAGTACAAAATTACAATGAAAAGTTGACCCCAATCAAAAAAGAAATTGATAAAGTATCACACACAGAAATTCTCCCAAGAGCAGATGACAGTCAAGATGGATTCCTAAATCAATACCAACATAGTCAGAGATGTAAAACTCAACAAAACTGCCAAAACAAGGCTAGATTAGAGAAATTGAAGCTGGAGCAGATAAAAACTAGGGTCTGGAGAAACCAACAAAGTGTATTGAATCAGCATAATGATGAAGAGACTTAAAGAACTTTATACTAGGGTGAAGCTTGAACTGATCATCACATAAAGTAATAAAAAGTGTAAAGATACCTTAAAATCTTTAAACTTAATTTGCTTCTGAATGCGAAAACTTCGGACTTTGTCATGGTCCACAACATCAAAGTATATATCTTTTCCAATCTGCTCAACAAGATCCTCTTCTCGTGCTACCTAACATAATAGGCTGTTGCTTTAGATATAATACTAAAAAAAGGCCTATGCTGCTTCTGAGTAAACACCGGGACAACTATATACCTTTATTATAGTATAAAGATGGGCTTGTGCTTTGTCCTTTCTCTTTTCCACCTTTGCTTCTTGTTCCTTCTTCAACCTCACCTAAAGACAATAAGAACATAAGTCCAACCCATACACATCCCCAGCTACATGAATAAATAAAAGAGAATCAGAGTAGCATTCACCAAGAGGGGACTTTACCCTCAAATGTTCTGCAATGTCCTTCTCATCGACGTGACAAATTATTTTATCCTTGTCACTGTCACGTATATACACAAGCATGTATGCATTTGAGTATTTTGTAAATTTGAAGGGAGTGTTGTTAAAACCAGGATTGGTCTGCGGCAACTGAAAGAAAACATATAAAAATGAAGTAAGCTCTTCACAAGTCAGGCAGAGAATCAATTTGAGAATCAGTGCAATATATCACCTCCTCCTCTCCCCCATACTGTTCTTCCAAAGCCCTCTTTATATCTTCTTTTGTCACCCGTTCATCATCAAATTTAAACCTGAAAGTGGAAGTCTCAAAAGACGTGTTACTGAATACAACAAAAGTTCCAAACTAACAGACCAATTGCCTATACATGCATGTAGAGCCTTGTGATCATCAAGAGTCCAGGAACAAAATATATCTTTAATTATTTTAAGATTTTCTTAGCAATTACTTATGAAGAAAATTAAAATAAGGCAAGAACTCAAAGATGGAACATGCTGTAATGTAATGCAAAGACTAGAGATTAGGTTGTGGTAAGTAAAATAATCATCCTTATTACAAAGCCAAGTTCACACATCAATAGAGGCAAGTGCAACAGTGTGTGTGTGTGTGTGTGTGTTCTATTGGATACACTTCACCTAGGTGAAGCAGATTAACTTCAAGGTTGCAGTGACAACTGAAACAAAGTCGAAATTGTTTGGGGAAAAAAGAAGTCATGGCAATAGAGATTCACCAGTGGAGAAACATTGAATTTGTGATCATACTACAAATTAAGGATTCTTTATGTAAGTGTCTCTTCTATTCCATAATCACAAATACATCTCATAACATTAACTCATCAGAAATGGTACATGGTACATCATAGCATGTATATTCATTCATTATCTCATTATAAGACCAAATCAAGCATTAAGTAACATTTTAGAAATTGAAATGGTGTTCAAAATATGCTTGAAAGTGCACCATTCCAATCATAATTGATTTGTGCTATTCAGGTATAATTCAGGAAAGGATATTAAGTATATTTTTATTATTTTTTGATCACTAATTTATCAAAGTGAACATTTGAAATTGAAACTCATAGAATATGATTTGAAAGACTTGAAGTTAAGGGCTCTGGGTACTGATCGAGTCTTGTGATTGTCCGTTTCAGGCAAAGCCACAACATAATAATCAGACAAAGTTGGTCCTAACCATGGATTGAAGCATGCTTGTAGCACATTAACATTGAGAAATAGATTGCCACATCGAACTAATCATGGTCTCAATTTGTTGGCTGTTGCCATAATAGCTTATTACTCCATTAGAATGTTATCAGTACTTCACCCTAAAGAAGCGATAACCAATGCATGCTAAGCTAAGAATTATTCCTCAACACTGAACCTAACCTGCCTGCATTATGTTCAGATTGTTTGAATTTGAAAGAATGATGACAACTGAAGTCTTGGTATGGGAATGGAGGATGCAGATGCCTCAGATTCTGTTTGGCAGGTGAAAGATATTTAATATTTGGAGCTTTTCTCATTCTCGATTCTAGTGGTAAACAGGACTTAACAGTTATTGAGATATTGAGGTCACTGAACTTGCCCAACAATGGTTCCAATTCCAGGTGTTAAAGAATGAATATTTCAGTATAGTTCATTGAAATCAAAGGGAATCATTCACTGCAGAATTTTGTAGCAGAGCAGAAAATCTGGAGATCTTTATCATAAGCACATGCGCCATATGAAAAGGAAAAAAAAATGAAACCCATTGGCTAATCTCCAAACAAAAATAAGATGCAGCAAAGCCCTTTGCTAGATAATCCATTAAACAAGATAATGCAAAGAAGAGCTAGATGATTCTGTCACAGAGAGAGAGAGAGAGAGAGAGAGAGAGAGAGAGAGAGAGAGAGAGAGAGAGAGAGTATGCACAGGGAAGAACACATACCATTGATCAGAGAGTGTGGGCCTGATAAAGGCATAATAATGGCCGCCATGAACACCACCACTATGAACCAAGACACTGCCCAAGAAATGATAACAAGTCAAGAATAAGCGCATTCACCGATATAAACTATCGAACTTCACGCATGTCAAGAGACATATACACTGCCACATGCAAAACCATACACGAAAGCTTCACCTCCAAGTCCCCAACAAAAATACTTCTTAGAAGTGGTCATATTTGCCAAAGAAAAAGAGAGAGAGAGAGAGAGAGAGAGAGAGAGAGAAGAAAAGAAAACACAGAAACGTGGCTTAAATGAGTGCATTATAATCAAATAACTAATATGATAAATACCAAATGCAAATATTCAGTATAATATACAAGCAGAATTGCACAGTAGTATAAAATGTGCCACTATGACTCGATGGAGTATAACCGTGAACAACTGTAAACATCATTCAGATTTGATGTTTCCAGAAGGAGGCTTTTTTCTCCCTTGTTCTTTGTGTATTTTTCCTAGTTCTTTTTTTTTTTTTTTTTTTTTTTTTTTGGTGGGGGTGGGGGGTTGTGTTTGCTGGTGGATGGGATGAAGAGAAGTTCATAGGGGGGGAAACAGCAGCCGAGAGACAGGCCATTGTGCAATTATGATGCAAAGGCCAAACCTGTGAAGAGAATAAAGGTTGCGTACACTCCTATCTGCATCTGGTGACAAATATTTTCCATTGTCTCTGTCTAAGTCCAGCTGAAGAGGGAACTCATAGCGATCATTTATCTGAATAAACAAAATTTGTTAGTAAATGATGAGCATGAGACTGAACTGATACCATTTCACCACAAAAAGAACAAGACCGAGACCAATGGATCTCAAAGCAGAAACAACAAAAGAACCTAAGATCCTCACTGAATATCACATCCGAAAATTGGAACTTTACACAAAGTGTCAGAAATAAAAAGGAGAAGGAGAACGCAAGGAATTATTCCCACAAATCTGATTTATGCTTATCCAAAATCAATTTAAATCAGCAAATCTATAGGAACTTGTCTTACAAGGAAAAAGCAAAAGAGTGCCTCTAAATCACTTACAACAATCACTAATTTGCTTTGGAAATATGCCATTTCTATTTGAAGCATGTCATTTTGTCGGACTATGTTCCTTTCAACTTCCCAAGATGTGTTGATAGAAATTATTACTAATTTTAGCAGTCTCGACAAGTGTCGATGACCACTTGTTAACAAGACCCTACATAAAATGTTCTCTCTAATCATTAGATGCAGTATAGCATGTGGGAAGAGAACAATGAGATTAGGTGCAACTAATGACATTTCCTCAACAGAACCTCCATCAAATTCAAAAATTCAAATAATGAGTTCCATCACTTCAGTCAAATACCAAAATCATGGATAGAACAGTACACTTACCTTAACCATAGTGTCTCGGATAAAATCATATTCAAACCGCTTAAGGTGAAGTTGCAGAACTGGGGGAAGTCAATAAACAGGACGCCCTTCTTTGCATCCTGAAATAACAAAAACAAAATTCCAAAAATGGACAATGACAACCATCCTTCAATTTATCTTTGACCATTGATTAGTTTACAAGAACAGGTCAATAGCCTTTCTGCAGTTTCCAAGAAAGATGCTAAACAAGAACATGGAAGAAATGAGATAAATAACATTAGCCCATTTCCTTCACTCTAGAGGACGGAGATTTCACTCTACAGATGATTAATCAAAATCCTATTAAGCAGTCACCATGGGTAATAAACTCTCTATCGAGGAAAAATACTGATCCAACAGTAACCAATAAACTTAGCTTAGTAGGGTGATAAAAAAGTTGAGCAGTCTCCACTAATGAAACTCAGAAGACAATAGTTGAAATTGGTATATCATGCACAACTAGTTAGCAGGATCCACTATGACCCTGAAATGCCAGTAGAAATGGAAGCAACCTTCTGGCTTAATATCTCATAGGCAACAGAAGAGAAAGACAACGATATCAGCTATTTACTATCAAGTATCTTGTGGCCCAGTTCCATAGATATGAGACAACTATCTAAAGATATCTACAAACACGTTTACTAACCTGCAAACCATGTTCCTCAGCTTGGTATTTGTTGTCACCTTCAAGACGTTCAACTTCAACATATTTGTCAAAAGAAGCATAAACATCGCGACACCCTTTAACATCAAGCTGTAGATCTGCCATATAAACTTAGCGTTCAAAAGCCTCTCACTTTATAATAACATTATCATGAAAATGCGAACAGGGAAACAACCAGACAAAATCTCAAACTTTCAGCATGAACATTACCGTAAAACGATTCCTTTCTGGTTGATTTATAGTCTACATCGATGCACTCAATATAATTCATATGATGACCCTCAAATAATTGCTGTATTGTGCCCTCTACCACAGTTCCCTGGATCCATAAAGCACAACTTATAGATTGAATATGAAAAGTTTAAGCTACGACCTCCTATACCTTCATTTTATCCTCAAGCTTTTCAGACAAGACTCTATTCAGTTCTTGAACATCATGTTGCATAAATGAATCGTAAGTATCCCATCCAAATGATCTTGTCAGTTCTTTTGTCGTGACACTGCTATCATGATATTGCAGCTTATAGAACAAACTCTGAAGAGCCAAAGGAATGCTTCCAGAAGGCATGTCATTCTCAGTTGTTGGCATATGGTATACGGCCTGAAATATACAAAATCAAGATGCATTACCATATAATCACTCGCATTCAAAGAAGGGGTAATGCAAGAGTCTGACCTTTCTAAAGTATGGAATATGGTACAAAGTCTGCAATAAAGAGTTCATATAACAGGTGGCTCCTTGGTTCTTAAGTCCCACATAACCAGTCTCCTTTTTTGAGTCATATGACCAGTAATCCAGAATCTTGCGCACAACAACCTCAGCTTCCACTAAAACTGTATCATTTAGCATATATCCTCTAACAGGATCATATAGCTCGCCAAGAGGCATGAAGGATGTAAAACCCCAGTCACTCTCTCTCACATTGAACTGATGTTGTGTATCTGAAGAATTTATAAAAATTATTTCAAAGGTAACATGTATAACTTAAGTAAAATGAGGGTGAAGATGAGTAATTTCAAAACCAAGATGACCAAATGCAGTGTGCCATACTAATGCAAGGCATGGAATATATTGGTGAATTTTGAACCTTGGAAAAGCTCATGTAGCCTAAGCAGAACCAAGTAAGCAGATTAGCCCTAAGTAAAGCTTTGCAGCCTAAGAGCACTCTTATTATTCCCATAATAGAGATGCTACATCAAAATTAAGCACAGCACAGAGTAACAGGGCATGCTGTAGGACTAGTGACCTCTTATAAGCTGAAAGAGTTTGAAAACAGCGGTCTGATATAAGCCACAGAACAATTACATATGCAGTAGTGGCTACATCATTCAGCCTGCCTTCAACAAAATGATGAAGTTTTTTAGGTGAAAGAAAGCAGCTAGAATGGGAAGATCTCCAAGAAATAAGAGACAAATGGCTAAAGAGAACAATCCAATTCAATCATGCAACCTAGTTCGATGACGTCCTTTTCACAAAAAGCGACCAAGGAAATGCTACATATCAAGGCAAACAAGAAATGCCCAACCCAGGTAAAGACAGACGATCCTGAGGACAATCTAGTGAATAATCAAACAACCTCACCTCCCATTCTACTCAAGCATCAAAAGTAATGCCCATGCTACTGGTTGTTTGAGAGATGGGTGTTGAAAATGAGATGATAAATATCCTCCTCACTTCAATATCAATGTTTCTAGACCAAACAAGGCAAATGATACCCAAATAAATACATTTTAATTTTGTCGCTCTCAGTATTAACGACAATGAAATAAAAGCCATGGTAAGAGGACACCTATATCTTCAGTCAAGATATCCAGGATCACAAGCCAAAGACAGAAAGCGACCAGTCAACAAGTGAAAATACAATAAATAGCTAACTGAAGCAAAGTAACTAAGAAGCCACTTAATTGTAGCGAACATTTTCTCTACAAGTGATACAATAATTGAAGCAAACTACCACTGCATGCAACACAACATAAGTTCATCCCAGTTGCAGTCTACAAACTGACTCTAGATATCTCTTACACAAAGGCCTCCCCAACTGTTCTGCCAGGCTGAACTGCATGGCTTTCGACTTCAGTCTTCAAGCCCATCTTTCATGGCAAAGGGTCGATATAATTTTCTATTGCCCGTTTTTATTCTACCCATCTTTTTAGGAAAAAACTGTTAGCTGTTTGACTAGGACAATGGGTTTGCCCTTCTATGAGCATGAGCAATTTTGTGACAGAACTTTGTACTTCCCCTCCGGGCCCAACAACTTGCAACTTCTGCCTCTAAAGTATTTTTTTTTTTTTTCCACTTTGCTGATCTCTGTGGAATTTTCCTTTTTCTTTTTTAATACCAATGAACAAGGGCCATTTTGGGACAGAACCCTCCCTCCCTCCCTCTTTCAATGGACCTCACTATCTCTCCTCAGCCCCCCACCCAAGAAAAAAAAAAAAAAAAAAAAAACAGCGAGAGTCCCCCCACGTGCAGGATTTCCTCTTTATTGTAAGCAGAGTTAGACTTTCAAATTTCTCCTACTAAGGGAGATCAGGTAAGCTTTCCCTCATTGACTAATTAAAGTTTTGATAAGGCAACAAAACATACTAGCAGGCTACCTATTTATTCTTCTGCCAACCAATACTAGACCACAAGCCAAAGACAGAAGAAATGACATCTAAGCAATTAAACAGCCACTTGCTCATATACCAGCATTTGCTTAGCAAAACATATGATTCTATCCGACAGTTACGTACCCTTTCTTATTGTATACTTGTTATTGATCTGATTCACCACAGCCAAACTGAACTGGGCATATCTGCTCCATCCATACGGAAGTGCTGGTGAATCTGCTACATCTAAATACATAGATAAGTGTTCCACATTGTTTCCTTTCGGGAAAATAAGTATCCTCCTGTGGAGAGCAACCTAGTTAGTGCAAAATACCAATCACCACTAAGTATCGTACCAAAATCATAAAATCACGGCACGCGCGACCAATATCAATGAGGAGAGTTCAATTACCATTTGTAACCCCCCACAACAAAAACCTCGGAATAATGCTTCCTCACATTCAACCTAGGGAAGTTGTCGATTCTCCAAGTGAACTTCATCGAAGGAGGCTCCTCCAGTTGCTGAGTCTCCACCGCGCCAGCAGGATCCACCTGCGCCACGCCTAAACACCCGGAAAAACCAATTACCCCATTACCAAACTAGAACACAGCATCACACGCGACAGCATCACACGCACGAATCGCCACCCCCCTACTGCCAAACCTCGCAGCCTCAAGAAAACCACAGAGAAAAACGCTACGGATTTGACATAGCCAAGAAAAAGCGAAGCGAGCGAAAATGCTACCTTCCATGGGCTGAGGCCCCTCGACGACCAAATCGGAGTGCGGGACCAGCATTTCTTCCTCCTCTTGCTGCAACAAATCAGCGTCGAAAGCAGTTAGTTAGCTTCCCAACCCGCGATCAATCTAATCGAAACCCTAAGAAATCGCCACGCTCAACGGATTGGGCGACGACTGAAGCTCAGAATTCAGAAATGCCTTCCGCCGTCACGAGATGCAACGAAAGATGACCCCCATCAATCCTCATCAAAACAGGAACTTGAATTCGACGAAATGGCCAGCATCAAAGGAAAACCAGCAAGCAGCAGCGAAAGCAAGAGAAGAGACGGAGATCACAGACCGCCATCACCGTCGCGAAATTAGTATCTAATATTAGCACAAACAGAGAGAGAGAGAGGGGGAGAGATTGGGGGCGGCGATTACATCCAACGGCGGAGGAGTCATCATAGTCATGAACAGCCACGTTCCGGCGAGCTCGCGATCGACCGGCGGCGAAGCGATTTGCAGAGAGAGAGAGAGAGAGAGAGAGAGAGAGAGGAGATGGAGATGGAGAGGAAGGAGGAAGGGGGGAAGGAGGAGTGTCGCGGAAGAAGTGTGGCTTCGAGAGTCGTGGGGGGTTTTGCGATGGGATGGCACGGGGGGGAGATTTCGCGGCAGGGCAGAGGGCAGGAGCGTCATTGTCATCGCGTCGAGCGGGCGGGGGAGCCAATGAGAGGCCGGCACTTGGAGGACGGCGGGCTGGGGGGCAACGAAGCGCGAGCCGGTGACGTGGCGGATCCGCTGGGGGGTCACGTGCGCGCGCGGTGGCCTGGTCGGTCTTTCTCCGGGCGCGGTGAAAATCGGAATCCTAGTACTCCTCGCTCGGATTCCTTTCTGACGTCTCCGCCTCCCTTTCTCTTTTCTCTTTTTTGTTTTTTTTCCTTTTAATAATGAAAGCACCCAAAGCATCTTTGAAAATGCTTACGTGTTGCCTTTACAAGACAATTGTGAACATTTAAAAAAAAAGTTATTTGAAGTCTTAGAAAAATATAAATATTTTAACAAAAGGAAAAAAAAAAATCGAATTGGGCTTTAGGTTCAAGGACAATTAGGGGGTGCGTAAGATTTAACATTGAAATAGTTTTAAAAAAATGAATTTTTCTATTTCTATTTCTCGACCGAGTTTAGAAAAAAACACGTGTTTGATAACGACACAAAAATTTCTATTCTAAAAATAGAAATTGTTTGATAACGACACAAAATTTCTTCCTTCGGATGGTGGCGAATGAATAATAGATGACTTTTAATATAAAAAATAAAAATAAAAATGATTTAGTAACAAAAAAATAATGAATAAAATAAAATAAAATAAAATAAATCATAAAAAAATAAAATAAAAATATTATTTTATTTTAAAATTAAAATATAAAAATAAATTTATTTTATTTATTCTATTTTATTTTATTTTACGAATAAATTTATTTTAAAATGAATAAAAATAAAAAATAAAAATAATTTTATTTGGCAAAACACTCAAGGCAAATAAAAATAATTTATTTTTATTTATCATAAATAAATTATTTTAAATAAATATAATAAATTTATTTTATTTATTCTATTTTATTTTATTTTACGAATAAATTTATTTTAAAATGAATAAAAATAAAAAATAAAAATAATTTTATTTGGCAAAACACTCAAGGCAAATAAAAATAATTTATTTTTATTTATCATAAATAAATTATTTTAAATAAATATAATAAATTTATTTTATTTATTCTATTTTATTTTATTTTACGAATAAATTTATTTTAAAATGAATAAAAAAAATTATTTG
The DNA here is from genome assembly GCA_017140185.1 of Eucalyptus polyanthemos subsp. polyanthemos. Lineage (NCBI taxonomy): Eukaryota > Viridiplantae > Streptophyta > Magnoliopsida > Myrtales > Myrtaceae > Eucalyptus > Eucalyptus polyanthemos. Next base: position 26,614,339 of record CM029467.1, on the reverse strand, counting down.
GCAAAACACTCGAGGCAAATAAATTTTTTTATTTTTATCATAAATAAATTATTTTAAATAAATTAAATAAATTTATTTTATTTATTCTATTTTATTTTATTTTACAAATAAATTTATTTTAAAATGAATAAAAATAAAAAATAAAAATAATTTTATTTGGCAAAAAACTCAAGGCAAATAAAAAATAATTTTACTTTTAATAAAAATATTTATTTATTTATCATAAATAAATTTAATAAATTTATTTTTAGTAAACTAAAAATAAAATGATAAATAAAAATAATTTATTTATTTTAATAAATTTATTTTAATTTTTAAATGAATATATTTATTTTTATTTTGGGCGAGAGAAGAGGCGTACGAGGAGAAAATAGTGAAATTAGGGTTGGGAGAAATCGAAATTGATTTCTAGAGAAATCGAGAAATAGAAAATTTCTACTTCGATTTCTCCCCCATTTTCTATTTCGGAATAAAATCTATTCCGAAATAGAAAATTTGATAAGTGTTATCAAACAGTTTCGTCCGGAAATTGGTGCCTCACAGAAAAAATCATTTCTGGAACAGAAATTTTTTTATCATGCACCCCCTTAGCTATGTAGAAGCGCCCCGCTTTTTGCGGGCGCGACCTTGGCATTGATAAGACTCGCGTCCCTCGCTAGACTCAACTCATGCTAACATAGTTATCGTGGCCACCTTTGTGTTGAATTAGAAAATTGTAATTTATGTGTTTGTGTTACGCTTGAATTACGCGAATTTGTGGCTTTGAATGCCAATCACAAACTGGCCATGTGTCTGGAAGGTTAGCTCTGGGGTAACTTATTACATCGCCAATATTTAGTAAATATGTAAGTTGCCAACTTTAGTGATGAAATCTTATTATTAATGGTAAAATTTAAGATAGATCGATAACTTGTCGAGAACTAGAAACTTACTAGTGGAATTGGTGACCTAGGGACACGTACATACTCGCTTTTGGGGGAACAATGTTGCCACCAATGAACCAAGTGAAGATATCGTCAAAGTCGAATGCTAAACAACTTGATAATCTGCTATTGACTTAGAATTTTCAAATTTTTAGACTTTGATTTGGCCGGTAACTTGCTGCCCAAAAAGCGAGCCTACACTAGTATGGTAAGTTACTAATTTGCCTAGTACCATACTAAGTTCAATGGTAAGGTTCTATTTACAAGAAATTTTCTTTTTAAAAAAGTCTGATATTTTATTGTGGAATTTGTTATTAGTAAATTCATCAATTTTTTTTGTAACTTACTATAGAAAAACGTGCAATTCAACTCCATTTGAAGTCACTAAGTTCGATTTTATTTTGAAAAAGCAAATTCCTCGTGTTGTTGGTAACTTATCAACTTGTGAATGATCTTATCTTGATAAATTAATGATTCTAACGTAAGTTACTAATTACATTGGTGAGTTTTCTTTCTAATGGTGAATTTCTAAAAAAAAAAAAAGGATTAAGTTATATTCTACTTGAAGTACATATGTTACTACCGTATTTATTATGTATATATATATACTTACAATAATAAGATCTTAGTTTCATCGCTAAGTTTTGAGAAGTAAATTTCTAAAAAAAATTGTAACTTATCATTTTGTACATTGTTCATAAGTTGCTAACAGGTCCGTAAATAGCCCTTGACGTATATGTTGAACATGTGGCCTACTAACTGGCACCTACAAAAACTTTACCAGCAAAGATTTCAAGTTTACTAACATCCTTACAGATTTACCAACACCGAAATTTGTTCCCCTTCTGCCCAAACGGAACATTATGCTCTGAATGAAAAGTGATATCAGTTGATTGCATCAGGAGGACACGAGTGTGAAATGCTCGTGGGAGGAGAGAGTGCCGTTGTCCAAAACCATCCTTGAAATCTTTCTGCAGGACATGTACATGCACAAAAGAAGATCCTAGGTCTCGACTTCAAAGAGAGAAACAGATCCAACTTCGGTCACGATAGGGTTAAGCGGACCGACACAAAAGCATCGACAGGTTTACAAACCTCCGATGAAATGGCCGAAAAATACCACAGAAAATGTGAAATTCGAAGTGTATAAAGGCACAGCTGAACTCCCACAGAATAATTATCAGAAGGTGACTGTTTCTCAATGGCACAGGTTTTCACCACTCAAAGCACTTAATAGCAAGATATTTTACACACACAGTTCTATTCACATGAGCAATCCATTTGAACGGTGCTCTCATGGCCGGTTCTGATCCAAGGCAAAAAGGTTTCAACCAAAATGCATCTTCAGATTTGACCAAGCAGTGGTCGATCTAGACATTCTTTCCTCGGCTATCCTCTTCGTCTCCTCGGCCTCCGCTGCTTTTTTCTCTTGATCCCTGTACACAGACTTTGCTTTTTCCGACTCGACCATCAAATTCTCCCAGTCCGAAATGAGCTTCTCTCTTCTGGAACTCACTTCCTCTAGTTTTTTGTTGAGCTCTTCCTCCTCTTCGGTCAGGTCACCCAACTGCTGCTTGTACAGGACGTGAGTCTCTTGAATCTTCTTCATTGTTGCAAACTTTTGATCCTTCAGCAACTTCTGCATCTCGAATTCAAAATTGTCCCGCTCAAAGGTCAAAAAGTCGGATGTGAACTCGTCAAAGTTGGCCCAAAAGGCTTTGACTGACTTTTGCTGGTTCCGTGATAACCCGCTTTTGGCTATGCTTAGCGTTGACACTGCCTCAGCCAATCTGTCTTTTATATTGAGCTTGAAGACATCGGAAAGGCACTCCTTCAGAGACAGCCTAGCCTCCTTTACTTCTTCCAAGGTAGGAGCCTCAGAAGTCGAAAGAGCACCTTTTTGATTGCTCGGGTACGACCCTCCTCTGGCCAGAGAACTCTCAGCAACGTTAATAAATTCGTCAAGATTTGAGAAATATGTGTTGAATGTATCTGTTGGTGTTGCATGAGGAATATTTGCAGGAGGTTCAGACAACCGAATATTTTCAGCTGGGAGCTGGGGACCCAAAATCTCAGCTACAACCATCAAAGTGTTGTTCACTAAATACCCATTACGGCTGTCATGGACTTCGCTCAATAGAATGAAGGATGTGAAGCCCGAGAGACTCTCTCTTGCAGTGAAATTGTGTTCCATCTCTGCATTTTGTTCAGATGGGGACTTCAGTAAAAAGGGTTAACAACAGGTTAAAGATAACCACAAGAATGCAGTTAAAGCATACTTCGAGAAAGCATTGCAACGACAAGACCTAAACGCGCTCTCTCAGTTTGCTTAATCAGAAACTCGGTCTGGTTTAGCTGAAATGGAAAAAATTCAAATACCAAACCCCTTCCATGTTCATTTAATATAGTACCTAAAATCCTGCAATTTGTCCCACAAACAGTATTGACATGGCGAATCTTTACTCCTTCCATACTTCTAAATTGTCCAGATGTTCACACATTCCATCTGAACTTTCGGAGCCAACTATTCATATTGTCAATTTAGATGCTTTGAAGTGCATGAAAACGCCTGTGCAATTGGAATCGGGACAAATTGTATACTCAGAAGAAACGTAATCTCATCTATAAAGTGGGCATCTCCATAAACAGATGTGCTATGGCCTATTGAGTAATTCTCACTTTATTCCCTGTAAGTCACACTTACAAGTCAAATAATCCTTCAGTATTCTTTCGGAAAGAGAATTGTCTTTGCTAATTTACACCACAAGTATATGGAATACTCTACGTAAGATGAATGATGGTGGATGTACTTCATACGAATCACAATTTTGTAAGTTATTGGCATGAGCAAGATTTCTCAGGTTATGAATCAAATTTGCCATTGCACCAAATTCATGAGTGCAGACTTCATTAATTCAAATACCATCAATTGCAAGAGCATATATGTGCCTAATTTCTAACAAGACATGAAAGAGGACTTCAGTAGCAGATATGAAATAAGGTTTCTCATTCCCCCAAATACCATATCTCAAAATTAGATACCAACAGCAGACAGAAAAACCAGACATTATCAGAGTCACAATCAACATACCCCTAATCCTAGAGTTGCCATAATTGTTCTGATCAATCAGAATCAATTTGAAATGGGCGTTTCTGCTCCACCTGGACGGTAGCCTCTCAGAATCAGCAACATCCAAGTATATCGACAAATGGTCTGTATTACTCCCCTTGGGGAAGATAAGTATTCGCCTGCTCACATCAACCATACCATACAAGAGAAAGGATAAGTCTCAGGAAAATCAACAGCTAAAGATAACGGAAAGACAAGAACAGGTTCTTGTCTACGATTTGATCATTGTGCTTGCCAAAAATTGAATACAATGGTTACCAGGCATTGTTGCTGAGCGTGAACACTTCGGAGTAGTACTTCTTTTGAGTCAAGCCAGTGAAGTTGGTAATCTTCCATGTGTATTTCCATAAAGTGAAACTTTGCTCTTCCATCATGTGCTGCCCCATAATCCAATCAGTTGAAACAAAAAAGACGCGTCATCAGTCTTTACAATGCAGAACACACACCGGCTACCAAAAATTGAAATGAAAAAATCGCAGACATCAGCATTCCTTAACATTGAAACCAAACAAGCGTTTTTATCCTCCACCTCATTATCATCTAGTAGTCCCTTAAATGTAAGGTCCCATTAAATCCTCAGCTTTTCTTAGTTGTATATTTTAACAGGGTTCTCATGGGTACGGTGATTCTGCAAAATGGGAAATAAATCACGATGCCCAACATGGAAAGCCAAGCAACCAACAAGAATTTTAACGGGGCATAAAATGGCTTACACGGCAGTATCACCTTGTCCACACTGAATTTCTAAGGCAAATGCGTCAAGTACAGAGAAAAGCCATGTTCGCCACAACTTTATTATGGCTTTTCTTAAAAATGCCTATACAATCACTAAAGCATTCGCACATCCGCTATCCCCATTCTGAGTATGTGTCAGCATTTGACTACCAATTTTATTAGATATGTCACTTAAGCTTAAGTGGCAATCAACGGTTGCGTAAAACCAAGAACACTCCTCAACATTCTCCATCCCACTTGTATTTTGTGGGTAAGAACTCCATAATTTCTCCATCTACATTGTGACATTTGACCCGCTGCCCTTATTTGAACTTATCCTCCATAGTCCATATACTAATTTTTTGGACTGACTTAAGCAAATCCTAATGTTCCAACGTTTCCTACTACAATGTGAGTTTTGAATTCTCTCCGGTTGATTGTCAGCTTTCATCTACAAACATCAGCAAAATGCATATGCCAAGGGTATCATCTTGAATATTCCCAATTAGCTTTGAAAGCGTAAGGATAAGCTTAAAGCTGAAAACTTGGATCAATCCTAGGCTAGAGGATAAACCTTGATTTATCTTTGTCGTACATGAACAACATGTACTCCTTTCCTCTATAGAATTCTCCAAAGAATTTCCCTTGTAACCTGTCATGTTTCCTCCAAATTAATGAAAACAATGCATAAATCCCTTTGTCCATCCTTATGCCTTTCCAGCACATATAGCCTTCACAAATATCAAATAATATCATTGAATGCTAAGCGAATTCATGGATGACAGTATGGCTCTTTCCTATAAGTTGACAGGTCCATTAACACACTCCTCATAGCAATGAACTAGTCCCTATAAGTTGTGGCATAGTGAGAATGCTTTAAAAGATGGTTCTTAATCCTCTTACTAAATTAGTTTCTGCACGTCATACGGCCAAAACAAAGTCCAGCAAAGAGCATAGGAAAGAAAGAGGAGTTCAACTGCATGCTGAAGACTAAGCAAAACAACTCCAGACACCAGATTCACAAGTAAAGAAGAAACTCACAAATACTAGAGTGATTGTAGTGAACAAATGATGGCTGGTGTTACCTGGCGATTACGCATGTACTCCAAGAAAGAAGGAACATCAGGATAACGAAATTCAACTTCATTGCCTGTTTGAGCTTTTTGAAAGCAAATGATGTCCCCATCTTCAATCTGAGAAGAGAAATAGAGTACTCATTCTAAGAAAATGAGTGGAAAGTGAGCTTCAACAAGATGCTATAAGCCAATTTATACCTGACTCGCTCGAAATGATGTCTCCTTGTGAAGATGCTCACACATGAGACAAGGCTCAAACTTTATCTCCTGGGGATAACACCAACATGAAATGAGGGCCTTAAATTTACTTTGTCAAGCATTATGGCAGACCTTATATAGTTGAAACTATGATGGCTTTTATCTTTTACCACAAAAACTAGATTTTAAAAGAGGAGAGTAAAAGCGGCTTGTTATGATTTTTGCAAAAACAGGTCATAAATTTAACTCCTGTGCAAATATTTAGCCAACTTGAATGAAATTGAAGTATCTTTTCCTCAGGGAAGTATGTTCAAATGCAGGCTTCCTCTTTCTCCAAGGTAAGGGAAGGAACAAACCTCAAATAGTACTAATTCTTCATCTTGATTAAAGCCTGCCATCTCGTTTAATCTTGGCAAAATTTCAATTGGTCTACCATAAGTCTTCACAAAAAGCCTACCAACATATCTGGTATAATGGTGGTAATTCTCTTGTAAGATGAAGAAAAAAGGTGCAAAGAAAACAGGAAAATTTTATATATGGAAATGCAAACTACCGCAGTTCTCCTTTCTCAGGGTTGTAAAGTTTGAAGAATATCAAGATATCTTCTTCAGATTTTTTGCGTGGTGAAACAGGAACCTGAACCTGCAATATCATGCACTGTCATTTAGACCATATGGTACCTTCCAAAGCCACCACAGAATCACATGCCAAACACAAATATGCATGGCCAATGACTATAAATCACTACCAGCCCAAGCTCAACTTCCAAGAACAGCTTTAATTTCGCATTGGAAGCCTTGTTCGGCATCTCCCTTAACTGTCCAACCTATGTCAGAGGTTATCACAATCATTAGATGATCAAATATAAACGAGAAGCAATTATACATTCTACATACTCCAATTCGTCCTCATTCTTATGATGAGCCTGAGCCGATTAAACAAAAATCAAAGATGACAGCAGTTTTCCTTGCACCACCATCACTAAAGGCCTACTCAAATTGTTGTCAAGAAAGTAAAATATCCACTGAAGACATCAGTGCATGACATGACCTGCCTACCTAGCATCCCAATTTCCATGCAAACAAGGTAAAGGCCATAGAGTAATATTTGATGCTTTTGTCCATAAGGAATAAGTTCATATGGTAGATAGCAGATACTGTAAAAGAGAGTTTAGAGAGAACTCATAACTTCCATTAAGGAAAGTGACCTAAACGAATTTTACATGTATCTAGCTTTTCTGCGTTCTATGAAGAAACTGACGTACTTAAAAAAGGAACCTCCCAAATAACATAAATCAATTCATGGAATCGGAGAATGGGATTCAGCAGTAAAATCTCATTACTGGTTGTGCTTCCTCTTGGGGTGTCAGAGGTCGACATGGACGGTAAGTAAAGTTTTGCCTCTTTGCCCAAAACCAGAAACGCTGACATTGCACAGGTACACCAAACTCTCTGGCAACTTCCTCCTGTGAGTTACCAGAAAATCAGTTACATGCATCACTTAGCATCAAGTGATATCATCATATAACTACTATCCATGTACCAAAATCAGAAGACACCAAGTCAGGTGTCAGGTACTTTTAAAGGTCTATGAAACATGGTTAATTTACCAGGATATAACGATTTTCAGCTCTTCAAAGATTTATTATGGTAAACTGAAGAGACATAGTACAAATTACATTGAAAAGTAAGCACACAATTAACAAAGAAAATGAGCAAGTATCGTGCACAGAAATACTTTCAAGAGCAGATGACAGTCAACATGGATTCCTGAATCATCACTGATGTAGTAGGAGAAGTAAAGACAACAAAAAGTGCCAAAAACAAGGCTATATTAGAGAAGAATTGTGGCTGGAACAGAACAAATGCATTATAGGGTTTGTAGAAACCGGCAATGTGTATTGAACCAGAACAAACTAATGAGAAAGAGACTTAAAGACCTAACTATACTGGGGTGAAGCTCGAACTATTCATTAGCTGAAGTCACGAAAAGTGTAAAGATACCTTGAAAAGAGTAAACGGCATTTGCTTCTGAATGCGAAAACTTCGGACTTTGTCATGGTCCACAAGATCAAAGTATATATCTTTGCCAATCTGGTCAACAAGATCCTCTTCTCGTGCAACCTAGCATAATAAGCTGTTGCTTTAGACATAATATTAACAAAAGGCCAATGCTGCTTCTGAGTATACACCTTTATTATAGTATTAAGGTGGGCTTGTGTTTTGTACTTTCTCTGTTCCTCCTTCTCTTCTTGTGTCTTCATCATACTCATCTAAAGACAATAAGAACATAAGTCCAATCCAATACGTTCCCGGCTCCATGAATACATAAAGGAGAATAGGAGTAGCACTCATCAAGAAAGTATTTTACCCTTAAATGTTCTGCAATATCCTTCTATTGAAGTGACAAATGACTTTGTCCGTGTCACTGTCACGTCATACAAGCACGTAAGCATTTAAGCATTTTATAGACTAGAAAGAAGAGTTGTTAAAACCAGGATTGGTCTGCAGCCACTGAAAGAAAACAAATAGAAGACATATAAGTTCATCACAAGTCAGGCAGAAAATCAATTTGATAATCAGTGTAAGATATCACCTCCTCCTCTTACCCAAACTGTTCTTCCAGAGCCCTCTTTGTATCTTCTTTCGTCACCCGTTCATCATCAAATACAACCCTGAAAGTGGGAGTCACAAAAGATGTGCTACTGATTACAACAAAAGTTGTGAACAAACAAACCAATCGCCTATACATGCAACAAAGCCTTGTGACCGTCAGAGTCCAGGAACAAAATATATTCTCGACTATTATGGGCTTCTCTTAACAATTACTTGAGAACAAGTTAAAAAAAAAAAAAAGCTATAAGTCAAAGATGGGACATGTCGTTGTAGCGCACAGACTAGATGTAAAGCTGTGGTAAGTAAAACCATCAACCTTATAACAAAGCCAAGTTCACAAAACAGCACAGCAAATTGCCAGAGTGTGCGTGAGAGAGAGAGAGAGAGAGAGAGAGAAAGTGAGAAAGGTGATGAAATCTACTAGGTAGTCTTAATATAAAGGGGATTAACTCCAAGATTGTGGTAACAACTACATTGTTTGGATAGAAAATAAATCACGGCAAGGAAGATTCGCCTGTGGAGAAGCACATGAAGTTGTGATAATACAACTTAAGGAATCTACATTTACGTGTCTCCTACATTCCATGTTTTCAAGTATATCGCATAAAATAGGTTCATGGGAAATGATGCAAGCTACAATAATATCGATCATAGCATATGTATTCATTCATCATCTCATTTTAAAACCAAATCAAGCATTTACTAACTTTTAGAATTCGAAATTGTGTGAAAAACATGCTTGAAAGAGCACGATTCAAATCGTAATCAATTCGTGCTCTTAAGACATGCTTCAGGAAAGGAAAATGAGTATAAATTTGCTATTTTTTGATCGCCAATTTATTAAATGTGAACATTCGAAACTGAAACTCGTCGTTGAATACGATTGGAAAGACCTTCAAGTTAAGGCTTCCGGGTACGGCTAACAGTCTTGCGATCGTCCTTTTCAGGCAAAGCTACAGCATAATAATCAGACAAAGTCGGTCCTGATCATGGGTGGAAGCATTGAGGAAGCAGAATGCATCACTGTCAAAATCAGTTACCTTCCTCCCAAACAAAACCCGATCAAAATCCCATGAAACAACGGGATAAAGCTCAAATCAGAAGGCCACCCACGTCAATAAAGAAGAAAAAAGCCAAATCCTTCAGAAAAGAAGAAGAAGAAGAAGAAGAAGAAGAAACTCGAATTCTACGAGTCACAGAGCGAAATGACCAGCATCAAAGAACCAGCAACAGTGGAAAGAAGCGGTAGAAACAAGAACGACCATCAACGTGTAAATTAGTGACTGATGTTAGTACAGAGAGAGAGAGAGAGGGAGAAGAGGCGGTGATTACATCCAAAGGCAGACTCATCATAGCCATGGATGCAGAGATTTGCGAATTCGTGATCAACCACTGGAAGAGCAGCTTAGAGAGAGAGAGAGAAAATGGAAAGGACGAGGAAGGGGGAGGAGAGACAGTCGCGGAAGAACACAGCAGGGTGGTGGAGGGAAAGTATGCGCTTACGTATGTCACCTTACGAGACAATAAGAAAAATTTAAAAACAATTATTTTTTTAAGCTTTTATCATAATAAAAACCTCAAAAGAAGAGAGAGAAAAATCAAACCTTAAGGTCGAAGGAACGGTGGCCCCGCTATTAGCATGCCAATGGTTCAGTTCAGGTTTCATTTTGAATTGAACCATGGCCCAAAAACCCAGTTCGATTAGGATAGGATCGGACCAGTTTTTGGATTTTCTTTTTTAAAATATTAAAAAAAGATGTAGTGAAAAAGGAAAGAGAATGTGTAAATCGCAATATTAAAAAGAGTGACGATTTTCAATATGGTGAAACTCTTCGAATTGGAATAGAAAAATGGTTATGTTTTCATTATTCTAATCAAAACTCTAATTGAATTGAAAATGCATGGAAATTTGATTATGTTTGGATCAGTTTCGGTTCTGAAACCTTTAGGCTATAGTTGAGGTGCTACCACCCATGCGCTTATGAGGCTTTGACGTCTCTCACTAAATTTAGACCAAGTTGACATGGTAACACCTCACCATCTATGTTATATAAGAGAATCACAAGCACGTGTGTGTTGCAATTGAACCAAGTGAGGTTCGACCCTTGTTGAATGTCGATAAAGTCTGCTACGACCCATAGTCACTTGTTAGCGATGACCACCCTAGGGGTAAGGGTCATAGCCCTCCCATAGATTTAGGCAAAAGTGGCTCTCAATTATATCTGTAGTGAGTGTATTGCCTCACCTACATCAGACGAAAGTTGCAGCCCTCATCTAGATATGTCTTGGAGTGAGGAGGGCCATGGTCCCCAAATGCACCCATCAATGAGGGTGAATGGATCCTTGAATAGCGGCTTGGAAAAAGAAATGAGAATAATTGTCAAATTAGAGCAACATGGCATTGTGGCGCTAATATGAATGTTCATATATCGATGTGGCACTGTTGTAGGTCACATTAACATTTCTACCCATAAATTCAAACGAAGGTCCAACTTGTAGGACAAGTTAATTGTACAAAAGAAAGCCAAGGATACTTAGGGCCTGTTTGGCAACGTGCCAAACAGTGCCAAATTCTGATTTCTTGTTCTCGGAATCAGTTTGGGATGAGAATCGTGTATGGTAAAATTTTTGTTCCTGGGAACAAATTTATTCCCCAGAACAATTTTGGACAAGATTTGAGAATAAAAAAAAAAATTGATTCTCGTCCGAGAATCGAAAAGAATCAAAACGGTAAAACCCCGTTCTTCTCTTTCATCATTCTCGTTGTCGTCGTCCATCGCTCGCCTGCGTCCGTCCCGCCCGCATCGCCGCCGCTGCCGATCCCCCGCCGGTCGTCGGAGGCTCGCCCGGCCAGGCCGAGGTCCGGCGAGCTCGCCGGAGGCAACCCGGCCCACCGGCGAGGCTCGGCCTCGCCCGGCCCGGCGAGGCCGGCCCGGCCATCGTCGGGGCCGGGCGAGCCTCGCCAGATCGGGCGAGGTTCGGCCCTCGTCGGCCGGTCGCCGGTCCGGCGACCGCCAAAATGAAGAAGAAGAAGAAGAAGAAGAATAGGAAAAAAGGGAAAAAAAAGAAAAAAGAAAAGAAAAAAGTAAAAAAGTAAAAAAATTATATAAAAATTATTTAAAAATAAAAAATTTTAATTTGGAACAGAATCAATTAACACGGTACCAAACACAATTCTATTACAGAATAAAAAATTTTGGACAGTTACCAGACGCACTTTTTTACTCAGAATCAGTTCTCAGGAACATAATAAAAAATAATCATTTCTAGTCAGAATCAGCTCGCGGGAACAAAATCGTTACCAAACGCGCCCTTATTGAATATTTTTTCAGCTGTAAAAGTGAAAAAGCTGCATGGTGAAAATAGAAAAAGGAAAAATGTGGATATCCAAAAGGAAAAGGAAAACAATATAGAGGGAGACAGAGGCGAACAGAAAGGGGAAAAAGTGGAAAAGAAAGAAGTAAAAAAAGAAAGGGAAAGAAAGGGAAAGAAAAGGGGTGCACGCCATAGGCCTCACTACGCCGAATTTATTTTATTTCGCAACACCCAATAAGGATTTAAACCGTGTTGGTCTAATCTGAGTAGTTTTTGGAATTATGTAACAAATTCGACTGTCATGTGAAATTTGAACGATGTGGCCCGATTTTTGAGTTGTTAAACTAAGGAATGTCATGAAAATGATAGATTAAGGTACGGTGGAACCATATGGTTTAATGAAAATTGATTTGGAGTAATATTTTAGTTAGAGCGGAATTTTGAAGTTTCATCCTAGAGCTTGACATAGCAAATAATTTTGAATATTCATTTCAGACAAGAATTTTGTAAGCATGCATGAGTTGTTTTATTAGCGAGTAAACTTAGTTTAGCCGATTCTTAATTGATGTTGCATTTTGACTAGATTTTTTATGTTGTTTCTCTCTTAATTGATATGATTGCAAATTTGACAGTTCAAGTAACCTTTATTATTTAGTCTTGGGCATTCTTAGGCGACTGTTGCTACATCTTCTATAAATTTGTAGTCTCATATTAATAAAATGAAGATGATTAGATATAAAATGTGTGATTGGTTAAAATGCAAAAGTGATGTCGAATGATTTAAGAAGTGCTTATGAAATGGATTGTGAAAGGTTCTTCATACAGATATGTGAATTTGGATTATAAAATAAGTTCTAAAATGATTTGAAAAATGCTTTATGAAAATTATTTTTGGTGGTTGAGCTTAGTTGCAAAAGGTTATCTGTTTGGTTGTAAAATGTATTCCGGTCTATAAGAAGGATCATAGACTGGATTTCTAATTTTGGAGATGATATTTGATGCTCATTGATGGTTTTATTAATTATTGTGATGGGCCTAAGTTGGCCCGTCCGCCCATGTTGGGCCTAAAAGCCCGGCCCACAATATTAGGGCCCATGGATAGAGGGATATGATGAAGGGACACGTTTCTTTTTGAAGGGGACGTATATAAGGGGGAAATAAAGAGGGAGGAACGCACCTTTTGGCATAATATACGTTTCCTCCTCCCTCTCTCCCTTGAAACACCTCCAAAAGAAAAACAAAAGCAAAATGCGACACTCTCTTCCCTTCAAGGCAAATTCGCGTAATCGGATCGAACGGGATCAGTTTCTTTTCCTTATATCGGCATCGGTGTTTAATCTGTGACTAACAAGGTACGTTCAATTCTGTGATATGCCTTAGGATCGGTAATGCATGTGTTTTTCCTGGGCTCGTCTTCCGCACAAATTTAGGAGTTCGATTTAGTGCCCAATCCGGTTTCATGGAATCCGATAATCCCAACACTCATTATCATTATAAACTCAATTAGGGGTTTCTAGGTATGCATACTAATTTTAGAATATCTCTGGGCCAAGCCACCGATCAATAATAAGTGAAAACCTTGCTAGGAAAATCTTGATCACCTTATCAATAGGAGTCGTGTCGTGACCATAATTAAATATTGAGCAATAAATTTGTTAGTGGGATGAACCATTGATATTTGATTTGATAGAGAATGATCAATGGACTTGGCCGTCGATGGTTGATTTATAATGGTGGATTTATTGAGTATTTTGATTGGTATAAAACCTTATTGAAATGAAATAACTCATATTTGACTTTGATATGTATATTATACCTTAGATTTGGAGTAAGAGTTTCTAGTATTGCTTTATACATACACACACATATAGTGGTTGCTTGATTTGCTTACAAGAGATGTACAATTCACTAGGCTGCAATTGCGCATATTATTCGTTTTAAATGTTTTTCAGGTTACTTGGTTAGTGACAAATAGAACAAGAATGTCTGAATTATCACGGGGCATTTTTGATAAAGGAATTTTTAGGCATGAGCTTAGTTAGTGGCTTATTTTCAATGTATGATTGAGACGAGTATGCTTAGTTTAGTTATTATTTGGAGATGTATAATTTTTTTTTTTGGATAGATTATAAAAACTCTAATAATTTAATGAACTTACTACCATCCCCATTCTTCTTAGTTTTGGGATGTGACAAGAGCAATCTAGGTTCCTTGTCCTTTTATCATTTTGTTTAAGTCCCAATATGATCGATAATCCTCCCGACCCAAAAATATGGCTGAATTTATTGAAAGTAATATAGATTTGACACAACTATAAATAAAACAATTTGTGACTATGTCGAAATAACTTAGAAGTGACAAAATAATCAATACTAATCTAATGAAATAATGGGGATTATATACCTTAATGTTAGATATAGTCAAATTGTTCTCCCTCAATATTTTGTAGGTGATTTGAGAATATGAGAAAATTAATATCCAACAATTGGTCTATGTTCATAAATAAAGCAAGATAAATAATCTATTGGGAACAAGCACGGCGAAGTGTTTTAATTTTCGTACGATGCTCACTTGAGTGCCATAATTTTTTTTTTGCTCATTCAAATGCCACATTGGAGTAAAATCAATTATTTGAGTGTCACTTTTGGCAAATTGTTCTACGTTGATTTTTTGCATTATCATCATCATTATCTTTTTTCCTTTTTTCTTAGTTTTTTTTTGTGCACCAACTGCAAAGGCCTCAACCTTGACCAACGACTATCGGAGAGCCCACGAAGGCCTTAGGTGAGGCCGGTAGCGGATTTTTGGGCGAGACAAATTTTCTATAAGACTTAAGTGCTTGATTTTTCAAATTTGTGACTCTCGGTGATTGATTTTTTAAATTTGTGGTATTTAAGTGAGTGAAAAAAATTACAAAAGTTGACTCCATGTTGAATTCTTAGGTAAGGCAAATTGCCGATAGCATTTAAGTGATCGATTTTTCGAATTTGTGGCACTTAAGTGAGTAAATAAAACGTTATGGCACTCAAGTGAATGTCGTACAAAAGTTATGACACTCCTACTATATTTGTCTCCAATCTACCATATCAAATTACCTTTTCCCTTTTGACTGCATGGGTAGATACACATAGTGCCTTGTATGTATAGTTTTTGGCTAACTACTAATGAGATTTGATTGGGAAAATTATCCTAGTAGTATTATACCAAGTGTACATAAGTCAATTTAGTTCTAAACTTTTTAAATTCATCAATTTAGCCCTAAATCTTTGTGAGAAACCCACTATAGCTCTTTCGATCAATTGTTGAAAATCGTTGACATGATAGTCTAGTCATTATTGATTATCCTACGTAGCACGTCATCACGTCAGTGATTTTTGGCGAATAGTGGCCAAAAGAACTATATTGAAATTTCATGTAAAAGTTTAGGACTAAATTGATAAAATTTAGTCTAGTCTATGATTAAATTGACATTTGTACAATAGATTTATGATTGATTGGGCAATTTCTCCACATGTGATTTTCTAGGGCTAGCTAACTAAGCCTAACTTAGGGCCCGTTTGGTTCGGCTTTTGGGGAATGCATTTGCCAAAATGTAAATACCTTTGGGTGAAGGGGTTTTCCAAATTGCAAATATCGTTTGGTAAAATTTGCATTAAAATACAACTTTGGCCAAAATACCGTTTGGTAAAATTTGCATTTGTAAATGACTTTTATTAAATTAAAAAAAAATTCTATTTTCTTTTTTGAAGTCCAGCCACCAGACCGCCGGATCCGGCGGCCGGACCGCCGGATTTGGTCGCCTGGGTCGCGTGACCTCAGGCGACCATTGCCTGGGGTCACGCGACCTAGGCGACGGCCGCTGGGGTTGCTCGACCCCGGCGACGGTCGACTGGGTTGCATGACCCCAGCGGCCGTTGTCGGGGTCGGGCGACCCCATGCGACGGCCGCCTAAGGTCGCGCGACCTCAGGCAACGGTCACTGGGGTCGGGAGACCCTAGGTGACGGCCGCTTGAGGTCCGGCAACGGTCGCCGGGGTCAGGGGACCCTTGGCCGGCGGTTGCCGGCACATTACCGGCGTGCGCGAACCCTCGGTCGGCGGTCGTTGGCCTCCGATCGGCTTCTCTTTGGTGAAGATGAACACTGGAAGTTGCATTCCGAAAATGCAACTTCCTAATGGACCTCTCCCCCTCCATTCCCTCAAAGCCCTTTCAACCCCCTTGGAGATGCAATTGCATCTCCCCAAAGTCCCCAAAAAAATGAATCAAACACCACAGCATTCGGCCAAACCCCTTTAAAGCCAAAATGAGCATTCCCAATACTAAACCAAACAGGGCCTTAGGAGTTAAAGATTTATCGTGTCAAGTTGAATTATACAATGTGGTCCAATGTTAATGAGTGCCATGGGGCACTAATTAAGTACATTTAATTTGAAAAAAAAATTAAAATTTTAAAGCATTGATTGCCCATAAAATGGGGCTACTCATTGCATTAAAGCTAAAAAGTCTTATTCAGTTAATTGCTTTTTTTTTTTGGATCCCACTCTACTTCTATGCTAACTTTCACACTCAAACTTTTGCCTTATCTTATTGCAAGGCGTAGGAGTCGAAACCCACACCTAAAGCTAAATCGTCCCCACTCTAACCCTTTTGAGAAAATGGGGATTCGAATCTCGACGCCTCCTTCTCATGTGAGAAGTAGGGGTGATTGGGTCTAGGGAGGGGTCTAGACCGGATCCCGTACTCCGACCTTGTTATAACCGGTTCTCCTTTTCTAGATCATATACTGAGACCGTTTATATTGGACCCTGTACCCGACCACCATGTTTTTTTGATCCGGTTCTAGGGTCAACCTTGTTTCCACTGGAACCTGTTTTGCAATCTCCCGATATCTTATACGACTTCGAATTTTATATTAATATGCGAGAAAATAACGTAATCCTCCTAATTTGTATCGAAACATTAAGCACTTGTAATAAATAAATACATGAACTTTTTGACTAAACGAAAAATTAAGGATACACAAAGTTAATTATAATAAATAAAATCATAAGACAAAGAATTAGCAATAAACATGGGTCTAATAACATGGAACTGGTTCCTGACCTTGTTTTTCGGGTGGACCAGTTCGGGAACCAGGTATACCCAGTCCGGTTGCACACCCCTAGTGAGAAGCCCCCCCCCCCCAAACTCCTGCAAATTGTTTTTTTTTTCTTTCCAATTAATTGCTTAAAAAGTGCCTTTGCAACACTTGCTAACAAAATCATACACAAGTCATGCAAAGGCGGTTTCCTCACCCAAATATACATAGCGTGTTAACTTTCGAAAAACTTAATTTCCGAATTCTACCAATCTCACGTATTGGTCATAAGCCTTCGTCTTTGTTGTCAATGTGCTGGTAAAGACACAAATAGGAAGATCCCTAGATGATAATGGAGAATAATTGTTGGGGCGCAGGACAATTACAGACCATATTTTAAAATTTGTTACGTTTGGGTCTTAAAACTTTCATTTCATGTATTTAAGCCTAAAACTTGCAACTTTTATACGCTTGAGTCTTTTCATTAACTCTATCATTTTTTTTTTCTCTATTCTAACTCTCAACTCACTCTTAGACTCTCTTTGTAGAGCATGGAGTTGAATCCCACACTTGTTTGAAGTGGACGATAAGAGCCACATATCTTTTCTTTATTTTTTTTTTCACTCCCATGTGGCCTTTAATAAGAAATGATGCCGTGAAGATTTTCTTTTCACTCAAATCCAGTGGAGTGAATGAAAAAATTAAAGTGGACAATGTACAAAGACTTTAGGATGTAAATATAAGGAACGGAAGTTTTAGGATTCAAATGTGTTATCATTAAATTGTCACTTCGGGAACCCTCTAGCAGAGAATTGAGAACGAAGTCAGTGGAATGTGACTTGTGTTGGGCAGATGGAATGTGCAATGGCCTTCAAATATCAAAACCTTGCAAATGATGAGAGGAGTCCAATGATCTCAACATGATGAATTTGGTAAGCTCAATTGTTCCAGAAAATCCGCATTAACTCCCTAATAGGGGTTTTAGAATCGAATCGGAAAATGGAACCGAAACTAGAATCGATTCGAATTTTCATGCATTTTTGGTTTGGTTTAGGTTTGGGTTTGGATAATGAAAAAATGATAATTTTTGTTATTTTGGTTCGGATAGTTTCAGTTTGGTTCAGTTAAGTGAATTGAAATAAAAATTACTCCTCTTCTTAATATTACAATTTACATAATCTCTCCCTTTTCTTTAGTAAATCTCTTTTTAATATTTCAAAAAGGCAAATCGAAAAATCGAGCCGAAATGAATTGAATATTCGATTTGGGGCGTAGTTCGGTTCAAAGCTAATTTAATCCAAACGGTTCAATTCGGTTTGGATTTCCTAGTTAATGCATACCCAAATGGCTTGGCTCGGTTATGATTTCTTGAAAAACTAAACCGAGCCATTGACATCCGTACTCTCTTATAACTTTGATTCGCTAGACATGGCCCTTGAGTCACCGCTCCTTCATTCAAGTCGAAGAAGTTCAGATTTACTCCGTGATCACGCTGAAGTTCAGATTCACTCCGTGATCACGCTTCACACGATGAGCTTGAGTTGAGATGTAATCCTTTGTAGCCTTCCATGCTAAATGAGCAGGAAGTTGGTCCGTAAGCCAGTCTGCTCCGTGCAGGCTAAATGTAACGAAAAACCGGATGGTAAGTTTGAAACATTGTTGCTAAGTGAAAAAATGATAGACAACATATAAGTTCGGTCATCTATTATTAGTAAGTTACCCATGAAACAACTATTTTACCATCCTTAAAATTTAGAGTAGATTATCAATTGGTATTAGATTTTACAAGTCGATGCTTTTTTTTTTTTTTTTTTTTACTGGTAGGTTTAAGGGTTGCTTAGATACTTTACCAGTGGTGGTTAATGATTGTACCTTACCGGGAAAAAAAAAAAAACCATTACTTCTATATGTTCTTAGTGGATTGTTGTCATTGTTTAGGATTTTAGGAGTATCAACATTTATTTGCTGATAACATAGATGGAATAATTGATTTACCGTATTGAATTACCCACTTAAATTACAAGCACACATGCGTGTTTTACAAGTGGATGCACTTTCTCGACAGTAGAATAAGAATTGCTTATATACTTTACCAATAGCATTGGTTAACCGTTTTTCATTTACCGACAAAATAACAATTTCACAACTATAAATTCCTATTAGAAAACTAATATTAAAATTTAAGGGTCCTAATTTCTACATATCTATAAAAAGGCTAGGAAGGGTGACCAGTGTTGACAATCTCTAGGTATTACCATCATGAATTAGTTAATTGCCGCCTTGAAGGTGGACCTACGTCGGTAACTTATTAATTTCATCTCTAACTTACTATTTACACTGCTAAGATATAAATTTGAAGAGTAAATTTGCAAGAAGCTTGGTGAGTTACTATTACTTTGACGCCGCTGATAATAAATTAATTACTCTGGTGATGACTTCCTATTGCTACCTTAAAAGTAGAGCTATGCTGTTACATTTTTAATTTCACTTCGGTGGGGATTTTAACTACTCGGAAAGCACAATTATGTTAGCGAGTTATTAATTTCGGTGGTAATCCACTATTTGTACGGCTAAGATTAAGTAAATATGCAAGTTACTGACCTTAGTAAGTAAGATTTTATTACCAATAGCAAATTTCTAAACAACTTGATAACTTATTGGGAATTAGTAAGTTACTCTTTGGGATGCAACCTGCCAACCAAGTGAGGATATTACCAATGGAAAATTGCTGTACAGTTTGATAACTAACTATTTACTTGAAAAATCGGTAAATTGCGAGATACCTTACTAATTTAAATGGGGAGGTTCTATTTCCAATGATTTTTTTAAATGTTCAGTAATTTACTATTGAATTTGGCGTTGAAAGGAGACGAGATATTGGAAGAAGACGAGAGGAATATGGAAGAATTGTATTCTCAATCAATATTCTGCTGTACATTTGTCTTGTAATTATAATACAGACTAGATACAATTTATGGAAGAAATATATCTTGGAAATCATAATAAAATCATAATCTAATTTCCTAACTAAATTATGCACAATTACAATCAACCAAGATTCCAAGCATATCTCCGGGATATGATCTAATGCATATCTTCCAACACTCCCCCTCAAGCTGGTGGCTGGTAGATATCTAAGACACCTAGCTTGCTCAATAGATATGCATGTTGTCTTTGAAATAGAGGCTTGGTAAAAATATCAGCAGGTTGCTCTGCTGTTCTAATTCCTCTTGTCTCAATTATCCCTTCTTGAATTTTATCTCGAGTGAAATGACAATCCACTTCTATATGCTTCGTTCTTTCATGCACTATGGGATTCGTTGCAAGTTTGAGCGCCGCATCATTGTCGCAGAACAATTTTGTCGGACCCTTCAATTTTATCCCAAGATCCCGAAGTAATCCCCGTATCCATACAATCTCACAGGTAGTCTTTGCCATGGCTCGATACTCTGCTTCGGCTGAGGATAATGATACGGTTGCTTGCTTCTTGGTCTTCCATGAAAGAAGAGATTCTCCAAGCTTAATGTAGAAGCCTGTAATAGATCTTCGGCTCATAAGACATGTTGCGTAGTCTGCATCACAGTATGCCGACATTTCCATATTACATTTCCTGGACAAAATAATCCCCAATCCAGGACACCTTTTCAAGTACTTCACGACTTTCAAAGCAGCATTCATATGAGACAATTTTGGACTGTGCATGAATTGACTCAAAGTTTGTACTGCATATGATATGTCAGGTCTGGTCATGGTTAAATATATGAGTTTCCCAATGAGCTTCTGATAACTTGAAGGATCATTGAGAGCAGGGTCATGATTCTCAGATGTTCCAACATCATAATCCTTGGTAGTCAACTTAGTATTTTGCTCAATTGGAATGACCGAAGGTTTGCATCTCGATAAACCAGCCTCTGATATAATTTCCAGGATAAACTTACGTTGACTAAGAGAAATGCCACTATCCGATCAAACAATCTCGATTCCAAGAAAATACTTTGGTGCCCCCAAGTCTTTAATATGAAAGGTAAAATGCAAATATTTCTTGAATCTTTCTATTGCAGTATTATCATTGCCCATGATGAGAATATCGTCAACATATATCATCAAGTAAATAGATGACATACCTTGAGTCCATGTGAATAAGGCATAATCATATCTGGACTGTTTAAATCCTGCAGACGTGAGAGCATCAGCAAATTTGGCATACCATTGCCTGGAAGCTTGCTTGAGACCATAGAGGGATTTGTGGAGACGACATACTCTATTCTCCCCCTGTCTCCATAATCCTTGAGGAATATGTATATAGATTTCCTCATATAAATCTCCATGCAGAAAAGCATTGTGCACATCCATTTGATGCAATGCCCAATCATTAATAGATGCAACATATAGAAAGGATCTTACAGTGACATCTTTAGCAATTAGGGAAAAAGTTTCATGGTAGTCAAAACCTTCCCGTTGAGTAAATCCTTTTGCTACCAACCAAGCTTTGTAACGCTCAATGGACCCATCAGCTCGGTATTTGATCTTATAGACCCACTTGCATCCAATAGGCTTCCTATTTGGAGGTAAAGAGACCAAATCCCAGGTATGATTGGCAATTAATGCCTGTAATTCAGCTCCCATAGCTTCTTGCCATCGTGGATCATTAGCTGCTGCTTCATAACTGGATGGTTCGATATCTTCTGATATTCGACTAACGCAACATCTATGTTTCGGTGAAAGTCTATGAAATGAAACATAAGATGAAATCGGGTAGTGAATACCTGGTGAGTTCATGGATGCACAAACATAATCCTTTGTCCAAGCCGGTGGTCGTGTAGAACGACCTGATCGTCGAGGGGGATCTCCATGTGGTGAAGTAGATGATGGAGAAGATCTTGCTCCAACATCAATTTCATTTGAAGGGTCTTGAGGATTGCCTTCGATTGTATCCACAACAGCTTATGGTGTAACATCCTCAGTAGAAATTGGACTTATTACTGGAACATGCTGTTCTGGAGTCTTTGTCAGGAAATAGCAGGGAGTCGATTCTTCTAAAGATAGGGAGTTATCAGGAGGCATGAAATTATCTTGTTTTTCTCCCGAAAATTCCTTGTCATGAAAAGGAAAAATGTCTTCATGAAAAATCACATCTCTGCTAATGAAGAATTCTCCAATTGACTGATCAAGGACACAATATCCTTTTTGAAGGTTCGGGTAGCCCATGAAGATGCAACGTTGAGCTCGAGGACCCATTTTGTCACGGGGACCCAAGATAGATGCAAAGCACAAGCATCCAAATATCCTTAAGTGCTCCAATGCTGGTTTCTTCTTGAAAAGCAACTCAAACGGAGTTTTGCCATCGAGTACTCGAGTTGGCATCCGGTTGATTAGATAGGTTGCAGTAATTATGCATTCGCCCCAGTAAAGCTCGGGAATAGATGCTTGAAACTTCAATGCTCGTGCAACTTCCAGTTGGTGGTGATGTTTACGTTCTACTACTCCATTCTGTTGTGGGGTATAGACACATGAACTTTCATGGAGAATCCCATGAGATGATAAGAGAAAGTTGCAGTCATTGTTGAAGAATTTCTTCCCGTTGTCTGTCCGGATGCGCTGAATAGATTTCCCAAATCGGTTCTTGGATAGGGTGATAAAAGTTTTCAAATGTGAGAAAACTTGTCCCTTCGACTGCATTAGAAAAACCCAGGTGGCACGAGAATAGTCGTCCACAATTGTCAAAAAATAACGTGACCCATCATGATGTGGGGTATGATAGGGGCCCCATACATCCATATGAATCAAGGAAAAAATGTTATTGGCACGGCTTTTGCTAGAAGGAAAGGGAATGCGTGACTGTTTGGCAAGAGGACATATTTGACACTTAGAGTAAGGAAATGAAGCACTATGTCCCAATCTTAAATGCATAAAATAATCTCTATCATTGGTAGTCGTGTTACACAATGACATTTTATTTGAAAGAGATGACACTAAATCAAGATTACTTGGAAAATTTGTCCAAAGGAACAGCCCTTCAGAGAGACTACCCAAGCCCATCATTCTGCCAGTCGAAAGGGCCTGAAAGAAGCAAGTGTCAGAATCAAACAAGACACGACAGGAATTTTCCTTGCAGACTTTGGACACAGAAACAAGGTTAAACCGGAATTCTGGGACATAAAGAGCATTTTGGAGTATAATTTGTGGACTGAGTTTGACTGTGCCAGTGATTGTAACATAAGTGACATTCCCATTGGGTAACTGCACAGTAATAGGAAAATCCAAATTCTCATGTATATCTGAGAATAATGCCCTTTCACAAACAATATGATCACTTGCCCTAGAATCAATAATCCAGGATTTCCTTGAGACTTTATTAATCAGGCAACGAGAAATACCTGAGAAATTTCCTCCCTTGCTTGAGGTGTCTAATTTCTGTAGTGCCTGCATCAGCTGTTGGTATTGTTCATTTGTGATAGACCGATCAGCATTAGCACCACTGATTTGATAAGCTGCAGAAATTTCCTTCCTTTTTTCCTTTTCTCCGGGTTTACCGTGCAGTTTCCAACAATTTTCTATTGTGTGATGTGGACGTCTGCAAAATTCCCAATATAATTTACCTTTTCTTGAATTAAATTTTTTTGCAGATGCTGAGAAAAATCCTCCACCGTTGGATCCTCGTCCATGGGACTCATCACCACCGTCCGATCCACTCGAGTGGATGAAGCCCTTCGAACCGTCCGATCGGCGCGAGGGATCTGGTCCGCCCATTCCGCGTGAGAGATCCGAGCCACTCATTTCGCGCGAAAAATCTGGACTGCCCATTCCTCCTCTTTTAAGGAGTCGAGCATCCTCGGATGGAAACCCTAACCCTTCCTCCTGCGCCCCTTTTTCGTTTGCTAGGGTTTTCGGTCCCATGTTCCGCCTCTCCCCGCGGCTTGCTAGGGCGAAACTCTCTCTTCCTCTCACCGAGTCCGAAGATGCAAGCTGCTGGCTTTCTTCCTGCACGGCCAATTGAAAAATCCGTCCAAGAGGCGGCACTGGATCCATGCCCAAAATTTGAGAACGAAAAGTCAGGTAAGAATCGTTCAAAATCAACAAAAAACGGGTTGCCTTTTCTCTTTCTCTCATTGATCGGAACTGTGCGAGTGTCTCCTCTGGACCCTCGAGTTTCTCCTCTGCGGCTTCGAGATCATTCCACAGGGATGATAGTTTGTTGTAACACGCTGAAATCGTCATATTTCCTTGTTTTAACTCACTGAGTTCCTGCATCAAAGAGAAAATCCGTGCTCGGTCTAACTTGTCGTACATTTGTTTAATGTTATCCCACATGCTCTTCGAATCTTCCGTTGGTGGAAGGCCGGCCGCGACATCTGGGGAGATGCAGTTGCCGATCCAAGTGCGGACGAGCTGGTTGCATTTCCTCCAGTGTCGGGCCAGTCGATCGTCGGCGGGGATCGGGATAGTTCCATCTAGGAACCCATCCTTGTCTTTCGTCACCAAGGCTCGCCGGAAGTCTCGGGACCATCTGGAGTAGTTTTCCGGCCCGATTAACTGTAGGTTGATCAACCGCAACTCAGGACCGTCGGCTGTCGAGATGAACAGAGGGTCTCCGAGCTCCGGTCAACTGGTGACGGCTCCGATTGGGAACGGCAAGAGATCGGGTGCAAAGTTCGGGTAGGGATTTGACCCTGAACCCGACGGGTAGGGATTTGACCATGAACTCGGTTCGCCCGATCCGTATTGATGCCCCGCATTGAAAATTCCCGGGTAGGGATTTGTGCCCCGACCCGGTTCTCCCGACCCGCTCGTCTACTCCAATCCGGAGGTCGGGCTTGCCCCACTTACGGCTGGTGGGCTCCCTTCGGATTGGACGTGGGCTCCTTGGTGCCCTACATAGCCAGGCAATGATGTAGTTGGGCTTGGCCCAAGGTACCATGGGTAAGGTACTCACTGGAGAGGTTGGCCCGAAACGGGTTGCCCCAGATTATACTGAGCCTGCGTGGGTACCCATTGTATGGGTTGGGTCTGGAGTGGCTGTTGTTGTTGTGTTGTGGCAGGTGAGCTTTGGATCTGCGACTGCAAAGGATTCTCTGTGATGGACTGATCGTCAGCCATTGAAGGTAAAATATTTTTTATCTTCTTCCTCGAAGGTGATTCCACTCCCGGATGGCAGTTCTGTTTTGCAGAGAACTCCTTTGGTGGGCAATCAGAAGCGGAAGCGAAGGAAAAAAATCAGAAGCCAAGGTGCTCTGATACCATGAAAGGAGACGAGATATTGGAAGAAGACGAGAGGAATATGGAAGAATTGTATTCTCATTCAATATTCTGCTGTACATTTGTCTTGTAATTATAATACGGACTAGATACAATTTATGGAAGAAATATATCTTGGAAATCATAATAAAATCAAATCTAATTTCCTAACTAAATTATGCACAATTACAATCAACCGAGATTCCAAGCATATCTCCGGGATATGATCTAATGCATATCTTCCAACAGGCGTTGGTAAATTCCTCAAATTGCTTGTAATTCGCTACAGTAAAATGAGCGAACTTTAGTAAGTAACTTATTTGATTTGTTGATACCAAGTTCGATGTTATTTCGAAATAGCTAGTTTCCTACGTTGTTGGTAAACTAACTTGTAAATGATCTTATATTGGTAAATTAATAATTTTGCTGTAAATAACTCATTGCACCTGTAAGTTTTTGTTTTCAATGTTTATTTTCTATAAAAATAGACAAGTTCAATGTTACTTAAACTTTGTACCTTTTCAACTCCATTTATAACTTACTAAGTTGTATGCGGACCTATTAGTAAGATCTTAATTTCATTGGTAAATTACTCTTTTCACCGCTAACCTTTCGTTTGGATCGATAAATTTATAAAAAAATAATTTTTTTTTTTTATTTCACACGATGTTTGGAAGTTATTAACATTG
The DNA here is from genome assembly GCA_017140185.1 of Eucalyptus polyanthemos subsp. polyanthemos. Classification (NCBI taxonomy): domain Eukaryota; kingdom Viridiplantae; phylum Streptophyta; class Magnoliopsida; order Myrtales; family Myrtaceae; genus Eucalyptus; species Eucalyptus polyanthemos. The sequence goes on along the minus strand of CM029467.1, from coordinate 26,588,368 downwards.
TTAGTAAATAGCCATTGACGTATCCGTCGAACAAGTTGCCAGTCACACAATTTGACTGCTAAGATTTCAAAATTACTAAAAATGTTAGAGAATTACCAACCCTGAAATTTGTTCCCCTTTTGCCCCGAGCGGATCATTGTTCTCTGAATCAAAGTGATGTCAGTGAATTGCATGATAACGATTGTGGTTAGAGAGAGCATGTTAAAGTCCAAACTCGTCCTCTTGAAATCATTCTGCAGTAAAGGCACAAGGATAAAAGAACATCCTCCGTCTCAACTTCAAAGTGAAAAAGAAATACCACTTCTACAGTCACAATGAAGCCACAGGTTCTCATTTGTGGGCGACTAAGCAGAGCAACACGAAGCATCAACAGGCTTCCAAGCAGAACCGATTCTATCTTCAAACCTCCGATGAAATAACCGAAAGAAAAAAAAAAGACAGAATGTGAAATTCGAAGTGTATATGAGCACAGCAGATGTGGCAATTCTGTACGAAAATTATCAGAAGATGACAGGTATCTGAAAGGCACGGGTTTTTTTCACCACTCGAAAGCACTTATACGCAAGAGATTTTACACGAAGAGAGTTCTATTCACTTTGAGCAATCCATTTGCACAGTGTCCTCAGTCAATTCTGATCCAAGCCAAAAGGTTTTAATCAAATAGCGTCTTCAGATTTGACCAGGCAGTGGTTAATCTAGACGTTCTTTCCTCGGCTATTCTCTTCTTTTCCTCAGCCTTCGCTACTTTCTTCTCTTGATCCTTGTGCCAGGATTTTGCTTCCTCAACTTTTTTATTGAGCTCTTCATCCTCTTCGGTCAGGTCACCCAACAACTGCTTATATAAGATGTGAGTCTCATGATTCTTCTTCATTGTCACAAACATTTGATCCTTCAGCAACTTCTGCATCTCGCATTTGACATTGTTCTGCTCGAAAGTCAAAAAATCGGACTGACCTCATTGAAGTTGGCCCAAAAGGCCTTGACTGACTTTTGCTGGTCCTGTGATAACCTGCTTTTGGCTAAGCTTAACGTTGACACTGCTTCAGCCAACCTGTCTTTTACATTTAGGTTAAAAATATCGGAGAGGCACTCCTTCAGAGACAGCTTAGCCTTCTACATCTGCCGAGGTTGAAGCCTCAGAAGTTGAAAGAGCACCTTTTTGATTTCTTGTGTTTGACCCTCCCCTGGCGAGAGAATTCTGAGCAGCATTAATGTTTTCCTCAAGATTTGAGAAATACGTGTTGAATGTATCTGTTAGTGTCTGCCGAGGAATATTTGCCAGAGGTTCAGCCAACCGAGTATTTTCAGCTGCATTTTGGGGGGCCAAAATCTCAGCTACAACCATCAAAGCATTGTTCACTAAATACCCATTATGGCTGTCACGGACTTTGCTCAATGGAATGAAGGATGCGAAGCCACAGACACTCTCTCTTGCAGTGAAATTATGTTCTGTCCCTGCATTTTGTTCAGATGGGACTTCAGTAAAATGGGGTAACAGTTTTAAAGACACCTTATTTCACTGCATTGGGTTCAATGAATGAAAAGATTACTATGTTTGGGATAAAAAATCATGGCACACCAGAACCACAAGAATGTAGTTAAAGCATATTTGGAGAGCCATTGCAACAACAAGGCCCAAACATGCTCTCCCAGTTTGCTTCATCAGAAACTTGGTCTGGTTAGCGAACAAACAGTAATGACACAGGGAATCTCCACTTCTTTGAATACTTCTATTTGTCCAGATGTTCACGCATTCCATCCAAACTTTCAGAGCCATGTATTCATATCATCACTCAGATGCTTTGAAGTGCATAAAAGTGCATGTGCATTCGGAATTGGCACAAAACACAGAAGAAACTTAATCTCATCTACAAATGGGCTTCCCCATTAACAGATTTGCTATGACCTATCAAGTAGTCCTCTCACTTCGATTCCCTAAAGTCATGCTTGGTACAACAAGAGAAGTCAAATAATCCTTCAGTATTCTTTCTGAAAGAGACTAATTGATAGAATTGACAAAAGAACTGCATAGCTGACCCAACTAGGGTCTTTGCCAATATACACCACATAAAAAATGGAATACTTCACACAAGATGAATGATGATGGATATATTTCACATGAATCACAATTTTGTAAGATACTAACATAAGCAAGATTTCTCATGTTATGATTCAAATTTGCCATTGCACCGAATTTATGAATGCAGACTTCATTAATACGAATACCATCAATTGTGAGGGTATACATGTGCATAAATTCTATCAAGACATGAAAGACGACTTCAATAGCAAATATGAAATAAGGTTTCTCATTCCCTTAAAGTACCATATCTCAAAATCAGATTCCAACAGCAGACAGAAAAAACCAGGCATAGTCTTAGTCGCAATCAAGATACCCTTAATCCTAGAATTGCCATAATTGTTCTGATCGACCAGAATCTACTTGAAATTGGCGTTTCTGCTCCACCTGGATGGTAGCCTCTCGGAATCAGCGACGTCCAAGTATATTGACAAATGCTCTGTATTGTTCCCCCTGGGGAAGATGCGTATTTGCCTGCTCACATCAACCGTACCATAAAAGAGAATGGATAGTTTTTAGGAAATTCAGCAACTAAAGGAAACAAAAGGACAAGACCAGGCCATGGTTTGATCATTACGCTTGCCAAAAATCGGATTCAACAATTACCAGGCATTGTCACTGAGCGTGAACACTTCGGAAGAGTACTTCTTTTGAGTCAAGTTAGTGAAGTTGGAAATCTTCCATGTGTATTTCCACATATGGAAACTTTGCTCTTCCATCGCCTGCTTCCCCATAATACACTCAGTCGAAACACAAACAACTCATTCATCAGTCTTTACAATTAAGAACACACGATGGTTCCCAAAAATTAAAATGAAAAAATCTCAGACATCATCATTCTTTAAAATCAAAACCAAACAAACACACACCCCAATTTTTAGGGTCATGAAAGGAACACAAAAAGAGCCTGATTTTGAACATCAGAGAATCCTTTAGCCTACACATACAATCGTCACCGTGCAGAATAATTAAGCCTACAATGGTCACCAGGGCCATCACTTATGATGCAACAAGGGTTCTCAACCTGCACATCATTATCAAGTAGTCCCTTCAATCAAGGTCCTGTCAGATCCTCAGCTCTTCTTAGATGTATATTTTTACAGGCTTCTCATAGGTGTGATGGCTCTGCAAACTGGGAAATAAATCAGGATGTACAACATGGAAAGACAAGCAACCGACAATAATTTAAACCAGGCATAAAATGGCTTAAACAGCTATATCACCTGGTCCACACAGAATTTCTAAAGTGACTGCGTTAGGTACAGAGAAAAACCATATCCACCACAACTCTGTTATGGCTTTTCTGCCAATGAAACCTACTGGAGGAAAACACACTTTTTGATTGTTTAGGACCTGCTGAATCTAGAAACAATCGTTTCCATCAGGTCGGGATTTTTGAGTTTACTTATGCAAAGCACTCATCAGCTGTCATATATGCTTCTTCAGAGTCCCGAAACCATGGACTATGGAAAATTCACTCATAAAAAAAAAATTGTACTTAGATCAGCCCTTGATACGAGAATTTTAGGCCACAATATAGATAATTACTTTGCATGAGGGCTGGTACACAGTTTCATACAATTGAAATGACAAGAAGAAATATTGGTGAATATATAATCTTCCTTATTAAGTAATTCTCTTTGAATGGCTTTCTTATCCTTGGTCAAGTAACACTAGAAGGGAAGAAGAAAAATGTTCTCTGTCATGGATCTTCCATTCTATGAGGTATTCACATTATCAATTAATAAGGCTTAAACATTTTTGAATTGATAAGAACTTCATCAGGCCAAAAAAGATACAAGAAACAAACCAACATCTTTACACTCCTCAAGCAATTCAACCAAAATTAAGATGCTGAAAAGATTGGAAGGAGCAAAAGAGAGCCCTAAGCCCTATAGCATGCTCACCTCCTCAGCGCGCAATGTCCAGTACTGGTCATTTATATTCTTAATTTTCTCACTGGAAGGAAAGATCTGCACAGATATTTGGCATGTAGTGAATGGTTTAAATAGAATTCGACGTCTAAAACACTATCACGGTTAAACCATGGTTTGACATATAAACATTTAAAATACAATGATTTAAGTGACAATGGAGACTGGAAACTGAATACATGAAAATAACTAAAGCATCCACTCAAAAGACAATTACCTTATAGATCTTATGATATAAGACTTCAAGAAGTCTAAGTTCTGCATCTGGACGAGACAAATCTACCTATTCAATAAGGTATTTCCGTTGAGTATATTCAGAAAGAAGTTTTTCAGAGAGAGAGAGAGAGAGAGAGAGAGAGAGGGGTGTGTGAAACAAATATAAGCAAGGCAGAGAGGACAGATCAAACAACTACTAATCTATGCATGTAAAAATTTTAAGTGTGACTTTCCGCTGCAGTCCAGTAACTCTTCAAAAGAAGAACAGCCCTTTCATTGAACCTGAAGTAATAACTTCTAAGCCCCTATAGAAAGTAAAGTTTGAAATTCTATTCTTCTTATGGTGAAAGCTTGAAAAGGTCTCAGTTGCGACCTTTCATGAACAAAAAATAGTAAATTCCCCTCTAGCAGAAGGTGGCTTAAATGATATACGAATTAGTTTAAAAAAGCAAGATGTAATGCAGAACTGCCAACTCGTATACTGACATGAACCACTCCCCACATAATACAATAAACTAGCTATCGTTGGTACTTGTTTTTCAAGGTCAAGATCTCCATCGAAAATAGCAAACAAGAAGTAGAGTGAGATTAACCAGAATATGCACATCTCCCTTTGTATTCTCCATCATTTTCCTAAAAAAAGGAATACTGGCATATGGCAATGTCAATTGATAACTTGCCTTTGTCTTAAGTTCATTAATGACATCGCCAACTGTACTCTGCTCTGGCAGTCTAACATGATAGATTACAACCTAAAATGCATCCAAAAAATAAATAAAGAGGCAAAAGTCAGAAATTAATGTGCATAAGATGCCTGAGAGAGACAGAGAGAGAACTTAAATGCACTTCATCCTTTGAGGCAAGATGAAACGCAACTTTCAGGTTCTTCAGACCTTGCATCTCCGGGAGAGGGATGTCCAGTACTTCGTAGTACTATATATCAGAGGTCTATCATAGAGAGAAATATCAGCCAGCTCCTCTAGATGAATAATCAGAGGTCTACAAGATAAAAGGCTCAAATAATCGCAAAAACTCTACCAGATTATTATGGACAATAGTGTTGTTGAAACCAGGATCAGTCTGCGGCAACCGAAAGAAAACAGATAAGAAACAAGTAAGTTCATCACAAGTCAGGCAGAGAATCAATTTGATAATCAGTGTAAGATATCACCTCCTCCTCTCCCCCATACTTTCCTCCAAGGCCCTCTTTATATCTTCTTTTGTCACCCGTTCATCATCAAACTAAACCCTGAAAGTGGGAGTCTCAAAGATGTGCTACTGATTTCAACAAAAGTTGCAAACGAACAGACCAATTGCCTACACATGCAACAAAGCCTTCTGACAGTCAGAGTCCAGGAACAAAATATATCCTCGACTATTATGGGCTTCTCTTAACAATTACCCGAGAACAAGAATAAAAGTAGGCCTTAAGTCAAAGATGGGACATGTTGTAGCGTAGCGCACAGACTAGATGTAGAGTTGTGGTAAGTAAAACCATCAACCTTATAACAAAGTCGAGTTCGCAAATCAACAGAGCAAAGTGCCGCAATGTGCGTTTGTGTGAGAGAGAAAGTGAGAAAAGTGGTGAATTCTACTTGGTAGTCTTCACCCAATATGAAGGGGATTAACTCCAAGATTGCGGTAACAACTAGATTGTTTGGGTAAAAAATAAATCACGGCAAGGAAAATTCGCCTGTGGAGAATTATATGAAGTTACTACAAATTAAGGAATCTACATTTACGGGTCTTCTACATTCCATGTTTTCAAATATATCACATGACATAGGTTCATGGGAAATGACAAGCTACAATAATGTTGATAGAATGTGTATTCATTCATCATCTCATTTTAAAACCAAATCAAGCATTTAATAACTTTTTAGAATTCGAAATTGTGTTAAAAACATGCTTGAAAATGCCCGATTCAAATCATAATCGATTCGTGCTCTTAAGATATGCTTTAGAAAAGGAAAATGAGTATAAATTTGCAATTTTTTGATCGCCAATTTATCAAATGCGAACATACGAAACTGAAACTCATCCTTAAATAAGATTAGAAAGACTTCAAGTTAAGGTCTCCAGGTACGGCAAAAGGTCTTGCGATTGTCCTTTTTGGGCAAAGCTATAGCCTATCTCCCTTTCCATCAAAAGAAAAAGAAGGCATTCCATTTTCTCCTTTGCAAGAATAATAGGCATTTACGCTGTGGAAATCGAGTGCTTTCCTCGTGATTGCCTTCAGACCAACGTGAGATAGTTTTGTTCATGATTCATTCGCAATTCAACGTTCGTTCCGGGGTTAATTGTTGTTTGCGCATCGGAATCAGGTAAGTCGTCTTCCGCCGACTTGAATTCCAACATTGGTATCAGAGCTCAGTTGTGATTTCTGCCTTGTTTTCATCAAATTTACTTGTTTACCACATGATATCGAGATCAAGAGATTGAATTCTACATTCTTTTTTGGATGTTTATCTCTCGGAATTACAATCTGAATTCTCAAAATTGAACCGAAGCAAAGAACGGGTTCGGGGCTGTGCACACCCGTACGGATTTGGCCATTTTTCGGAATATTTTTTCTGCCAAAATAAATTTTTAAATATACAGAGTGAAACTACTTGTCAAGACGAGTCTAACGGTGGGTCGAACGTGATATAGCTAGAATAAGCACCTAGAGGGGGTGAATATGTGTAACAATAATTTCTCGAGATAAGAGAGCAATACTAAGCGAGACAATAGAAAGGAAGTTATCATTCAGTTAACAAAACGAATTATGATCAAAGTAAAGCAAAGAGTAGAGAAGAGAAAATTGAACACAAGGTTTATAGTGGTTCGCTTATTCCAAGCCTATGTCTATTCTTCCGCACCGATAGCCCACCGGTTGGATTTCACTATGAACAAAAGAGATGTTACAGCAATGCTTTCCCTTGATTCTATAGTGTAGATACTCTACCACACTTTCTCAAGGTATCTCAAAATATAGACTCTTTTTTGCGTATAAGATTTCACTCAGTAAATGAATTGACTAAAAACAAGGAGTTTCAGACTTTGGAATTCTTCTATCGTGCACACACTCGAACAACCGGAATGTCTTTCTTATATACTCCTTTATGCTATCATACCCGTTGGCACTTATCAAAGGAATTCTTCCAACATTCCCGTTGGACAGAATCAATTAGGAAGATCATTCGAGCTATTTAAGGAACATGTCGATAGCCCATCAATCATGCTCGCCCATACAATCGATCTTGGTTTCCATAAGTAGAACCTTCCAAGTATACTTCGCAAATCATCGGATTCTTAATCAATCTTGATTCAAATAAAGAATCCGTTATGTCATATCCAGCCAAGATATCTTCTCCAGTCGATAAGGTCAAATCCTTAATGAAATACTTAGTTCTGGATAGCCTTTCTTCAACGGATTAGAAACTATCAATGAGAATAGACTTTGAGTCTTGAGTCTGGCAGTCCAAAGGTCTTTAGACTTTAAATAGTAGAGTCTCGCAAATCTTCGTACTAGACCGATGGAAACATTTTGTCGGCTTCAAAATATTTCGTAAAGATTTCTCCAACAATCTCCCCCTTTTTGATAGTGACAAAACTTTCTGTAGATTTGGATAACTTTGACCTGCAAAACATTACTCAAGCAAATATGGATATCTCATAAAGATAAATGGCTTAATGATAACATTAGAATCTGCAACCATAGAAAATATGTTAGTCTTGCATGTGAGTAAAGCCATTCATAAGATATCAGTAGTTCTTAATATAAGCAGTCAAACCCAAATCCCAAATTCAGTCCACATCCAAGCATAAAAGTCAAGTCAAACATCAAAACAAAATAAATCAAAAGTTCAAGTTCAAAGTTTTCAAATTTTGCATCTCTCCCCTTTTTGTCATCATAAAAAATGTTGAGATGGAAGGAGAATGGAATCAGGAATGCTTGGGAACACGAACAAGCTGGAAATCTTTAATTGACTTGGACAATGCCTTCTAGCTTTTTTAACTCTTCTTTCAGTTGAGCCACCTCTTCACCCTTAGCATTTGCTTGAATCTGAAGAGTAAGGGCTTGGATCTAATCATTCAAAGAAACTGAAGAAGCTTGACCTGCAGTCTGTAAATTCTGAACTTCGCATCCCAAAGCATATATCTGACCTCGCATTTTCAAGAGAACATCAAGAATCTTGCGAAAATCTGCTGAATTATCAGTTTGCGTACTGGCTTCTGCACGATCAGATGGAGTAAAGGCAGACGATGGCAAATCAGCATAGTCACGCAGATTGGGCGATGAAACATCATGTCCCTCCTCAGGAAATTGAGAGGCATAGATGTCCTCTGGATTTGCAGGTGAGCGGCTGACTCCTTCACTGGTAGCAGGATATGAGGACATTCCTCTTTTCTCACGATCTCCCCCTGTTTCCATACCTTCAGGTGGAGAAGAGTGTTCCTCATGCTCTCCTTCCTCTTGATTTCCTCTTTCCTCTTCTTCTTCTTCTTCAAATCTTTCCTCCTCTGCATCTCTTTCTTCAGCTTTTCTCTCCTCTGTTTCTTTCTCCTCTCTTCTTTCTCTTCTCGCTTCCAAATCTTCTATTTTTCCAGTCCTCTCGTTACGTTTCTTTTTATTGTTGTTCCATTGATTATGGAATAGAACGACTTAGGTTCTTCAATGCCATAGCGTAAATGGTGATGTCTTCCTCATCATCTTCATCCTCAACGATGAGAGCTCTTCTCTTCTTGGATGGAGCAACCATGGGCTCCTTCCCTTTTCTTTTTGCTGTTGAAGAGACTTGATGAGTTTTGATAGGGGTTTTCTCCTTGAATTTCTCCAACGCCTTGTTTAGTTCATTCAGACGCATTTTAGACACCATTTTCAGTCCCACCACCATTTGATCACACGATCGAACACAAAGAATTTGTGGAGGCTGAACATTCAAATGTCTGGAAAACTTTGACACAAGAGCTGGATAAGGAAGTTGACCCTTGTCCTTCACCATTGCTCTGTACATATGGAACATAATAGTGTGAGGAAGAGAAAACTTTTTCCCATTTGATGGCATACATCGTTTTTTCCTCCGAGTTTGAAACATCGCCTTTGAAGTAGATTTTGGTCTCGAGGCAATTAATCACAATCTTGTGAAGCGAATGTTAAATGCACTCATCCTCGAGTAGGAAATCTTTCCCTCTCGTCCTTATATCCTTAACAAGTTCCAATGTAGCACGAGCAATATAGACATTGATAGGTTGATATCTCCTTCTCTCAACCCCAATCACATCAGCCAACATATCTACATCCACCACATAGTCCTGATCTCGGACACTAAAAGAGAATCTATTCGCATCTAAGAAACTGAGATTCGAATAGAAATATGCAATGAGTTCAGCATAGGCTTCTGTAGAGTCAGAACAAAACTGTTTAAGTTGAAGAAGACTGAATTTTTCCCTCAAATTAACGTTCACAGCATCAAGGAAATCAAAATTCACACTCCTAGGATTTATCACCCCACGCTTCAACAACTTAGAGTATAGATCCTTTTGTTCCTTCGATCGAAACAAGTCTGTCATTTTTCCCCGAATTTTTGCCGCAACACCCATTCTCGGTTGAAACTGACTGTACAACTTGTCGTCATCATTCCCATCTATCTGATTCAGCCCTCCAACATGCGGATCACTTGGAATATTAGCAAGGGTTTTTTTTTTTTTTTTTTTTTTTTTTCTGCCAACCCCGTAGGGGCAATTCCCAAACGTTCCATATTTCGTAAGAAAATGTACTCATTATCATACCCTTTATCCTTAAGAAACTCATCGATGTAGTTCAATGGAGTACCGATCCTCTTTAAAGCACGGTAAAGCTTATAAGTAAAAGAGGGCTTATGAACTCTTACAGGATCTGCGCCTTCGATGTTTTCTTCATTTTCTCGATGAGCAACATCCTGTGGACTAGATGGAGGAGATTGACGCTGTTGAGAATGTTGTGGGCTCTACTGCTGACTAGGAGACTCTTCTTCCTCGGTGAGATCAAAGTGCGTAGGCCCCTCACGCATTTGCCACAGTCCCCTGTTTGCGATCCTTGAAGACTTCCTTGAAGACAACATCTTTCACAGTCTTTGAAAGATTCCAAACTTGACTTTCCCAAGAAAGATGACAACTTTTCGAAGATTAACCAAAAGAAGAAGACAGGAGTGGAAGATCGATGCTTTTTAGGGTTTTTGGAGTAAAATGAAGAGGAACCGACTGTATATAGGCCAGTCGAAGAGAGGCATACTAAACGTCGTAATGGAAAGTAAAAGATGCCCTTTAAAAATAACTGCCTTTTTCAAAAATAGACAACGCCATTTAAAAAAAAAAATAACTCATTTTTGAAAAAGAAAGATTGCACTTATCACGGAAATTGAAGGTAGCAAAAAATCAATTATAGATAGATGATCGTACCTTTCCGAGATTTAATATGAGAGAGAATAAAATAACTTACGAGTCAAGAATCTTATTTGTCTCGAGTCTCGAGAGTCTCTAGACTTTAACTTCTTCAAACTTCAAGATGTTGAGTCGGAACGGATAATTTCAAATTGATTTTTCTCTAAAGGCTTTGTAAATATATCCGCCAGTTGGTTCTTTGAGTCAACAAACTGAATCGAAACTTCTCCGTTTTGAACATGATCTCTAATGAAGTGATGTCGAATCTCTATATGCTTTGCTCTTGAGTAAAGAATTGGATGTTTGGTGAGATTGATTGCGCGTTGTCACAGTTAATCTCCGTGCATGAATCTTCAATTCCAAAGTCTCTTAGCTGTTGTTTTATCCATAAAATTTGTGAACAACAACTTCTAAGAGCTACATACTCTGCTTCTGCTGTAGAAAGAGCTACTGTATTTTGCTTCCTAAAAAAAACCAAGACACCGTCCTACTTCCAAGTAGTTGATAGGTACCCGAGGTGCTCTTTCTATCAACTCGCAACCGGCTAGATCTGCGTCTCGAGAATATTGTCAATTTTGATGATATAACGAGTCATTAAGAGGATGAGCGCCTAGAGGTTGCGAGTTCCTCTACCCATGCTTATGTTGCCGAATCGAGTTCTCGCAAAGCTTTGAGCTTCAAGCACAAAATGAATTCTCAATTCAACAACAAATGGAAGAAGACTAATCGGCACCTATGAGGGCTAAGACCTTTAAATGCAAGAAGCGTGGTGGAAAGAAAGACAATGCCAAGATGAAGTGCTACAATTGTGGCAATATGGGTCACTTTGCTTGTGAATGCACTGAGTCGAAAGAGGTATCCTATTACTCCATTATTTTAAGTAATGCTTTTGTTTCTAGCATTATAATGCTTGCACATCCAATGTGGACTGTAGACTCAGGAGCAACAAATTATGTAGCTAGAGATTGAAAAACATTTGTGGAGTATCGTCGGATTCAGCTTGGAAGAAATGGATATATGTTGGGAATAACTCAAGAATTGAAGTGAAGGATATCGGCACATGTAAATTAATTTTATATGGTGGTCGAAACCTATTCTTACATGATGTCCTTTATGCTCCGAGATATTCGACGAAACTTGGTCTCGTAGTTATTCTTCTTAGCTTAGATTATGTATTGAATTTCTATGGTGATTGTGTTGACATTTTGTATGGAACAGTTTATTATGGTTCAGGTCATGTATCGAATGGTTTTATGGTGTTGGACATTGACTATGATCAGTACAATATTAATGTTGATGGTTGTTTTTCTTTAATTGCATCTTCTAATAATGTTGAGATTGATGTAAGTACTTGGCATGCTAGATTAAGTCACATTGGGTTACAAAGAATGCAAATATTAGCTAGAGAAGGCCTTTTTAGGATCACTCACTAATGTTGATATGCCCGTATGTGAACATTATTTAGTGGGAAAAGCAACTAGAAAACCATTCGGTAAAGGAATTAGAGCATAATTTCTATTGCAATTCATACATTCTGACATTTATGGTCTTTTGAATGTGAGGGCGAGACATGGAGTCTCATATTTAATCACTTTCAAAGATGACTTCACGCATTTCGATTATGTCTTTCTGATCTCCCATAAGTCATAAACATTAGACTGCTTTAGACGATATATAGCGATAGTAGAGAATCGGTTGAACCAAACAATAAAGGCATTGAGAACCAATCATTGACGTTAATATTTATTTAAGCAATTCAAGGCTCTTTGTGATGAAAAGGGAATTGTATGACAATTGACTATTCTTGGTACTCCACAACAAAATGAGGTGGTTGAGAAAATGAATAGAAACCTATTAAAAATTGTTAGGTCTATGATGGCACAATCAAAATTACCTATCTCATATTGAGGAGATGTGTTATTAATTGTTGCCTATATACTTAATCGAGTGCCCTTAAAATCGGTCACTTCCACCTTTTATGAATTATGGACAGGTAGGAAACCAGACTCGAGTAGTCTACATCCATGGGGATGTGCAACTTATGTTTATGATTCTTCCCATAAATATAGAAAATTAGGTTCTAGAGGAAAGAAATGTGTTTTTATAAAATATTCTGAACACTTCAAAGGGTATATGTTCATAGGTAAACAAGCTGATAGAAGTGTGACCAAAATGGAGTCACGAGATGTCATGTTCTTGGAGAACGATTTTCCTAATAGAGGTGAGATTAATAAGGACTTCCAATTATATGAGATTGAAGATCCTAATAACACACTACTGATGTTGTAGAGGGAAATGAAAATTTACCTTAACATGCAAGACCTAATGGGAGTGTTGGATCGCTCGATGAATTGAATTCGAGAGAAATTCAATTGCATAAAAGTAATCATAAAAGTATTCCCCGTTGTCGTTTTGAGATTTGTTGACAATTAAATTTTTGCCCAAAAATCATTTCCGAAAAATGAGAACTTATTCTTCCACAAAAATATTTCATGTCAAATTCTTGCACATAGATTATCTAGGTGTTTAGTATATATATATATATATATTTTAAATGGAAGATGTTTTTACTTTTAAAAAAAAGAAAAAGAAAAAAAAGAAAAAATTAAAAATATAAAAAAAGATTAAAAAAAGAAAAGAAAAGAAAAAGTTGGGGCCAATGATCTAAATGTGGCTTGCCAAGCTCATGAGGTCAGATTCGAATTCAAATGGCAAATTGGGGCCAAAATGCAATTTCCAAAAGTTGAGGGACCAATTCGCAAATTTTGCAAAATTTGCGCCTGAACCTGTAAATCATCATCTTGGTCACCAATCAAGTTGAAATTGAATTTGGGCCAAGTCGAATCAATCAAATCGAGCCAAAAAGACCAAATTTGTATTGAATTGTGCATTTTCGGATAAGAAAATAGCCAACTTTGAGAGACTTTCTTGCAAAATTGGGTGGGCAAAATTGCAAAATCAGGTCGAGATCTTAAACTACTATGCATGAGCTTGCTAATTGATAAAAAATCGTAGTCAAATTGATGGATTAAAGCACCCAAACCAGCTGACAAATCTCAGTCCACAAGTTGATATGATTTCGGAGTTGCTGGGTAAGCAACTTGGTGGCCCCACCATATTCTCCTCACCTTTTATATGTGATGGAAGACCATAATTAGTAGTGCAAGTGGACAAGCATTGGTTAGAGATAAGCTACTAAAGGCACGGGAAAATCGCACCAAATACGGGCACTCAACAGCTGCAGAAGTGGAAAAATTGACTAAGTCAGATAGTGGGTGAAGTAGCCATGTTGACAGGCTTGGTAGGGGACAAAATATAGACCAAAAATCCTCTAATTGAGAGGATAAGATCACTGAAGCAAGGTCTTTCAAGGGATGAGAGAGAGGAGACGAGAGGGGAAGGAGAGAGCTCACGGTTGTCCCCCAAAGAGGCCCTCAGAAGCAACTCCAGAAAAGCAAACCCAGAATTTCCAGATCAACCTTTAGAGAGAAAAGGGAAATTTTCGCAAACTTGCAGCCAAAATTAGCTAAAATCTTCAACTAGAGAGTGGAACTTCACTCAAATATCTTTCCATCCATAGGTTGCACGTCCAAAATGGAGATCGGGAAAGCCTCCTAAAGCCCCCCCTCCCCCCGAAAAACACCCTCCTGGCAGGCCAAGAAACACTGAATTTAAGTGTTGAGCCTGGTTGGTCATGAGTGAGGGAAAACAAGTGTTTTTGAGAGAGTTGAGAGACAAATGAGGAAAAGCTTGACTTTTACCCAAAACTAGAATATATATAGTTTGGTTTGGTGTTAAGTTTTCCAAAAAAAGAGGTCTTGAAGTCTAATTTTAGAGATCAACAAAAACCGTTGTTGTCAGTTCTTTTTTTTTTTTTGTAGATCTCATTTCCAGATTGAAGGAGCTAATCTCCATGTGCCCCTCGAGGATAATTTCTTGGTTTGTTCGGCCAAGAACCACTTGCAAAAGAAACTAGGAAGTAAGGTAAGTATCCTAGATGTATTTTTGTTCAGGTTTGAACATATTTTGATCATGAAAATCAAGAGGAAATCCAATCCGGAAAACTGATTGAGGCTGGAATTTTTCTTTTTGAAATCTCTTCAAGACTTTGCATGTGTGCTTCTTAAAGAGGTCGTTTTGATGTGTCCGGTTGATCGTTTTATGTAATGTTTGTTACATTTGAAAGCCCATGTTACCTATTTTCACTCGGATTAAATAATATTTTTCTTAGATTTTGCATGTGATAAGTGTCGGGGCTTGAATATGAGCATGTAACCTGTTTGCTTGACTTGGGTTCAAACCCAGATTTGCAAAATCAGCTCAAACCCGTGTATTTGAGGATGATTTTAGCTTGGTTCTAGTGTGTTTTAAGCTATGATTTCTATCTAATTTTGTTCTTTGTATGTGGTAGTATAATCTTGATATTTTATTTCCACATAAGTTTGCTCATGCGTTGAGATTGAAAGCCGCAAACAATGCTTGAGGAAGCTGTTTGGGCTAGTTTGAGGCATGCCGAGTGTTCAATAAAATGCACAAACCAAGTTTCGATATTCAAACGGTCGATTTGAGCTCGGTTCTTATTATATTCATGTACTGGGCAATTCCATATTAGTATAAATCGACATATATTGGTTTAGGGAATTAATTTTAAATAAAATAAAAAAAATAAAAACAATGAAATTTCAAAAAATCTAAAATTAAGGGATGATATCAAATTATGATAGAAATGACATCTAGGAAATTTTCCTAATTTTAAAAGGTCATTTTCTTAATTTAATGATATTTTGGTATTTTATAACTATTTTTGTAAATAATCTATATTGCGTAGATTAAAATTAATTAGAGTAATCTCATGCATATTTAAATTCCCATTTTGCTTACGGGGGTCCTGTCTCGGGGCGTGATAATAAGGCCATGTAATATTATTTGCCCGACTTGTATCGGGTCTTTCTTTTTCGTATTATTTTCAAGTCATTTCAATTTCTTGAATGTTATTTACCGCACCGCTTTTCAATATTTTGAGTATAAATTTCATTTCTAAATTATGTTAGGATTAGTCTAGAGATTAAAAAAGGCCTACAAAAATATTTGCATTGACACTTAGTGGTTTCATAAATATTATAATTGGTAATCAAGATTGTGTGGCCATTTAGATAAACAACCTTCCAAGTTAGTGGTATGCAAGGGCGCTAATGGAAACATTGGCATAAACAAGTCGCAATTCCTAAAAATCTCTTGTTGCGTAGGAATTGAGACAACACTCCCGTGTCTTGATTGGTTTCTAGCTGATCTCAATAGGCTAGTGGCGATTCCTAGAATTACATAGGTTGTTAAGAACTAAAAAACAAATCCAACGTCACACAAGGTATGGGCTTAGGAGAGCCCGCGCCTAATTTAGGGCCATTGGTCCGCCTCTTTAGGCAAATACCCATAAAATTTCTTTCTTTTCCCCGGACGGAAAAAAGAGGTCGCGACAAGATTGAAGGGGAATCATTTATGATTGGTAAAAAAACGATGCTAAATCTAAGACTGTTCAATAGGCTCTTTCATCTTTTGATAAGGAAGAATGGAGAAAAGTTTTGGAAGATGGAATGAAGTTAATGAGAACAAATTATGTCTGGGACTTGGTTGATCTATCATCCAATCGTAAGGCCATTGGAAACAAATGGGTTTTTAAGATTAAGCGAAGGGCGGATGGATCCATTGAAAAGTATAAGGCTCGTCTTATGGTGAAATGTTATACTCAACAAGAGGGTATAGACTATGAGAAAACATTTTCACCAGTTGTAAGGTTTGCCTAATACGTATTATCCTAGCCATTGTTACACATTTGAACCTTGAATTACATCAAATGGATGTAAAGACGGCATTTTTAAATGGAGAACTGGATGAGAAAATCTATATGAAGCAGCCAATAGGTTTCATAATTAAAGGTTAAGAGCATAAAGTTTGCAAGCTTCATCGCTTAATATATGGCCTTAAGCAATCATCTAGACAGTTGTATCTTCATTTTCATCGAACCATAACCACTTTTGGTTTCACGATGATTGAAGAAGATTGCTGTGTAAATGTCAAGTGGTTCGAACTTAAATTTGTGATTTTATCACTTTATGTGGACGATATTCTATTGACTGGAAATGACAAGGTTTTGGTTATCACCATAAAAAAATGGTTATCCTCCAAATTTTGAAATGAAGGACATGGAAGAAGCTGCTTATATATTTGGAGTTAAGATTGAAAGAGATCGATCAAGGAAACTTCTTGCTTTATTACAAGAGTCTTATGTAATGAAGATTCTTGAGTGTTTCAATATGTAGCATTGTAATCCTATTGATACCTTTGTCATGCAAGGTGGAGGCTTAAGTACTGAGATGTGTCCTAAGACTCCAGAAGAAATTAAATTGCCAGAAACTGTTCCTTACGCTAGTGCAATTGGAAGTTTAATGTATGCTATGATGTGTACTAGACTCGACATATGTTATGTCGTGGGATTGGTGAGCCGATATCAATCAAATCCCGATCAAACACACTGGAAAGTAGTGAAGATGATCTTGAGATACTTGAAGAGTACCATGGACTATCGATTTTGTTACCAAGGGAATGATTTACGTTTATTGGGCTATTCAGATGCCAATTGAGGTGGAGACCTAGATAAACATAAATCGACTTCTAGATATACATTCTTGCTCAATGGAGGTGCGACTTCTTAGAATAACAAGAAACAGACATGCACGGCCTTATTTAGGATGGAGGCAGAATTTATTGCATGCTCTGCCGTAGTGCAAGAAGTAATATGGCTAAAACGTTTCTTAGAAAATTTAGCCACTATCACTGAGGTTCCAAGACTGGTGATAGTTTATTGCAATAGTCAAGCAGCCATTGCATATGCAAAGGATCCTAAGTATCATGAAAGGACAAAGCACAATGATATAAAGAACAACTTCATAAGAGATATAATAACGTAGAAAGAAGTGATCCTACAATACGTTTTAACCAATAGAATAGTTGTCGATCCATTAATGAAGGCTATTCCTATAGACATATTATTGACCCACAAGATGTCACTAGGATTGCGTAGAATGTGATATGTGTTATTGTAGATGATTATTGATTTATGTATTTGTGAACATATGTATTGTACTTGTTTGTTTATTAGTGATTTGATGTTTTATCAATAAGTACGAATATAGTATGAGACTAGCACTACACACATATATTATTCAAAATATGTCAAAGTAGGCAATGATTGTCTTACTCACATGAGCAATCGCCTCAAGTGCTGTAATTAGTATGTTAAGATGTGACGTTATATACAAATAAATGCTGAAGAGCAAGTTTAGTACATAAAATAATATGTCGCATTGATTGGAGTCAAGATGAGGTATGTGATTTGTTAATAATAAGACCGAATATAATAGTCACACAATCATGTATGCCTGTAAGATGCCGGATGCGAGTACTTAATTAGGCGCTATAGAAAGCGAGCTGATATAGCACTCGGGTTAAACATGAGTACGTGAAAAGCTCGTGACTATGTTTAGGCTAAGATCTGTATAGTAGATATATTTGATAAATGACATACGCTCTTATAGAAAAAGTAATCCACTATAGCATGTAATTCATACTACATGTGCATTGTACGATCAATAAGGGAATATGAGTAAAATTATCCCTATTTACTCATCGTATGAGCCCTTGAGATAATTTATAATTTACCTCATTTTGTGCCCTATGTTACTTCTGACTATGTTCTCGAAGTGAAAGATCAATGTTGCTACTTTAGCATGTTACTGGCAATTGTGAATAGATATGGCCTTATGGAATGTGTCTAGGAAAGTAGTTGTTCTGAAATGGAGAGAGACATGAGTGCGAAGAAAGACTATTGTTATTTTACATTTATCAAATGTATTTACTAGTTGACCAATTATATCGCCTTATGCGGTTGCGAATATAATTGTAAATATATAGTGTTGTGAGAATAGCCTTTAAGAGATAGGTATATTTGGACTGATGTAACAAAATATGTTTGGGGCACTGTGAGACATTGATTTTTTATTTCTTTTCAGGGTTGTAGCCATTATGTCATCCCTAATATGTGCATAATTTGAGCTCCCAAGTGTACGTGTACTCATTGGTCGCATAGCTTACTTACCAGTATGAATTATTTTGTAAAGTTGATAAATGTTGAATGCCTTACATTCTTGATAGAGTGTTGCTATCAAGCCCATCATGTCCGAGTGTGAGATATAGTATTTTATTAATATGTCCATGATGGGGTGCGATTGGAACACACCGTTTCATCTTGATACGTTACGATGGAAAGACACTATTGAAAGGGTATGAAGGGAGATGTATAAAAGCTTCCTGAAAACAACCGTTGATGGTTGTTGTTGGCAGAACATACACTTAGAGAGAACGTACGCTCCTTTTCTCTCCCATTTCCATCAAAAGAAAAAAAAAAAGGCGTTCCATTTTCTCCTTGGCAAGAACAATAGGCATTTATGCTGGGAAAATCGAGTGCTTTCCTCATGATTGCATTTAGACAAACGTGAGATAGTTTTGTTCATGATTCATCCACAATTCAACGTTTGTTCCAGGGTTAATTGTTGTTTGTGCATCGGAATCAGGTAAGCCGTCTTCCGCCGACTTGAATT
Organism: Eucalyptus polyanthemos subsp. polyanthemos; assembly: GCA_017140185.1. Lineage (NCBI taxonomy): Eukaryota > Viridiplantae > Streptophyta > Magnoliopsida > Myrtales > Myrtaceae > Eucalyptus > Eucalyptus polyanthemos. The sequence continues at coordinate 26,569,079 of CM029467.1, read as the reverse complement.
CCAACAAAGGGAAAGGGAAAAGAGGCAGTGATTATATCCCAAGGCGGAGGACTCGTTATAGCCATAAATGCAAATATTTGCCAATGTTATATCTATATAATATGGTTCCTCATTTTTGGACCCATGTTTTAAGGTAGCTGTTATTCCACATGTAAATTTTCGATGCTTCGTACATCTTCATGACAACCATCCATTTGATAACTACCTTGATGGGAGATGGCATATAAAATGAATGATCGTTAATTTCTTAAGGGTAATCACAAAGTCTAACGTAAACCCTATAATTTGGAATACACCATCCGTACGTGAGAGGATTGAGTTAGTAGGGTGTGCTCGATATTTCACTGAATCTCCATGAATTTCAGACGAGCGTAATTTTGAACAATGGCTTGAGGTTTGTTTAGATTTGATCCTGTTTTCCTCATATGTTTTTTTTTTTTTTTTTTTTTTTTATGTTTAACATTGGTATCAGAGCGTGTTTAGTGCCTTTGCTTTGTTTTGTCGAATCTTTGGTGTATTTTTTAGGCCATTTAAACATGAACAATAATTCTAAATTCTAAGGTCAAGAGAGAAACCCATTGACTCTGAGCAAATTCCGGTGACCCATTACTCGACTTCAGATTGGTACGGTCGCATTGCCATGAGGAAGAATAGACATAAGTTCTTTCGGCATATCGGTGTTTGCTAGAGGCTAATCGGGCGGCAAAAGTCATGGTGGTTAAGGGTTTGCATTTTAAGAAATTTTTGTTTGATTCGAGGCCAATCACTTGGCCATTTATGCAGAACTTGGACTTATGTGGTCATGCCGGTGTGGTCATCAAAACCCATAATTTATTTTGGTATGAGATGGGTTGATGGAATGGCGAAAAATAGCAAGAGAAGGCCTTTTGTTCAAGCGGAGGAAGATGCGAGTGGGGCCACATGTGCGGAACCACATGCACATGGCACGCATGCATGCGAAACTTGCCCTACACACGCCCTTCTTAACCGCGTGGGCATGTGGTTGAGGCGCGTGCACGACAAGCGCCGGCCCCCTTTTTTTCTTTTCTTTTGTTTTTTCCATTATTACGATTCTACCCCTAGGCATTTATAATTTATGGTTCTATCCTTGGCCGAATTTATTTTACTGTTCTGCCCCTTGGTGCATTTTTTTTAATACTATTTTGCCTTTTCATGCTTTTTTATGAATATTTTATGCATGGAATTAACTGTCTAATGATCTATATATTTAGTTAATTAGAGAGTACCCACAATATCTTTAATTAATTAAATTATATATTAAGAGCCTATGAATCATATTTGGAAATAGACATTAATTGTACTTAATTATATTAATATGATGAATTTTGTCCCACAGGATTTTCATTACATTAATATGATTAATTAGGATGAAATATTATATTATTTTTCTTAATTTACCCACAGTGAGTAAGAAGAAGTATGTAATATGGTAGTTTCTTCATGATGTAATTATAAATATATTTAAATTAAAAACTTAGCCCACAAGCAGTTTTTATGTTATGTGATTTATATTTGTTATATGTTTACATTGATAGAACATGATTTATATATATATGTGTGTGTGTGTGTGTGTGTATTGTCTCATATTTTGTGACATAAGCATGATTGTTTGATATGCAGTTTTGCAACCTGTAAATTTCTCTGAACTTAAGTGTGATGTTTCTATACTAAAGGTGAAAACTATAAAGTATGGAAGGAGTTTTTTCTTCTTCAATTGGGGTAAATGGACATTGACTATGCTATAAGGAAAGACAAACCACATGCTCTTACTAATTCGAGCACTGTAGCTTAGATAGCTCTTTATGATCAATGGAAGTGGTCCAATTGCCTTAGTGCGATGTTCATAAGAACTAAAATATCTCCTAATATCCGTGGTTCGGTTGCTTAGCATAGTAATGCTAAGGGTCTATTGGAGACCATTGATGCATAATTTGAGACTTCTAAAAAAGGCACATGCTATGACCTTAATTATGAAGTTTTCATCATTGAAGCTCACTAATGTTAGAGGTGTGTGTGAGCATATCATGAAGATTAAGGATCTTCTAGCTCAACTTAAGAACTTTGAGGTGGAGATATCCGAATCCTTTCTTGTGTACTATATTCTAAACACTCTCTCGCAACAGTGTGTACCTTTCCATATCCCTTACAACATACATAAAAATAAATGGTCAATTAATGAACCCCTGACCATGTGTATTTAAGGGGAAGAAATGTTGATTATGGAATTGGGAGAAAGTACTCATTTGGCAACATAGGGAAATGATAAAAGTCATGGCAAGCAAAAGGAAAAAAGGTAAAATACCTCCCCAAATTAACATTAAAAAGAATCCAAATGTTTCTTTTGTAAAAAAAAAGAGGGACATATAAGGAAGAATTACATCAAATTTAATGCCTAATTTGAGAAAAAAAGGTAATCCAATTTCTTGTGTTTGTTATGAATCTAATATGACTGATGTGAGTTACAACACTTGGTGGATTGATTCATTTCAAATTTCTTGCAGGGTTTTCAAAACCACTGAAAACCAATGGGAAATGAACAAAGCATCTATTTAGGAAATAAGATGCGTTCATATGTGGAAGCTATTTGGACATGTAAACTAGTTTTCAATAGTGGCTCTGTTTTGAATTTGGATATGATCTTTTATGTTCTTAGTATATCTAGAAACTTAATTTTAATTTCAAGACTTATACTTTTGTGTTACTCTTTTCATTTTTTAAATTCAAATTTCTGTTTATCATTTAGATATGAAATTATTGGGAATAGTACTTTGTTTGATGGTTTTTTTCCAATTAATTTACAAAATAAAGCATATTATAATGTGATGCATGTTTATAATAACACCGGTATAAAATGATGTGTTGTGAATAAAGATTTATCTATGTTGTGGCTTCATAAATAGAACTAAGTGATTTGTAAATGATGGAATACTCAGTGCTTTAGATTTTACTAATTATGATACTTGTTTGGATTGCATAAAGGGAAAACAGACTAATAAAACAAAGAAATGTGCCAAGAGGAAGACATACATATTAGAAATTATAGATTGTGGGCCGACTGGCTAGGCATCTTGTTACTAGGTCGTTTCTGGTTGTCGGTTTGCTTTTCGCTTTTTTGGCTGTTCTTGGTTGCCTCTTGGGTTTTTCCCTCGACTTCCTTCCACTCATAATGGGCATGTCCATCTTGAGTGTAAGTTTTTGAAGTTGATTGGTTGTACAGTTTGACCTTTCCCCAATATATCTCTTACTTTCACAAAAGAATAAATAATAATATTAGAAATTATACATACATATATTTGTAGTCCAAATATGGATTTGTATGGCTAGAAATATTTTATCTCTTTCATAGATAATTACTCACGTTACATGTATCTCTACTTGTTTCATAATAAGTATGAAGAGTTAGATGCCTTTAAGGTATTTAAGGCGGAAGTAGAAAAATAATGTGACAAGCAAATTAAAATCGTGAAATCAAATAGAGGTGGGGAATTTTATGATAGATATATTGAAGATGGACGAGCACCTAGTTCATTTACCAAGTTTTTTCAAGAGTCTAGGATAGTTGCCCAATATACTATGCCTAGTTCTTCGAACCAAAATGGTATATCGGAAAGAAGAAGCTGAACTTTATTGTACATGGTACGGAATATGCTTAGCGGCTTCAAACTTCCTAAGTTTTTGTGGACCGAAGCATTTAAATCGGTAGTGTAAGTATTAAATTGAGTTTCGACCAAAGTTGTCCTAGAGACACCTTTTGAGTTATTTAAATGTTGAAAACCGAGTTTGCGACATGGACGAGTTTGGGGATGCCCGTCTAAGGTGAGAGTCTACAACCTACAAGAAAAAAGTTGGACCTAAGGACCATAAGTGGATATTTCATTGAATATGCCAAAAGGTCCGAGGGATAAGGTTTTATTTTTCTGTCTTACACCACTAGTATTGTGGAATTAAGAAACATTAAGTTTCTTGAAAATGAATTGATTAGTGGGAGTAATCAATTGAATGATTTTGTTTCTAAGAAAGATCATTTAGATATTTAACCTTCCACATCAAGTATAATGTTGGTTGTTGTTCATAATACCTCTTCAATTCAACCGGCTATTGAACAGCCAATCATTGAAGTTCCACAACCTGTTGATATTGATCTAGTAGATCCAATTATTCAGCAATTACCTGAAACTGTTGAACGACCGGTTTGAGCAATACGTTCCTCAAGAGAATGTTGATATAACATTAAGAAGATCTACTAGAATAAGGAAATCGACAATTCTTAGTGATTATATTGTGTATTTACAATAATCTGATTGTAATGTAACATTGGAACTGAGAATGATTCTGAAATGTTTTCACAAGTAATGGACAATGATAAATCTAATTTATAGTACAATGCCATAAAGGAAAAGATGAGTTTTATGGCATTTAACGAAGTCTAGGATATGGTTGAGTTGTTTGATGGTGTGAAGACCATTGGTTATAAATGGGTCTTCAAAACCAATAAGGATTAATTGGGAAACATTGAAAGATATAAAGTTAGACTTGTTGCCAAATGATTCACCCAAAAAGAAGGAATTGATTACATGAAGATGTTTTCTCCTGCGTTTAAGAAAGATTCTCTTCGTCTTATTTGGGCATTGGTTGCCTATTTTGATATGAAATTATATTAAATGGATGTAAAAATGATATTCCTCAATGGGAAACTAGAGGAGAAAAGTTTACATGAAACAATCTGAAGGATTCTCCTCTAATAAATGTGAGTATTTGGTGTGCATTGTAGAGAATGTCATGGATTAATGTATATATCATAAAGTCAGCAGGAGCAAAATTTGTTTCTTATACTATATGTGGATGGTATTCAATTTGCAACCAATGATAAATGAATGCTATATGAGGTGAAACAATTTTTCTCTAAGAGTTTAGATATGAAAGATATAGGTGAAGCATCTTATATCATTGGGATTAAGATCCATAGAGATAGATCTCGAGAAATTTTAGGATTATCTTAAGAAACCTATATGAATAAGGTCCTAAATGGATTTCGGATGAAAGATCGTTAATCAAGTATAGCATCTATTTTGAAGGGTGACGAGTTCAATTTAAATCAGTGCTAGAAGAATGATCTAGAAAGGGAATAAATGAATAACATTCTATATGTTTATGTTGTCGGAAGCTTGATGTATGCTCAAATTTGCACTCGATCTAACATTACTTTTACTATGAGAATATTAGGAAGATATCAGAATAATCTAGGTATGGACCACTAGAAAGCTGCAATGAAAGTGATGAGATACCTTCAAGGTACCAAAGGCTGCATGCTTATGTATAAACGGATTGACAACCTGTAAATCGTCGGTTATTCGGATGTGGACTTTGTGGGTTGCGTTCATTCTAAAAAATTAACATCTGGATACATTTTTATATTAGCTGACGGAGCTGTGTCATGGAAGAGTGTAAAGTAGACTTTGACTGCTACTTTCACTATGGAGGTTGAGTTCGTTTCTCGTTTTAAGGCTACCTCACATGATGTATGGTTGAAGAGTTTCATTTTTGGGCTTAAAATTGTTAATTTTATTTCTAGGCTATTAAGAATATATTGTGACAATTCAACTACAGTTTTTATGACTAAAAATGCCAAAAGTGACATTCGAAATAAGCATATCGACATCAAGTATTTAGCCATAAGGAAGTTGTTAAGGAATATAAATTGGTCATATAACACGTTAGCACTAAATTGATAAATAACTTATTTTTTAACTAAAGGCATGCTACTAATGAAGTATAAGGATAAAAAAAAAAAAAAAGAAATATAAGGATCATGTAACTAGCATGGGAATAGGTCTCATTATGTGATTTGTTGTCATATGGATGTTTTTGTTGAATGAAACTCTTATTTGATTGTAATGTTAATTCTTAATTTGGGTGTACATATTCGGTTGTTTATGAGAATAACGTTTATCCTTAGTTTTGGAATAAACATAGGGTTTATTCATTAAGATGTGTTGTCACATATACATCGGCATTAACGAAATAAGATGCATTGTGATACATGGAAGATATTATTCACTCTTAAATGACATGTTGTCATGATCCATGTTTTTTGTTTTTTTTTTTTTTTTTTTAAGCATAAAGTTTTTGGTGGATTTGGATGAGTAATCCGTATGATGAAAATGTTGGGATTAAGTAGATGGTAGAAGGGAGGGAAAGAGAAATCACGCGGGGGAGAGGAGAAAGAGGAGAGAGAGAGAGAGAGAGGAAGAGGACAAAAGAGGGGGGGATGTCACAATTCAATTGCAAAATCAACTAAAATTTGAGGATCGCAAATGAGATTTTCCAACAAAAATAAGCCGCCCATGAAAATATCACTATTGTTTTGCATGGAAAGAAAAAGGAGCAGAGTTGTCGTCACTTGTAATTTCCATCACATTGTAGTCATATGATTGACTTCTTATCAAACTTCCAATTTGACAATAACATACCTTTAAACAAATTAGTGGTAGTTTTATTAGGCTAATTAGATAAAGGTGCTTTGTGTACATTGAAGATCTTTTGGTGAAGTGATAACGTTCCAATGAGTTGGAGCGTTATCACTTCACCAAAAGATCCTTTTATGAGAAAAATTGGTTTAATATCAATGCAATATCTAAATTTAAATCATGCATTCATCTACAGTGTTAAGCTTCTAGAATAGTTGGCAGTGATTATAAATATTCATTTTTTTCTCCATTTATCTATCTTATTATATATTTCTATGTTTACTCTTAGGCCAAAGGTCTATAATATTATAATATCAAACCACACCATCATTTAAAGTTTAAACTTTTGGGACAATATACATTGTCAAAATATATCATAAACCCATTTCTTAATCCATATTTGATTGACTGGATTGATGTAAGTTAGCTATATTCATTAAATGGGTCATAGATGAGTTTAGAATGATAAAACAATAATATGAGTTAAATGAAACCACAACTTATTTAGAACCAACCCACTTCTATAATTCTCTCTCTTCACCCTCTTTCTATCTCACTTGATCTCATGCTTGATCACTCTGTGTTCCCACCTCAGCTTGGATATAAGTTTTTCCTAAATTGAATTAAATATGGAAATTTTTGGCAATGGGTATATAGATCACTAGATTTGTAATGCATGAAAATGAATTAAAACAAGTCAAATGGGTCAATTTGGGTCTAACTATTTGTGACATGACCTAGACCAAACTTGACCCCCTCATTTGACTAGTTTATAGAACAATAAATAATGGTCACCTAAAAACTTCACAAATATATTGTTTTATTATCATAGATTGAACTTATACCGTTGCCATTATTTTAATGTTGCTATAGGATATAGCATTGTCTCTATAATATCATCCCTAGAAAGCTATTTTCTCTTAACATTGCAATAGCTCTCTATGTTCAATTTAGGGTAAAATCCACCAAAATCCCAAAATTATACTTATTGTGACACATTTACTCTAAAAATTTTTCCGTGACACTAAAAATATCAAACTTGTACTTGTGTGACACATTTAATCTCCGTCAAAGTTTTGGCAATGAGAATCATTAAATATTTATCTACATGGACCCTAGAAAGCAAAAATGTTAACATGGCACCGATGTGGCTTAAATGAAATAAAATGATGTTATTTTCTATGAAAAATCATTTGACTGATATTGATAGTGGGTAAATGTGCCACATAAATACAAGTTTGAGATTTTTTATGTCACAAAAAAAAGTTTATGATAAATATGTCACATTGAATATAGTGAACATAACTTGATTTTTTTTTTTTTTTTTTTCCTTTTATAGATGAAGACATTAAGGGTGTGTTTGTTTCGCGAAAAATGTGACATTTCTAGATAAGAAGCCATTTTCTAGGAAAATTGAATTATTTTTCAGTATTTGGGTGAAACCTAAAAATGAAATGGAAAATATTTTCCGCTATTCAGTAAGGAAAATCATTTAGTAAGGAAAATCATTTCCTCCTTACACTCTTTTTCAATTATTTTATTTTTTAAAATTGATTTTTCAATATTTTTATTTTTTAAATTCGATTTTAATTATTTTTTATTTTAAAAAACGATTACTAAATTATTTTTTATTTTTTATTTTTATTATTTGGTTTTCCTTCTCTTCTTCTTGACTAATCGCCGGTTGTTGCCGTGGTCGGTGACGGGCCAATAAAGAAGAAGAGGGAAAACGAAGAAAAAAATAATTAGAATTAAAAAAGAAAAAGAGGAAGGAATGAAGAAGAAGGAAGCAAGAGCTTGCGGAGGTGTGAGATAATAAAGACCAAGTAAGGAAAATATTTTCCACTATTAAAAAATGGAAGACTTTCTTTCCTTCATGGAAAATATTTTTTCCAAGCAATTTATTTTCCATGAAACAAACATCGGAAATCCAGAAAAGGTGTTTTTAGGAATTATTTTCTGCAAAATGAATGGATTATTATATTCTTTTATTTCTTGTTCAATGTGATGTATAAAGGTTGAGATTAATGTTATTTTTTTCTTAGGTAATTGTGAACATATAGGTGAACGGAACTTATGATGATGATTTAACCTTACCTCGGTTTAGGTCGATAATATGAAAATGAGGAAACTGATTACCTTGAAAACCAATACCATATACGTAAACTATTCAAGGATGACCAACCGCATCTGGTTAAAGAGTAACTTTGGATGTTTGTTCTTGCCAAGTTAATAAGTTAAATAAAAAAGGAAAATTTAAAAGGAAAACCTCATTAGACAAATCTCAAGCAACAATATTACCTGATTATGTAGACACTTTTTTGGGGGCAAAAGATTGCTTCAAGTGCCATAACTTGACACAAAGTGACACTTAAGTGTTATAACTTACGAAAGTGATACTTAAGTGCTACATTTGAAGAGAAATGAATCATTTAAGTGCCATTCCAACCAAAATTCGGCCGAAATGTTGACGTACGCAATTTCGGCGAAGTAAGTGCAAAATGATGCCGTTTTGCACGCTGACATGGCCAAATAATGCAAAAACAACGTTGTTTTGGTGCTAACGTGGTAAAGAAATAATATAAAAATTAATTAAATTAAATATATTTAAAATATTTAAAAATGAAAATGTTTAATATTAAAAAATTTAAAAAAAAAAAAAAAAGGGGGAGGCCACGCGATGGCCGAGCCCTCGGCCCCGCCCCGGGAACAGACGGCGATGGAGGGGAGAGGGTCGGCTGAGGTCGCTGGCGCTTGGCCAAGGCTTGGGGCCCCAGCCGACCCTCCCCCCTTCGTTGTCGGCCCTTCCTGGCGACAGCGGAGGTGGCGGCTACCGCTGAGCCCTTAGCCGCCTCCCCCTTTTTATATTTATATTTTTATATTTCTATATTTTTTAATATTAAATTTTTTATTTTTAAATAAATTTAATTTTAAACTTAATTTTAATTCATTTTATATTATTTTTTTTTACCACGTTAGCACTAAAACGACGTTGTTTTAGTGCTTGCTTCACTGAAAAATCGTCACGTCGGATTTTGGCTGGATTTTGGTCGGATTCGCACTTAAGTGATTCGTTTTGCTCCGACTTTGGCACTTAAATATAGGGTTGACAAATGGGTGGGTCGGGTCGGGTATGGGTCGGGTTGAAAATGGGTCAACCCATATTTGACTCATTTAACCCGTTTTGACCCATATTCTTGTAATGTAAATCTAATGACCAATATCCGACACGATCCGTACCCGACTCATACCCGACCCGACCTATATTGCTAAAACCTACTTATTGTTAAAGTATTTTAATGTAATATAATTTTTTAACAATTTTTATGCAATACAAATTTGATGGAAAATTTTTGTAATTCTTTTTAAAATATTATTTTAAAAATCGAATTTTTAATTTTTTTTAATTTTTTAAAAATAAAAAATTTATTTTTTAAAATATAATTTTTAATTTTTAATAACTATTTTAAATTTTTCTCTTTTTTTTCTTCTTCTTCGGCCAGCTGCCGGCCATGACAATGGCTGGCGACTAGCCACAAGCGAGATCAAGCTCGTTGGCATCGGGCGGGGCTCGATCTCGCCAATCCAGCGAGGCTAAGGCCTCGCCCAACGCTGGCGAGGCTCCAGCTGCCGGCGTCGAGCGAGGCTCGATCTTACCGATTTGGTGAGGCTAAGGCCTTGCCCGGCACCGGCGAGCTCAAGCCTGCCAGATCTGGCGAGGCTTGGCCTCATTGATGACTGGCGAGGCTCAAGCTCACCGGCGTTGACCTTCGAGGGAGCGGTGGAGGCGAGCCTCAGAGGCAGGCGGCGGAGGTAAGCCACGGCGGCGAGTCGCGAAGGCGAGTGGCAGAGGCGGCTCAGAGGCAAGTGGTGAAGGACGAAGATTTAAGGGCTGTCTCTGACTTTGCGAATGTGGGTTTTTTCAAAATGGGTCGAATATGGGTTATGGCCCATTACAACTTCATAACTCACATTCGACCCATTTGTGAAAAATACGGGTGCATGACCCATTTTGCCACCTCTATTTAAGTGTCACTTTCGTAAGTTATGGCACTTAAGTGTCTATTTATGTTAAGTTATGGTACTCTAGGGGTCCACGCATCCTTTTTTGGGGTTAATACCACAATAAAAAATCCGAAATTAGTAACCACCACATGCGATGGCCCAGTTGGATAAGTGCTCCCATTATCCTTTGCGAGAGGAGAGGAGTTCGAATTCCGGCCGCACGGGATCTTAAGTGTGACGTCGGGGTGGTGGGTCCTCTGCTAGCGTCACTCCAAGGTTTACCCCCTCATTACCGCGGGCCTGTTAGGCTGTCCATGTTGATACGGTGCGCGGGGTTCCTTGAGTCATAAAAAAAAAAAAAATCCCAAATTAGTATATTTGTGCTACATGTACCTCAAATTGATTTTTGTGTGAAAAAAATTCCAATTTTTTTTACTTGCATTACATTCTTCCCAAACTTTATTTAGTGTCACAAAAATCCCAGACGAGCTGTTAGATGTGCTATGCATCACATGGCCGTGCTATGGTTTATGCTTGCCTTTTCGATTAGCTATATATTCATTTGCTTGAACAAACCGTTCCTCCTGTGAGGCAATTCTCAGAATTTTTTTTTTATTATTTTGAATCAATTGATATATAGATTATTATACTGTATAGCCAAATTCCAAATCATTTTGATGCCAGTTTTAAGTATAGATAGAATAAGACTTTTGTCACATGAAAACAGAGTTCTCAAGCAACAGTCTTTTCCCGGCACTCTTCCGCGTCGACCGTTCAAGCTGCCTTTCCTTCGAAACTTGTAAGCCCCTCTCTATTTTCTCTTTCTCCATTATCATCGATCTTCTTCTTCTTCTTCACAAGCATCATCATCATCATCATCTCTCCCTGTAAACGGTGATGTCACTGAAAACTACCTGAACGGCTCAATTCCTAAACAATGGGGCTCTACGAAGTTGGTCAACATGTATACTCTCTCTCTCTCTCTCTCTCTCTCTCTCTCTCTCGAGTGTATCTTCTATTGATTGAAGAAACGCGATGATGTTGGTGCAGTTCTGTATTTGGAAACCAATTGACTGGTCCAATCCCGAAGGAGCTGGGAAACATATCCACACTTCGGAAATCGTAAGTGACCACTTATCCCGCTGCTCGCGTTTTGCCTCTTCTCGTTGTTTAATTTGATTGATGTTTCAGATATTAAGTCTCTTCTTCTGCTCAGAGATGTCGTGATCAATCAACTTTCTGGAGCTCTTCCTCCAGAGCTGGGGAACTTGTCCCAGCTACGTATGCTGTGAGTCTCTTGATGCAAATTCCTGCATCATTCATCGAGTTATTACTCGCTGGTGATTTTGTATCTGGGAAGGGAAATTTATTTATTGGAGTGATCTGTTAAGATGTTACCGTTCATGCGCAATTAACCAATGTGATACCATTGGTATTTTCTTTTTCCAGGCACCTTACGTCAAATAATTTCACCGGAAAGCTGCCTAATACACTTGCTAAATTGACAGCATTGCAGTAGCTGTTAGTTTCCAGATTCCATGTACTCTGCTAATACATCTAGATGCTTTTATTCTTTTTTCTTCATATGAATCTTGTGGTTTAATGCACTGTAGGCGACTTGGTGATAATCAGTTCATGGGAAAGATATGCGATTTTATTCAGAACTTGACAAACCTCAACAAACTGTAAGGCTTAATGCTTCTTCACCTTTTAAGTCGGTCTCTATAGATATACCCCCAAGATAATTCAATCTATGAATTGTATCATCAGGTTTATTCAAGGAAGTGGATTGCAAGGTCCAATTCCCTCCAGGATCTCACTTTTGGAGAAATTGTCCGACCTGTCGGTATGAAAGTTTGGCATATCTCTCCTTTCTTTAAAATAGTATCAATCTAATAAAATTTCCTATTTGATTTTGATATGCCGGAGAATTAGTGACCTCGATGGACCCGAGTCCCGAGTTCCACAACTTAACTGTAAAGATTTTAAGATATTGTGAGAGTGCTGCTCCTCCACGAATAGTTTACTTAATGCAAGAGAGCCAAATCGTCTTGGAAATGTGACAATATCAGTGCTTTTTCCTTATAGGATTATGAGGAGCTGCAATCTCACAGGAGAGCTACCTGGTTATCTAGCAGAAATAACGACCTTAAAAACACTATCAGTGGAAAATGACTTTTCCTCTTTCCTACTCCAAGCAGCATAGATAATTTTACCCTTAATGGGTGAAATTTATACTAGTTTATGGTTGACTATTGATTGCAGTTAAAGAACCCATTTAAGATGGCTTCAAGCTCCCTTACTGACTTCAATGGTGTTTTGATCTTTTCTAATGATAATGCTTAAATGTGAGTTGTGCTGTGGCATTTAAGTTTTGTAGAATATACAGTTTAGCACAGTAGTATATAGACCTTTTCTCTCTTTGTTTTCACTTTTCCAGGAATATGAAAGACAAGAATTCTTACCTTGGTTGTGTTGACCATTTCGTCTAATTTACTTTTGCTTTGATATGATATCTTAAAATTCTTAAGAGCATTAATGCAAAATGGAGACTTCTAGTGGTTGATTGTCTGAAAACTTTCCTTCTAGTGGTTTACATTCTCGAATCTCAACCTGACAATATCTAAGTGGAGTTTTATGTTTGACTGTTGTATATTTGTCAGCCATAATGCTCTTAGTTGGAACGAGAGCATGGCTTCAAGTGCATCTCTATACAAGTGAATTATTCTTATTCATCTGGTCATCTCTATAAGATTTTATAAGGACAAAGTACAGTCCAAGTGTCAAAATTTGACACAAAGGGAATACTTAAGTGTCATTTTTTTTTAAAAAGTGGGACATTTAAGTGTCATCTCTGGCGAATCCCATCGGAAATCCTACGTGGTAATTTTTTATTATTTTTTTTGTTTGCATGGCTTGCCGAAATGCTGACTCAACAAAAAAAGGTAAAAACGACGTTGTTTTTGAGCGGATTCGAATGTTAATATAAAAATTAATTTAATTATATAAAAATAAATAATTATTGTTATTTTAATTTATTTTTAAAAAAGGTGGGGAGAGGAGGTAGCGGCAGTGAGGACTGAGCCCTCACTGCCACTGCCTCCCCGCCGTTGCCAAGAAGGGCTGACGACGGTAGGGGGAGCGTCAGCCGGGGCTGTTGGCCCCTGGCCAGGGCCCAGCAACCTCGGCCGACCCTCCCCCCTCCGTCACCAATCCTTAGGTTACCCCAACGGTCCCTTCTCCTCCTCCGTATTTTGGCGTTGACTTGTGCTCTATTGTGTAATTTAATAGAACTTCTTTTTAGAAGCTAAAAATTAATCCATAATTTTCTATATAACTTAACTTTTTCGACCGCCAAAATTAGAGCAATGAAAAAGACTATTGTCATTGGAAGAACAATATGAAAAGAGGACCACCGCCTGCGGTAGTTTAGTTGGATAAGAGCTCCCATGATGTCTATCCAGGATGGAGGGGTTCAAATCCTGCGGGACGCACGAAATCTTAAGCACGACGTTGGGACGCATGATGTCTATCCAGTTGTACGGGTTCCCTGGGTATAAAATATATATATGAAAATAGGGATTGGATAAACTGACAATATGAAAAAGGTTATTATGCAAGAAGAGATGGACAAATGCTTAACAACTTAATTATAGATGGATATCCCTACAATCAACGAAGACTTGGGGTAGTCTCTCTCTCACTCTCACACATCTCTCACATCCAGACATACAAGAGCAAAGGCTGCATTTGGCAATCATGATAAAATTCGAGATAGGATATGATTTATTCTATCCTACGTTTGGTGCTCACTCAAGACAAGATAAAGTTGGATATAAGGGGGATATATATATGATAAAATTATCCTATGGAGGAGGTGAGATAAAGGTGAATAGGATTTCTAATGTGCATAATAGGAAAGTTATTTTTCTCGAATAACAAACTTATTAAATTAACAAAATTGAAATTATATTTTAATATAAATAATATTTGAATTCTAATTTAAGAAATTAAAAATAAAAAATAAAATTTTATTTTAAATTAATCTTATTTAATTTATATATTCAACTTTAATTCTATCAAATAATAAACATTCAATCTATAAATTAAATATTTATATTTATATATACTTTAGGTATTTTTGTATTTTAGGTATGTTAGTACAGTTTACTATTTGATAAAATTTTGTCAAAGAATCAAAGGGGAAAATAGAAGTAATAAAGAAAATAATATAAAAAGAGGAAAATAAAATAAAAAATGAAAATAAATTAAGAAATAATGTTACGAGAGATCTTTACCATCTTCGTTTATGAACATTTATGTTCATTTACAATGATATGCCATTTATATCAAAAAAATGTACATAATATGATATGAACATGTCGACTTTAATACTTTGCGATTCACTAAACAATGGACATGATATAAAAAAATAATAGGATTTCATATCCTATCTTATCAAATCTCATCTCAATTAGAAATCCGGACGACCAAATGTAGCCAAAGAGTCTTTGTTTGTTCTCTCTTTTTTGTGAAGACCACCTATGTAGCACGGACACTCTCCAGAAGCCTTCGTGTCGTGTCCGACACTCCAACACGTGTCCGACACGCTCCGACACGTGGTCAACTCTCTCCGACACGCTCTGACACGCGAGTCCATAATTTCGACACGCGATTTCAACACGCATGGGGTCAATTTTAAAAATTTCTAATACTTGAGGGGTCAAAATATAAATATACACAAAAGAAGTAATAAATGAAGTAATAAATTTGCTATAAATATAAAATATACACACACGGGGTCAATTTTTTTTTTTTATAGTTTTTTTTTATAATTGTTTTAGTTTTTTTTAAAAGTCTTTTACTATGAAAGAAGTAATAAAAAAAATGCTATGTATAATAAATAAATAACTTTAAAAATATCATTTCAGCATTTTTCTTTAAACAATGTTTTTTTTTTCCTCTAAGTTTTATGTATTATTGTAACAAATTAAAATAATGAATGATATTATTTAATATTTTTCGTGTAAATTAATTCTAGGTTATTTTTATTATTATTTATTTATGTATTTATATATAAAAATATATTTAATATACAACGTATCGGAACGTGTCGAAATTTTTTATTTTTAAGAAATGACGTGTCGGCGTGTCGTATCGTGTCGTGTCGCGTGTCCATGTCGGTGCTACATGGAAGACCACTCACTAAACAATTGCATCTCTCTCTCTCTCTCTCCCGACAAGCAAGGAAGACTTGGGATCGTCTCTCTCACTCTCACACATCACTCTCACATCCAAACATACAAGAGCAAATAGTCTTTGTCTGTTCTCTCTTTTTCATAAAGACCACTCACTTAACAATCATATCTCTTTCTCTCTCTTTTTGACCACTCACTGAACAACCACACACACACACACACACACATCTCTCTCTCTCTCTCTCTCTCTCTCTCTCTCTCTCTGTTGAGCTCGAGACTGAAATGATGACGATTCTCTTCTCTATGCTTGTTCTTCTCAGCATCACTAACTTAGCTGCTGCCACTCTTCTGCCCCAAGAGGAAGGTGAAAAAAATAAAAATAAAGCCATCAATCTTTTATTGCTTTCATTGTATTGTTCCTTTACCTTTTGGGCTCCAACGTACACGAAGTTTTTTTTTTTTTTTTTGGTGCTTGTTTTTCATACATATATTCAACCTCAAGCACACGCGAATCTGACATTCTTTATGCTTATTTTGCATGATACCTTACTGTTCCTTTTGACTTATTGGCTCTTTTCTCTTCCAGTGAATACGTTGAAAGAAATAGCAAAGATGTTAGGGAAATCGAATTGGAATTTCGACGCAGATCCATGCGGTGTGGAGGGTGGATGGGGTGACAACAAAGACACTGATACAACTAACAACGCTGTCATCTGCGTGAATTCCACTGACGCCCACAACAACACCATTTCCCACGTCTACAGCATGTCTCTTTCTCCCTCAATTTCATGAATTATACCATCGTGGATTCCTCGCTAGGCTTTAATATTAATCACGCAATTGCACACCAATTTTTTCTCTTTATAGAGTCGACTGGCTGTCAAACTGAATCTTTTTGCACCATATTAGTATTTCATAAAAAAAAAAAAACATTAGCCGATTTTTTGGTCGAAATGTAGCAACAATACATAATCACTTATCATATTAAAATTACTTAACTATGAGCATAATATTAATTCTTCACGGTATGATTATATAAATTTTTATAAGTTTAATCAATACAATTACATATTATATGCTTAGCATTTAATTATATAAATCATATTTTTAGTGATTAATGGGAATGTCAAACTCAAAGATCATGGTTAAATATCAAAGTGATGAGAGTTATATTCCCTCTAACTTTAATCGTAAGGGTAGTTTTCAGAATTTTTATGCTATTCTTTCCTTCTTACATATGTTATTCATACTAATGCATGGTAGGTTGTAGTTTGAGTGATTCGTGCTTTTCACGTTGGCTATATATTAATTTGCTTTAAACAAAACCTTCTTTTTTTTTAGGCAATTTTTGAATAATTTTTTCATTTAGAATCAATTGAGATTTATGTATACATATCAATAGATGTAATAAAACCATTTTGTAACATCATTTTGATGCCTAGAATAAAGCCTTCGTGTCGTTGCGAAAACAGAGTTCTTCGGAGGCAAGATCTTGCCGGCACCCTTCCGCCTCGATTGTTCAGATTGCCTTTCCTCCGGAAGTTGTAAGCACTCTCTTTCTCCATTTCCCCTTTCTCCATTTTCGATCTTCTTCTTCTTCATCCTCTCTCTCTATAAACAGTGATGTCGCCCGCAACTACCTGAACGGCACAATTCCTAAAGAATGGGGCTCTACGAACTTGAGTTGGATGTATGCTCTCTGTCTCTATGTCTCTCTCACGAGTGTATGTTCTATTGTTTGATTGGGGCAAACGCGATGATGTGGGTGCAGTTCTGTACTCGGAAACCGATTGACTGGTCCAATCCCGAAGGAGTTGGGGAACATATCCTCACTTCATCATTTGTGAGTGACCACTCATCCCGACGCTCGCCTTTGGCCTCTTCGCTGTTTTAAATTTGATTGATGTTTCAAGATTTTAACTTTCATATTCCGCTCAGAAGCGTCGCAAGCAATTGGCTTTCTGGACCTCTTCCTCCAGAGCTCGGGAACTTGTCCGGGTTATCTGTATTGTGAGTCTCTTGAAGCAAATTTCTGTGTTAGGCATCGAGTTTTTATTTGCTGATGATTTTGTATCTGGCGAGGGAATTTTATCCATTAGAGTGATCTGTTGAGAGATACAGCATTCAGGTTCTATTAACCAATGTGTTGTCATGGGTTTTTCTTGTTTCAGGTGGCTTATGTCAAATAATTTCACGGGGAAGCTGCCTCAAACATTTGTTAACTTCAGGAAACTACATGCCCTGTTAGTTTCCAGTATCCACAAACTCTGCTAATATTTAGCCATTTCTATTCTTTCTCCTTCATATGAATCATGTTGTTTAATGCACCGTAGGCGACTTGGTGATAATCAGTTCACGGGAAAGATACCCGATTTTATTCAGAACTTGACAAATCTCGAAATACTGTAAGGCTTAATGCTTCTTCCCCTTTTAAGTCGGTCTCTATAGATATACCCCCAAGACAATTCCATCTATGAATTGTATCACCAGGGTTATTCAAGGAAGTGGATTGCAAGGGCCGATTCCCCCTGGGATCGCACTTTTGGAGCGATTGTATGACTTGTCAGTATGAATTTTGGCATTTCGATCTGATCCCTCTTTCTTTAAGATGCTATCAATCAAATAAAGCTTCTATTTGATTTTGATATGCAGGAGAATAAGTGACCTTGATGGACCCCAGTCTCGCGTTCCACAACTTAACAGTACAGATATTGATACACTGTGAGATCGATGCTCCTTCACAGATAGTTTACTTTATGCAAAAGAGCCAAATTGTCTTAGCAATGTGACAATATCGGTGTTATTTTCTTATAGGATTCTGAGGAGCTGCAATCTCATGGGAGAGCTACCTGGTTATCTAGCAAATATGACAGATCTATATATATTGTGAGTAGAAAGCGGCTTTTCCCTTTGGCTATTCCAAGCAGAATAAATAATTTTACCCTTAAGGAGTGAAATTTCTACTAGTTTTTGGTTGACTATTGGTTGCAGTTAAAGAACCCATTTAAGATGGCTTGAAGGTCCCCTACTGACTTCAATGGTGTTTTGATATTTTCTGTTGATATTGCTGAACTGTGAATGACATGGCATTTAAATTCTTGGTGATTGTGGCCTCTGCTGTAGAATATACAATTTCGCACAAAAGTGTATGGACTTTTTCTCTCTATGAGAAGTTGTGGAACTATTGTCAACTATTCTAACAACTCAGGCTATTAGATGAAAGCGTGGTTTGTTATTTAAATATTCTAACACTCTCTTTGTTTTCACTTTCCAGAATAGAAACCACAAGAATTCTTACCTTGGTTGTGGTGCCCATTGCGTCTAATTTACTTTTGCTTTGATATGTTATCTTAACTTCTTAAGAGCATTAATGCAAAATGGAGGCTTCTAGTGGTTGATTGTCTGGAAACTTTCCTTCCGGTGGTTTACATTCTCGAATCTCAGCCCTACAATATCTAGCTGGAGTTTTATGCTTGACTGTTGTACACTTGTCAGACATAACATTCATAGTTCAAACGAGAGCATGGCTTCAAATGCATCTCTATACAAGTCAATTCTTCTTGTTCATGTGGTCATCTCTGTAAGATTTAATAAATGCTACTTTTAACAGAAACAATTTGCCATTCTGTCATGGCTTTGTTTGTTTCGCAAAAAACATTTTCCTGATTTTCCGGCGTTTGGTTTGCTTAGGAAAATGAGTTAATGGAATATGTTTTCCGAGTCCATGAAAGATCTATGTTTAAATTTAGGAAATGATTTCCTCTTTTGAAAAAGTCGGAAAACATTTTTCAAACTAGGAGGTGGTGTCAATGCTTGGATCCGTAACTCTTTACTTCGACACGGGAACCCCAATGCCTGGTTCATGGTCCTCGGCATTCAGGACTAGGTCTTCAGCGCCTGGGCCTAGTCCATCAAGGCTGGGCCCGAAGCCCTGGTGCTTGGGCCCAATGCCCCATTACCTGACCCCAAGTACATAAAAGCAGTGCTTGGGTCTTTGACACTCAAGCTCTAGTCCCCAGCACTTAGGTTGAGTCCGTGAAGGCCATGTGCAGGTCCTTGGTGCTCAAGTTTGGATCCTTAGTTAATGAGATGTTTGTTCTTATAAAAATATTTTTTTTATCCCGTGGCCCGTCGCCATAGCCAACAACTGGCCGAGGAAGAAGTTAAAAGAAAAGGATTAAAAAAATAAATTAAAAAATTCGAATTTTTTGGCAATTTTTTCCTAGAAAATCAAATTAAATTTTCCATACTAAACGACAGAAAATATTTTCCGGGTATTCTTAGGATTTCAGTCAAGCACTGGAATATTTTCATTTTCCTAAAAAAATAACTTCATGGAAAACATTTTCTAAAAACGTTACATTTTTACGAAACAAACAGAGCTTTAATTTTTTGTTTTTCTGACATTCTTGAATGACCAAATTTATGTGGTTCTGCTGCGGCTTATCACATACTCTTTTTCCTTTCCTATTTTTTAAGATCCTGATTTTATTCTTTATTTTTTTATTCACTGAAGTTGATATTTCCTTTTCTAAGCACCCTAGTATTGAGTCAGCATCCCTTTATTCATAAATAATATATTGTGAAGGAGATGTTTTCAACAAATTATGATTAGCTTTAGTTTCGGTCCTATTAGATTAGTGAAATCTCCTAATCTGAACTACAATATGGTGCATTCCTCGGGATGCACTCAATTTAGTGCCCAAATAGCATTTCTAGTTATATAAATTGAAATTTCCCTTTTGTAAATTTGATTTACAGCAGTTTTGGATACTTATAGCACGTGACCAACTTGAAACTTGGATTTAGCCAATGAATGCCTCTGGAGATGAATGTCTAGTAGAAAGCTTAGGCACTAGACAGTTGACCTGTATGTCTAAACATCTGAACTGGACTTTGTATGTTCATTGATGTTGTCTGTGTTTGTACAATCGTCTGAAGTATGCTCAAAGAGTGTCCTGAGGGAGTCAGTTAAAAGTATCTCCTCAATATATATTCACATAAACTTGCTTTGCAGAGACCTCAGCTTCAACAAACTGAGTGGCATAATCCCTAGATCCTACAGCAGCCTGGTAAAAGTAGAATATATGTAAGTACTTCGATGCTGAACTTAGGCTTCTTTTCGTATTTTGTAGAAGAATCCAAAGTCTCAAGTTGTTCTAGTGGTTAAGCTATCGGCAACTTTTACCATAAAGTAGTTGAGCTATCAGTAGAACTTAGACCATGATAACATATTCGTTTTTTAACTCTCAAAGTCCTCAGGTTGTGAATGCTTATTACTTAACCATCCAAATTTTGTAATGAATTGGGTTAAGAATTTATGACTATTGTCAAGTAATTATTTTGGTGGGACTTTAATCATGGAACAGGCGTAGATCGTTGATATTCTGTTGCTTAAAGAGCAGCCCTTTTGATCATTTCTTCGCATGATTCACAAGTTTCAAAAAGTTACTTGTTTACACTGGAAGAGTTAAATGGATCAGTTTGTATGTTTCTGTACTCAATGCATGTCTCGTGTGCCTATTTTATGATGTATAGGAGATTAAATATAGCAAAAGTCCTTAGGCTCTCTACTTGGTTCTTTCCACAACAATGGCTCTAGAAGTTTGGTGAGTGCAGCTCTTAAGTGCTATTTAGAAGGTCTGTGGGGGACACTGGTATCTTATCCCTAGTTTTGAGAATGATGAGAAACTGTAGTCCTAAGCTTCTTGGACTGTTTAACATTGGTTTTCATCTTTCTGCCCAACGATTGAAGCTTGACAATCCGTCTTCCTTGATTATTTATTTTATGTCTTAGAAGGACAAAAAAATTATCACGAGGAAATAGTTGATAAGCTAATTTGGAGGTACCCTTCACTAGTCCAGCTTTGTGTACTACTGTTATGGTAATCTTTCTCCAGGCGCTCCAAGTTTCGTAGGGATCAGGGTTTTCCTATGTCATTGATTTCCTTAATCTTTCATCTCCAGCTGAAAGCTCTATATTGCTATCATGACTTAAACTGATTTTTTTCTACACCACTAGTAAACAAATGCTAATAATCTGCTAAATAATGCATTTTTGAGGTATAAGTCTTAATTAATTTTCAGTTAGAGTGTATAAAGTACATGAGGAACTGACTCATTCAAATAATCTTGTTTAGTTATCTAACTGGAAACCAGTTGACTGGAGCAGTCCCTGATTGGATCCTGTTGAAAGGAAAAAATGTGTAAGCTTCGCTGCTTGAAGAAAATATCTTGTTTAATCATGAATTTGCTTCTAGCTTTATCTGGCTAATCTCGCTCTGTACCAAGCAATTATGCATTCACATCTTGCATCTTTATGGTTAGTAGCCTTTGGAGATAAATGGAAACATCATAAGTACCTTTCTCCTCGTTGGGATCTGTTAATTGGATGGATGTATGTAACAAAAGAGGCTGAACTGTATGATATGCATGCAAGAATATAAAGTGGAGTTTCTTGGAAGTGCCTAGTTAGCTCCATTTTCCCCTATACAAAAAGCCATTCCAAGCTGTAGATCATTTTCAGACCTATTGGAATGATTAAAATTATGTTTGGAAAATTTTTACCTCCTATTAATCCTCTTTGAAAGTTTGTCTAACGTATCACCTGCAGTATATGATTAGTTGCTTGGGCTATTTCTTGCTGATAACAATGTTTTTATGGGTTTGTGTATTTGAGAAACTCTACAACCAAAATGAGTGTACTTAGGAGAAGTTGATGTTATCTTATGGGTGTAGGAATGAAGCTCTTGTGAGGTAGTTTAAACAGATAAATGTGGTCTGGATAATTTCTTATTAGAAGACGCGACGTAGTAGTAGGTGGAATCACAGTTCTATTTAAGCCTCTTTGCCTTAGACATCATGACTGTGGTACTGTTACTACACTATAAATAGTTTTCAAGTCTCCGTTTACTTCAGTTAGTCTCTCCTTTTCATATTCTAAGAGAAGATATTTTCAGTAGGAATAAAATATCAATTTCATCATCTTGTGATGTTTTCTCCTTTCATCTCGCCTTACCTGTCCATATTTTGCAACTTGTCTGCATTTTTGTACATACTAATCATTGATGGAATTATTAAAAAAAAAAAAAATCATTTGATGGAATGACTTTCAGTGTATTCTTCAAATTGATGAGATTTTGGAAATGGTCGACTGTTTCTCTGTGTAGTGATTTATCATACAACAACTTCACTGCTGGAGGCTCAGAATGTCATGAAAGATCTGTGTATGTTCTACTTCCTTCAGTCAGTCCAGGGCTCCCCTCAAATGTGCACTTATTGAGTAACTTATATCCTGTTTGTGTATAATATTTCCATTTCTCTGCTGAATGTTGATTTTGTCTTTTCTCTACAGCAACTTGTTCGCAAGCTCCGAGGTTGAAAATGCGTATGTTTGCGATTAACTTTTCAACGAGAGACTTGGATTTCCAAGGACTTGCGTTTTTATTGTTTATGTACTTAGCATCGAACTTCATTAAGAATGATGATGATTGTAAGAGTAAAATCTTTGCTGACTTGCTCAGAACCTCATATTCTGCCACAAGTGGACTTGTCTCATGTTTGCAGAGTCAACGTTGTGCAAAAAGTAAGTTAATATGCTGCAGAATCATTGTTGTATAAAAAGTAAATTGACGTGCTGTATATCCTATGAAATTTTGTGGGATCGCAGCTAACTATTCTAAAAGTTTAAGCTATTAGATGAAGTGTGGACATATTTAATTAGGGAGCCAAATGAGGCTTCGAAAGATTTGAACTCATGAAATGCAGCTCTAATACCATATGAGATTTTATAAGATTACAGCTAACTGTTTAAAAGCTTAAATTGTTAGATGAATGCATGATTTTATATTTAAATTATTCTAACATATCCTATCATTATCATCAGATTCTAATATTGCATCTTATTCTCTGTGTAATTTCTCATCAAATTTATCTCCTAGTCAACTCTCCTCTTGGCTATTGTGTCAATCTTTGATGGTTGATGCATAATTACCCTAATAATTTCAAAAGCTACCCGCATGAAATAATGGGTTGCTCATAACTTGGGAGTTTCTATGTAATTTTCCAATGAGTGAATGCTAGCTTATTTAGTGTGTCTGGAAAGTCCACTCCATATTAACAAATAGAAGAAACTGAATTTTCTCTGTGGCTGCTTCTTTACTCCATCCAGGTCGATATAACCTCTTCATAAATTGCGTTGGGAGCAAAGCAAAAGTAAGGGGCACCACATATGAAGATGACTCACAGGAGGGTACACCTTCAAGTTTCTTCAGGAGTGATTACTGGGCCTACAGTAGCACTAGTTACTTCACCAGAGACGATAAGGCTGAAGTTAGCTATGAAGTTAAAAACACATCCACACTGTCCATGAACAATGCCCAACTTTACATGGAAGCACGACATTCTGCCATCTCTCTAACTTATTACGGTTTTTGTCTGATGGATGGGCCCTACAATGTAACCCTTCATTTTGCGGAGATAATGTTCACAGGCAACAAAAGTTATCAAAGCCTTGGAAGGAGAGCTTTTAATATTTATATACAGGTAAACTCGGAGCATTATGGAGTGCTGGTTCTAATATATAAAGCACATAAAGCGTTCAATATGTTATGGTTGGGAAGTTTATCCAAATATCTCTTACTTGCAAATCATGATTTTTTCACAATTTGTACATTCTATGGAGACAAAAAGTTTTACCTTGTTCAGTGTGGAGACACTCAACTTGAATCAGATGAAATATTATTTCAGGGGAAATTGGTGTGGAAAGATTTCAACATTGAGATTGAAGCAGGTGGAGTTGGAAAGGAGGTCATGAGAAATTTTGCTGCCAATGTGACCAAGGGCACTCTGGAGATACGCTTCTATTGGGCTGGGAAAGGAACCACTGCTATACCTGACAGAGGAGTCTATGGTCCTCTTATATCTGCTATCTCTGTCTACCCTGGTATGCAGATGGATGCTTCCATGTTTCACTTGGCGCTTCTCTGTTGAGAAAGTTACTCATATTCATGTTGAAAAGAATACCCATATTTTTTCTCGCACCAGAAGTCATCAATAGGCTATTCAGTTACTTGGTTTGGTTGCAAATGCCTACTGTTGGATTCAGGCCATTGGCATATGTCACTATAGATCAAGTCAATTACGCATAATAGCTGACCAGGGTCTATTATTATTCTCTTAGAGTCGAAAATTGGTTATAGGTTGCTTTGTGTTCTTTCTATCTGAGCGTGTTTTCTCTATGTATCTTTAATCATTCCATTTGACTACGAAATGATAGCCTTGTTCACTTTTCCGCTATGGATTACGGCCACTGTGCCTGTTTTAGACAGTACAGCCTTGAGAATGAAGAGTAGATTTTTTTTTCTTTTTCCCTTTGTATTTTGTATTACATGTTCCATAGATGATATCTTCCTGTGCTCATTTATCTGATAGTTTTTGTGGAGTATTCTGGGCGGTTTTAGGTCCTCTTGATTCTCGATTATTGTGTTCTCCATCAATTTCTTTCTGTGTTCAACGAGAAGCTACAGATATTTTTCTGCATTTACGTCTACCCCATTTAACTGAACAGTTTTGGTTAAATGTTTGTTTGTTCTTTCTTCATTGCAGGCTTTGATCCCCCGGCCAGCATATCTGCTGGCACAGTGGGTGGGATTCTGGCTGCTATAGTTTTTGTAGTTTTCCTTATCCTGGTTATCCTTTGGTGGAGAGGATGCCTTGGACATAAAGATAAAATGGCGCAAGGTAATTGCTTACCTGGAATCTCTGCTATTTAGTCCACGTGTATTTGTCAAGAAATATGAGAATGTTATGCACTCTGAATACATTTTCCCCCTTCCATATTCTGGTGGAGAGGGAGGATAGTCGCACTGCTTCATTTATATTTCAGCTAAATTGCACAGTTGTCCTGTCAAACTGTTGGCACATGACACTTCTTCTTCTTACTTTCCTGGTGGGGGAAAGTGTAATGACAATACATCATTAATGCTCCATCTAGATTTACAGTTCCTGTAAAACTGTTGATGCATGACATTTGTGCATTCCATAGGGAATTTGATTCGACGCAAAAAGCCAAAGATTATTATTAGGTGATATACAGCTAAAGTGTCATAGAACCATTTTGTTTGCTTAACGAACTAAATTTTTATTTAGAAATCCGAAAAATGAAGAAATAGATAGTTATAGGGAGAGATGGTAGACTGTTTCTCAGATGTGTGTGTGTGTATACACACAAGGTCTACGTTTCAAGATACCAAAAATAGCTGCCGGAACTTCATGTGTATGAGAAATTAAAACATACAAACCATACCCTACGTTTGCAAGGGGGTTCTCTGTATGATTTTTATTTTCCTTCACTATTAAATACCCTGGGGACAATCTCATTTTACTTTTCAAAATACATACTGCCAACTGATGCCAGACTTTCCTAGAAAATAATTTTCAAGATGCTAAGCTATTCTGTACTGAACTTGCTCAGACCAAAAAGTCACAAAAAGGGTTTCTGGAATATTGAGAAGGAAGTGATACATCTTTGTTAGATAGGGGATTACATACTTTAACTGTTGGACTTTTCCAAATTCATAGAAGTTCCAAAACGTGTTGCAGATTTGAAGGGTCTAGCGTTGCAAATTGGTTTATTTACCTTGCGACAGATTAAAGCTGCCACAAACAATTTTGACGCTGCCAATAAGATAGGAGAAGGTGGTTTTGGTTCTGTATACAAGGTATGCTGGAAAATTGGCTAACCAAATTCCCCCAATTCCCAAGAGAGAAGATACGTAGAAAGCAGCATTCAATGTAACTCAATTTTTACAACATAGATCTGATGCCAAAGTTGAATTGCAGGGTTTTCTGTCAGATGGCACCACTATAGCAGTGAAGCAGCTTTCATCCAAATCACAACAAGGAAATAATGAGTTCCTGACTGAGATTGGGATGATTTCTACTCTTCAGCATCCACATCTT
Source organism: Eucalyptus polyanthemos subsp. polyanthemos (assembly GCA_017140185.1). Taxonomy (NCBI): domain Eukaryota; kingdom Viridiplantae; phylum Streptophyta; class Magnoliopsida; order Myrtales; family Myrtaceae; genus Eucalyptus; species Eucalyptus polyanthemos. The sequence continues at coordinate 26,542,426 of CM029467.1, read as the reverse complement.
GTGAAGCTCTATGGATGCTGCATTGAAGGAAATCAACTTTTGCTGGTTTACGAGTACATGGAAAATAACAGTCTTGCTCGCGCTTTATTTGGTAATTTGATATCACATTGTGCTTCATTGACTTCAGTTAATGACATGGCAGTAAAGCAGCTTTGATGTCTTCTGATACAATTGAAGGTCCTGAAGAATTTCAGTTAAAGTTGGATTGGTGGACAAGACACAAGATATGCGTGGGTATTGCCAGGATTGGCATATCTTCATGAAGAGTCAAGGCTGAAGATTGTGCATAGAGACATTAAGGCTACTAATGTTTTACTGGATAAGGATCTCAACCCTAAAATATCAGATTTTGGTTTAGCAAAGCTTGATGAGGAGGACAAAACACATATTAGCACCAAGATTGCTGGAACTTAGTAAGTTTCTTGCTTTTGTTCCTTTTAACCTAAGTAGGAGCCAGTGACAATATAAAAGCATGGAATAGAAACATATATTCTGATTTAAGAAAAGTGAGTTGAATGGAGCTTTGTGGTGGATTCACATCATCCCAAAGCATGGTGCTCAACAAATTCGGCTTAACCACAACGCTTTATGACTGTCCCACCACTCTTCACATTAATTAGGAAAAAAATGTAAATTGTGTCATACTCTACCATTAAGTAATGATACTCTGATATTGACTTCTTTAATTGTTAATTTGAATATGACTTAGTATTATAGCAAATTCGCCCATGTTTCTATTGTATGCACATGGAGAAACATAGATAAGCATGTTCACATGTTTTAGAAGTTTGCATTAATGCGTGTGAAAAGTCAACTTGTTTGTGAAAGGAACGTGATTAATTAGGGAAAAGATAAAATTGTAAGTTCATTCTACTAACTCTTAACATTAATTCAACAAAAGAACTATAAATGTGACTATAGACATTTCCAAAACAAGTCAAATGATGTCCCCATTATTGTGGCTAAAATTCGTAAACTTGTTACAGGACAAGCTTCACTTTACAAAAACTTTAGGCCTTCCCAAATAAATGTAATATTGGGTACTATATGGAGATTCCCTCACTCCATTTTTGCACGTTCTTAGATATCTTTGTAATGCTGGGAAATGCCCTTAAGCTCATGTAGGTCATCTTATAAATGATACTTATATTTCAAACCATTTTTTTTTAATAAAGAACAACAATGGTGTTTTTTTTTTTTCCTGAAATATTCTCGGTAAATGATATTAGAATATATTAGGATGCATTTGTTTTTTTCCTCTACTTTTTACACCATAGCATCACATTTAGGAATGACTTCTTTTGAATTTTAGGAATATTAAGTACGTGCTATTTAAGGCTGTTACCTTGTTGCAAACACAAGCTCTTTTCTTGTTGTGCAGTGGATATATGGCACCGGAGTACGCAATGCATGGTTACCTCACTGACAAAGCCGACATCTATAGTTTTGGCATTGTTGCCTTAGAAGTTGTTAGTGGCCGGAACAACACTAGCTCCCAAAAAACTGAGGAATGCTTTATTCTACTCGATTGGGTAATCAACTCATCATTTCAATTATGATCATATCTGTATTTAAATCCTCACACGCACTTTCAATGGTTGCAAAGGAGTTTCACAGTTAACAGCTATTGAAACTTGCTTAACGAATTGTCATCCTGTTAAGTGCAATTTGTTATTTCAAATTAATCCGATTCTTCTTATCATGTTGGTCTACTCTGAATTTTCATGTAGATTCTTTTTTTTTGGAATGAAGAAATTCTATTCCTTGAAATTTGGGGAAGTTGACCCCATAATTTAGGGTGGATCTTGAAAGTTCAGTTTTAGTCTTTATGTTTTTATGCTTGACATTCATACTCCCTGTAGTTTCGTAGCACCAAACAAGTCCTTCGACTACTATTGAATTTTGGCAATTACTGTTAAATTAAAAAGTTTTCAAGACCATGTCTTGACCAGAATATCCGTATACTTTCGATTGAGGTATAACTTTTTTCACATTCATATAATTGAGTCCTTAAGTTAGATTTTGTTTTGCTTTGAGCAAACAATCATTAGAGCAAACAATCATTATTAGTCCTCATTAAATCTGATTGTCGCCTGAGTTGCATAATCAAGAACATTGAAAGACGAGTCTACCATTTCATGTAATGACACTGACAAATAATTCGTGCTGATAAAACTTGACAATAGCTAGCGATTTTAAAGCAGTGTAGGTGATTTCTTGGCAACCGATTAACCATTAGTAAGTGATGTTGTAGTCTAGTATCTTTTATTTAAAATCGGTAAAAAAAATCATGTTTGATCTGTATTGACTCATTTGATTCTTTTTATCCATTTATACCCTAAATCTAGTAGGTGCTTATCAACTGCATTTGCCGCATAATTATCAAGGGAGATAATATATTTCTTCCTGTTTTAGTATTTAGAGCATATTTTGCAACTGATCAATACTTGAAGCTTGAAAGGGAAATATCTTCACTTTACATTTCTGTATCTAGGCACACTTTCTGAAGGAGAGAGGAAATTTGATAGAACTAGTTGATCCGAGGCTTGGTTCTCACTTTGACAAAGAGGAAGCGCTGGCATTGATAAAGGTAGCTCTGATGTGTACTAATGTGACTCCAGCACTAAGGCCGCCAATGTCATCTGTGGTTAGCATGCTTGAAGGCGAGGTTGCTGTTCCAAGGCTTTGGACTCTGCAGGCGCTATCATGACCGAGGAGAAAATTGAGGCCATGAGGAAGCATTTTAGAGGTGACGAACATCGGGCAGTTGGTGAGAATATCACCAAGGGTATGTCTATTGAAGGGCCATTGACTGGAACCGCTTCGTCTCGCATCTCGGTAATGATCTCTATCCAGTACTTCTGGATACTGATTACTGGCACAAGAGAGAGTAAGAAATGGTTTGTTGTGTTCTAAGTAAATTAGTTCTTGAAAGAACTAGGGCTTCACTGGGTAATCCTTGCAACGGAATTCTTAAATGTTGCTTCGAAGTTTCTCTTTTGCTTGCATTTGGAACTGAAGGTATAGGTAATATAAACAAAACAACGAGTGTTATGCAGTGCAGTAATTGGGTATTGTGAACTAATTAGTGGGGAAAGCCTAAAGACAATGGCTTGTGGTTTGGTGTTTGTATTCGCGCTCTCTTTCCATTTTGTCATTCAAAAAGAGACGATATTGCAACTTTTTCCTTTTCACACAATAATGATGTGGATGGTGGCCACTGCAAGGGAGGGAATCTATTATGGAAGCTTTTCATTTGTTTGAATGGCGAGATGTGCGAAGTGGCACCTTCTTGCTCTGGATGTGTTTTGTTCATGAGCTCGACTTGTTATATGTTGCTACTCAAGAATTTCACTTAGCAGATGCCAATTTTGTCTTTAGTGTGGATGATGGTCGGCCAATTTCATCCTTCCCATCTTTGAGAAATGATGAAAGAGAAACTTGTATGTCTACCCACAAAAAATTTATCTGGAGAAACTTGCATGTCTAGTCACTGTTTCTTGCAAATGTTGGATTACTACCTCATTAGCAGACTACTTCCATTCCATCAATGGTTCTATATTATGAGTCAATGCCCAAAACGACCTTAGTTTAATGTCAAAAGAATCAAACAAGTTGAAACCGAAACCGAAAGCTTAATGGGTTCGTCTGCTCCGCCTGAGATCTGAGAGGTGGGGGCCAAGTGAATATTGACGAAGTAGACACTTCACATCCCACAACGAAAATTGAAGTGTCCACATCAAAGGTGGGTGATTTGCTACTGCTATTGCAACTACAACCTAGCCAAGCAAAACAACAGATCTGTTGCAACTTCGTAAATCCTAATTTCTAAACCGGTAGACCTCCATCGAAATTGGAAACCAAATCCTGTATCCTAAGTGACTAATCGAAAAGCACAAAAAAGAAGGGGTGCTTTAAGTGGAATCCGACAAGTACCTTTATCTCGGTGGACCAGTACTTCTAGTAGTTACTTTTTAACTTTCTTATTGAATTAATATATAGAATTTGACAGGTCATCTGGTTCGCGTTCACTGTTCATCTCCTCTCCCAAGACAGGCGATCGTGCACTGTTCACGCCGACTGGTTCCTACTCGGCCTGGACGTCTTGGCCTTCCTCTTGCTCCGATTTTTGGGGGGTTTTCTTCCCCTCACCTTCCTCCATCCTCCCTGTGAGTGGATCCGCTCGTGTTCACTCCAAAGACGAGATCTCCGCTGCCCTATTCGGCTCTTCGACTATCACTTGCTGGAGCTGCTCAGCTTTGGTTTGACGGTCACCTGCAGGAGCTGCTCGCGCTTGGCTATGGTTCGAGACCCACGAAAGCTGCTCGTGCGTGGGCCTTGCTCGACTCTGGTTTGAGGCGGCTGGGGTACTCGGGCCTTGGTCGACTCTGCTCAGCTTTGGTTCGACGGTCACCTGCGGGAGCTGCTTGCACTTGGCTCTGGTTCGAGACCCACGAGCTGCTTGTGCTCGGGCTTTGCTCGACTCTGGTCAAAGACGGTCACCTTCGGACGTCGCATGCTGAAGTTCCGCTCAGCTTTGGTTCGAGACCCTCAGAACCCTCCTCTTCGTAGCTCGGCCTAGTATGGAGCGCCTTTTGGCTGGTATATAGAGGGTTGATTGTTTGGTGATTCAACGGGGCTTGATGGCCTCTTCTTCGGCGGAACCTCAGCTAGGTGGTGATAAGGGGAAGGGGCCGAGTTCCCCTCCTCGCAAGGCTGTAGACCGGCAAGCTGGCAAGTCGGGCCAGCAATCCCGACCCATAGGAGGATCTTCCTTGACAAGGGATGGCCCGAGCCGTGGGCCGAACTCTCGGCCTCTTCGGGAAAGCCGATCTCGGGGACGAAGTTGAGTTCGGGATCCTACTAAGAGGGCCCCGAGCAAGCCAAGCTCCTCAAGGCCTCCCCAAGCCCAATCGTGGGCCAATGTGGCGCGGTTGGCCGCAAAGGGCTACGAGTTATCCTATAGTCCTCCTGCTGCTGTTGTGGGGGAGAAAGTGGTGGTAAACCTGCTAGGAGAAGCGTTGCAGGCTGCGGATCCCAAATGGAAGAAATTCTTGGTAGGTTATTTTATTGGGAGGAAACTTCCTTTTCAGATGACTGAACAGACTTTGAAGAATATGTGGGGGACAAAGCTAGTAGATATGCTAGCCGATGATCAAGGTTTCTACTATTTCCATATTCCGGACCCAGTGTTCCGGAGGAAGATCCTAGAGGAGAGATCGATCACTATTGCTCGGATTCCCCTCATTTTGCAACAATGGAAACCTCTTATGGAGTTGAAGAAGGCTAAGCAAACCTCAGTTTCGGTGTGGATAAGAGTCAAGAACCTCCCCCTTGACCTGTGGTCCGCACCAGCGATTAGTGCTATAGCTAGCTCTATTGGCATACCCCTTCATGTGGATCAACGAACCGAGGATATGAGGATGATTTCCTTTGCCAGAGTGTGCGTGGAGATCCAGGTAAATCGACCGAGAATTTCGACGATTGAAGTGAATGTTGATGGGGTCATTAGAGCCATTGCTGTGGATTATGAATGGAGACCGCTTGAATGCTCCAAGTGTGGGGTTCTTGGACATAAATGCGATGCTGCCCCTCCCCCTGTTTGGCCTCTTCCTGCTCCTGTGGCAGATGCTCGGCCCCTTAACTAGCCTTCCGGGGATTCTGAAGCCCCGGAGCAGGGCTGGAAGCAGGTGACGAGAAAGAAGAAAAAGGCTCAACAACCTTTGGAGGGGGCGCCACCCAGGTCGCTCAGTCCGAGCGAAGGAGAGAGGTCTTTGAAGCTCAAGACTGCAGCTGTAGAGAAGAGGCTGCCTGGTACATACTCACGCAGGTCCCCTAAGGGGCAGTTGATAATCTCGGAGTAGGTTCATACTGTTCCAACTACTTCAGTTGAAGATATCACCACTTCGGTGCCGGAAGACACTACGGTGCCCCAACTGGAGGTTGTAGGGAGTCCAGACATCTCTTTTTCAGAGGTTGATCTCCTCTCCCTTGTTCCTTCACCGAAGGCATCTGTAGAGGATAAAAGGCCTGCTGAGATGCCGGAACCTCCTCAGGACAAGCTGCTTGACATTGCCTCGGATCCTCCTCCTTCAGCGGCCCAAGCAGCCCCGCCTTTTACTAGGCGTAGCGCCTCTAGAAGGAGGTAATGCTCTTGCACTATTCTTTTGTATATATATGTATATAGGTTGCTGGAACATTAGGGGGCTTGGTGCCCCTATTAAGCAAGTAGAAGTGATGAACTTTGTCTTGACGAACCGGTTGGCTTTGATTGGGGTAGTTTAGACTAAAATTCCTCACAACCTCTTTAATGAAATCTCTGGGAATTTGATTTCGAATTGGTGTTGGCGGGCTAATTCTGAGTACTCTAATTGGGGTAGGATTTGGGTTGGCTGGGATCCTACCGTGGTTTCCTTTGAAGTTTTATCGGTCTTGGATCAGATGATTCTTGGGAAGTTTTGCTGGATGGAGACCGGAGTGGCCTGTTATGTCTTTTTTATCTATGCCGAGCATTCTTTTTTCTAATTGTTGTCCTCTTTGGGAGGATTTGGTGGCAAGAAGCTATGTTTTGCAGGATGTGCCTTGGCTTGTTTTGGGAGACTTTAATGCTATAAAGGATCCCTCGGATAGATTGGGTGGCTCGGACCTTTGGTTGCCGAGCTTCGATGAATTTCGACAGTGTCTGGATTAGGCGGAGCTAGATGACCTTCGTTATGTGGGGTTTAGTTACACTTGGTCGGCCTCTTCAGGGCCCTCTCGAAAGATGAGAAAGATTGATAGAGTACTGGTAAACCCTTGTTGGAGCCAGGTTTTTTCCTTTTCGGAAGTGTCCTTCCTTGCGCTTGGGATTTTTGACCACTCACCTATGGTGGTTAAAGTGGAGAACCCGATCCTCCGGAAAAGGCTATTCAAGTTCTTCGACTTTTGGATACAGCACCCGGACTTCGACTCAATTGTGAAGCAAGTTTGGGAGAATCCGGGATATGGAGTGCCTATGTTTAGGCTGGTGCGCAAACTAAAAATCTTGAAGGGTCGGCTCAAGCAGTTGAATAGAGATTCCTTCGCCAACATCTCCGAAAGGACTTCTGAAGCGAGGAAGCTTTAAAGCAAACTCAAGTTGGCCTCCTTAATGACCCCACTAGCATGGTCCTTGCGGACTTGGAGAGGGTGCAGCGGCGTACTTTAGTGGAGCTTAGGTCTCAGGAAGAGTCATTCTTCAGGCAGAAAGCTCGTATAAGATGGCTCAAGGAAGGTGACCGGAACACAAAGTTCTTTCACCAATATGTCAGTAAGAGACAACTAAGAAACAGAATCCTCTCTGTGGTAGATTACTCAGGTAACCAAATCACTAAGCCTCAACTGGTCCAACAGCATTTTGTGGAGCATTTTCGTGATCTCCTTCTACCAAGGATGGAGCTGAACACCCCTCAGGTATCGGAAATTCGGGAGGTTATCCGCTCTCAGCTGAATGATGACCAGATTACCTCTCTTGTTCGCCCTGTGACTGATCTTGAGATTCAAGATACTCTCTTTTCTCTTGCAAAGGGTAAGGCACCAGGACCGGATGGCTTCACGATTGAGTTCTTCAAGGAGAATTGGGATACGGTGGGTCAGCTGGTCACGGAAGCCGTGAAGGACTTTTTCACATCGGGGAGGCTTCTTAGAGAAATCAATAACACCATTTTGGTCATGGTTCCGAAGGTTCCCAATGCGACTACCATTAATGACTACATGCCTATTGCTTGTTGCAACACGTTCTACAAGATTATTACCAAAGTGTTGGCGAATAGGGTTGCAGCAGTGCTAAAAGACCTTGTCAATCCGGCTCAGAGTGCCTTCGTAAAAGGACGACGAATCAGGGATAATATTCTCTTGGCGCAGGAACTTTTCTCTAGGTTCCATGTCGAACCCTATTCTCCCAAGTGTGCTATCAAAGTCGACTTCAGAAATGCGTATGATACTGTGGATTGGCAGTTTCTCGAGAGTGTACTTCTTGCTTTTCGATTTCCTGATCATTTGGTTCATCTCATCATGACCCGTGTGAAGACTCCTCGGTTTTCCATCGCGCTGAATGGGGAGCTACATGGTTTCTTCCCTAGTGGGCGAGGCTTACGTCAGGGAGACCCCATCTCTCCCTACTTATTCACATTAGTTATGGAGGTGCTCTCTGGGATTCTTGGGAGGTGCTCGCTACAGCCGAATTTCAGATTCTACTAGAGATGTAAGTCTACGTGCCTCTCGCACTTGTTTTTCGCGGATGATGTATTCCTATTTTGCGAGGGCCACCTGCCATCCGTGAAGCTTCTCAGGGATGGTCTCCATATGTTTTCTTCTTGGAGCGGACTCTTCCCAAACCCAAGGAAAAGCGAGGTGTTCATCTCAGGAGGCTTGCCGGCTTTAAAAAATCAAATCCTCCTAGAGCTTGGCTTTGTTGAGGGTAACCTTCCAGTCCGTTATCTTGGGGTTCCAATCATCACATCAAGGCCCCGGAAGGCAGATTGCATTGAGCTTGTGAGGCGCATCACCTCCAGGTTGCAGTCTTGGACTCATCGGTTTCTTTCTTTTGCTGGCCAACTACAGTTGATCAGGTCAATCCTCCATGCCATTCGGGCTTTTTGGGCGAGTGTCTTTATTCTTCTTGCAGCTGTATTGGACCTGATAGAGCGTATTCTCAGACAATTCCTTTGGAAGGGACCTGAGTTGGGCAGGGGGGTGCCAAAGTCTCCTGAGAAGATGTATGCCTTCCTAAAATGGAGGGAGGTATTGGCATCCGGAGATTGCGTGAGTGCAATAAGGCGGTCATGCTCAAGCATTTCTGGAATTTATTCTCAAATAAGGAATCGTTATGGTGTAAGTGGATCCACTCGACCTTCTTAAAAACCAAGAACTTCTGGGTAGTTAAAAAGCCAACCTGCTGCTCTTGGGCGTGGAAGAAAATCTTACAACTTAGGACAAATTGTCGGCTTCACTTCCACTGGAGGTTAGGCGATGGCTTATCAATGTCACTCTGATTCGATAATTGGCATCCCAGGGGTCATTTGAATTTATATTTCACGGATCCCCTCATCTATAGCTCCGGTCTCTCTAGACAGGCTTTGGTTGCCGATCTCTTCTCGGAGGATGGACGAGCTATCAGATCAGAGATTGAGTCTTGGGGTTCGCCACTTCCTTCCTTGTCTGGAACCCAAGATCGGTTCTGTTGGAGAGAGGACTCGACGGGCTTGTTCTCGGTGGCCTCGGCTTGGGAGACCTTAAGGAGGAAGAAGGCTAGAGTCAATTGGCATTGTTTCATTTGGAGTAATGCCATCCTGCCTCGCTACCAACTGAACCTGTGGCTCATCACCAAGAGGAGGTTACCTACTCAGTCTCTTCTCATGCCTTATGGTAGGATTGATGCTGCTTCCTGCCCTTTTTGCAATGAGGTGCCTGATTCAATCAATCATCTCTTTTTTGGTTGTCGCATTACCTCGAGTATTGCCTTTTTTTGGGCTACTAGATGCAATCTCCCATGGACCAATAGGACTTGGGAGGAGACTCTCAGTTGGGCCATTACCTTGCTCGGCGGCAAGGAGTTTTATAAGTGTGTTGCCCAGTTCTCCTTTGGGGCGTTGTGTCACATCATATGGAGAAACATGAACAATATTCTTTTCAGAGGGGAGCCGTTATCTATTTCGGCCATGAAGAAGCATCTCCTCAAGGTTGTTAAGGATAAGGCCCTTACCTTTAAGAATGTTGAGGACTCTCCCAGGAACAGGCGGATGCAACGCTCGTGGGATGTGGACCCCATTATCTTTGCCTCCTATGATCATAGTCTGACTTAGGCTTTTTCGGTGGTTGTTTAGGTGTTTTTTGCCAGGCTTGTTTACCATTGGCTTTCTGTTGGTCGTTTTGTTGCTTGTCCGCGGCTTCCTTTCACTCTCAATGAGTGTGTTCATTTTGAGTTTAAGCTTTTGGAGCCATGTTGTTTGTACAGATTGACCCCTATTAATATATTGCTTAATTTTACCAAAAATAAATAAATAAATAGAATTTGACAGTTCAATGTCATGCGATTCCCCCCCCCCTCTCTCTCTCTCTCTCTCTCTCTCTTTGCAATAAAAATTTAGTAAAAGTGGTTCGTTTTTATGCAATGCAAGGGACTGAATTTTGGGAAGTAAGTGAAGTTGATATCGAGTTGACATTGACCGTTGGTTAGCTTTTGCAACTTGGGTGGGTCAGAGAGAATGCAAGTCGGATTCAATGAGCGGGCCATTACTATAAGGTAAGATGATTTATTTTTCCATCTATCTATAATTCTTAAATCACTTAGGTTTAGGTTTCATTATGACTATAGATGTAATCATTAGTGAAAAATTATTTAAATAGTGATATTTGGAAAGGTTTTTATTTGTCAATTTTATAACTATCATTAGTTTAATAATTAGGTGTCACTATGAAAAAAATGAACTTAAATTTTAGTTTAAGATAAAATAGGTGGCAAGCGATAGTAATTTTTCCTTGACTCAAGAAAGGGGTAGGCTTTCAAATGAATATTAACGACCAATATTGCTATGGAAAAGCATTGAATGGTTTAGACTTTTTTATAGGACATTGGAACGTTTAGAGATTGGAAATGAGTTAATGTCAAGAAATTGACAAAGCATAAAAATGGTTTTTTTTTTTTTTTTTCAAAATAAGTGGCTGAACTCATCTATTCACATTGTCTTTGAATTCGTGCTCCTCTCATTAGATGATGGCATGTGCATTTAAGATCAAAATAAAGTTAGAAAATATCAATATCAGAAACATGTAAATTGAATTGGAAAACAAAAGAATAGAGAATTTAAATACGTGTGGGTCATGGGTTTCCATGATTAGACTAAAGGGAGAACATGGGTCTCAAAATTTAAGATGGGTCATAGTATGCGTTTCGACTCATATTATTTATATGCTGAAAATCATATTCTATCTACCTAATATGATAATTTTCCCGCGTTTGACGAATTCGCCGGTTGAATGGAGATCTTCAACCCAGCCCACACTTACTCTCATTGGCATCCGAATTAACTCTCAACTGCATTAATGCATGTACTAATACGTTCACATTGCAATGTGTAAAGACTTTCATGGAAACCATGGAAACATGATGTAGATGTGAAAGATTGACATTTCTTTTGAACGCGATAAAACATCCGCGTGGAAAGTTTTCTATCACAAAAAGAAAAGGACATTGAAAATTCAACGAAAGCTCATTAGCATAAATTCCACATTCTAGATTATGAATGCAAAAGCAAATTGCCAAATCATGGAGGTCGGGTCCTTAGTGTCGGCAAGAACGAATAATTGTCTCCAGAGACTCCCATAGTCAATGCATGCGTGCGTGTTTCTCGTCGTAGAAATTGTCCCCTTGTTGCATGGTTGACTGCGCAGTCCTTGTTGAGTTCAAAAATCACCATGCCAACAGTAATAAAAAGGTGCAATTAAAAGGTTTTTGACCAAAAAAACAGTAATTAAAAGGTCAAAAATTGAATCACCTTTAGGGAAGCAACATCATAGTGTAGTCTACTAATAATGCTTCAGGCGGCTAGGCAAGTAAACTGACTAGGTTCTACTTTTGAGGAGTCGATTTTTTTTTTTTCATCCAAGTTGAGAATCATAATGATTGAAAGATGTAATATTTTGTATAACATCAAATAAAGAATACACGAGCTTATTTATAGGCTTTATATAATAACTATCTAAAGTAACAAATCAAGACCAATCAAAGGAAATATACATAAGCATATAATAATATATAGAATCATAGAATATTTTAAATATATCTCTAATAGTTCAGTTGACTAATTAGGGCTCAAGAAATCTTGTCTTTAATTAGAAGCTCGAAACAAGAGGTGATTGAGATTTGACTATTTTCTTATTTGTTTAATTGAAAGATTTACTCTAACCCTATTAGAAGTATAAAACTGTAATCAAGTAATGGCAGATAAAAATGGTTACAAATTGATGACGGTTGAAAATCATTAAAAAAATAATAGCTTTTGAAATTTTAAGACTGTTGAAACATACAACGGAAAATTGTTCCAATCTACATGGTTTCTTGTAGACTTGTAGTCAAGGAAGACTTCAAGGTAAGTGACGAGATTCCATGCTTAGAATTCATTACTTAAAGTTAACCTGGAATTTTCAAAGCTCTGAAACTTTGAATATAAATGCATTGATTGACGGTATTAAAACAACCCTCAACGACTCGACATTAATTTGATTACACATGTGTCACGGGCCTAAAGAGAGTCGACCCGAGAGGTTCCCAAGGGGCGATCGCGTCTCACCCGTGGACCTCCTGCTCTCACTCGGATTCCCACCAAGCCTTCTCCCCGAAAGTTCCAAGGGCGGGCGAAACCGTTATTGAGTCACATTCTAGAAGTCTGCTCCGTTATTTATGTCGGTAGACGGTAGTTGAATACTTATGTCGGTAGTTGAGGCGGTGCAATCTCGTCCGCCGGTAGAATTTTAAATCAATGGATGTAATTCGAGGCCCTCAACTATAAAAGGGGTGTCGTCCTTCATTTGTAAACATCCACTACTTCCGCAATACAAAGCAAAGCTTCTTTCCTGAGCTCTTCTCTCTAGATTCTTTCTCTCTCTACGATCTGGGTAAGGCGAGCGAGTGAGCGTTTGACTAAGCAAGGCTTGGCTTAGGTGCTTTGGTGATCCATTCCGATCCTAAAGTGCCCGAGTTGCCACGCGGTCACGATCCTAATCGATCGGCTCGTGACAAGTGGTATTAGAGCTAAAGAGAGATTTGTTTCCAAGAGATTGAAGAGCACCAACTGTTTGAAAGAATGTCAAGCCAAGAAGCGGCTATAGTTGGAGAGGCTGTGCTAGTTAAGGACATGCGCAGCAAAGCCAAGAAGAGAGATGCCTCGGGAAGGTCCGGAGTGCCGTGCTCAAACTCATGGAAGGTCTTGACGACGTGCGAGACCGGATCATGGAGGTTGAGGGCTTGCTCCATGAAGACTTCACGATCGGCATCAACCAAGCCACGGCTCCATTGTTCGACAAGGATGAAGCTCTCGAAGCATCGATCGAGGGTTTGAATGAGCGCGTCCAAATAATCGAGGAGGTAAGCCCGTGTAGGGACGAGGTTGAAGCCATGAAGGCGGAAATCCAAGAGCTCAAGACTGAGCTCGCCCTATGCAAGCTGAGCATCACGAACGGTGTGGTGCCTACTCAAGTGGTGACTAAGATCGAGGTGTCAAAACCGAAGGAGTTCAAAGGCAACCGATCCGCCCAAGAGGTGGACAACTTCGTATGGAGCATGGAGCAATACTTCGGCGCTGTTAACATACATGACGAGTCGATAAAGGTACGAACCACTTCCATGTTCCTGTCTGATACGGCAATGCTTTGGTGGCGGAATAGGTGTGACGAGAGTAGACGCGGTGCTGATCCCATGAACACGTGGGACGACTTCGTGAGGGAGTTCCAGGACTATTTCTTCCCCAAGTTCGCTCAACAAGAAGCCCAAAGCATGCTCCATCGCCTCGAGCAAAGAGGTGCGATATGAGAATACATGAAGGAGTTCACGGAGCTCAAACTCCAAATTTGCAACCTAAGCGGAGGGGAGGTTTTCGGAGCGTTCATGGATGGATTGAAGCCATGGGCACAACTCGAGTTGAAGCGGTGGGACGTGAGTAGCCTTGCGCGTGCGCTAAGCATGGCCGAGTCTCTCGTCGACCTCACCAAGGTTGAGCTGAGGAACAACCGAGCAAGAGATTAGAGGTCGAATCGATCCAAAGACAACACGGGAAGCACTCCCCGAGGCGCGCATGATCAAGGCGGCCGAGCCAAAACATGGGGAGAAGGGACTTCTAAGCCGTCCTTCCAAAGAGGTCGACCACCGACGAACTACGCGAGTAAGTTCGATCAACCTCCGCCCTCTTCTTGCTTTATTTGTAATGGTCCGCACTGAACCCAAAAGTGCCTGAAGAGAGGACAAATCAATGCTCTCCTAGCCATCGATGAGGTGGAGGAGGAGCCCAAAGAAGAAAAGCGGCAAATCCGACTCGGAGGTGTGAAAACAATCAACTTCGTCCGAGCTCGATCACCGCCCAAAGGAATCACACCAAACACTGACATGTTCTTCGTCGAAGTCGAAGTGTGTGGCCGAACGCTTTACGCTTTGGTCGACATCGGCGCATCGAACATGTTCATGTCGATCGAGGTTGCAAAGGCCTTGAAGTTTCGTGTGGAGCCAACCGGGAACAAGTTCAAACTGATCAACTCGGAAGGTGTCCATGGCGTAGGGTCGACTTCGGATGTAAACATCAAGATTGGCGCATGGAAGGGCAAGATGGATTTCGAGGTAATCCCACTCGATGATTATGATCTCATCCTTGGTATTCAGTTCTTCCATAGTGTGAGATCTATGATCGACATGAGGACCAAGTGCCTCGTGATCCTCGACCCGCAATACCCGACGACGATCCCCATGATCAAAGGGGTGGTTGACACCAAGGCCATCGCCACGATCCGACGCCTCGACAAAGACTTGAAGTCCGTGAAGCGACTCAACAAGTTGTCCGAGGTGAAGCCGAAGGTCAAGTTGGATCCTACTCCAACACACGCCATGCCAATCCAAACGCTCTTCCCCGAGGTTGAGTGCGCGCCGCTTGCTCCGTCCAAGCCGAAGTTCCAAGGGCGGGCGAAACCGTCATTGAGTCACATTCTAGAAGTCTGTTCCGTTATATATGTCAGTTGACGGTAGTTGAATATTTATGTCGGTAGTTGAGGCGGTGCGATCTTGTCCACCGGTAGAATTCTAGATCAATGGATGTAATCTGAGGCTCTCAACTATAAAAGGGGTGTCCTCCTTTATTTGTAAACATCCACTACTTCTGCAATACAAAGCAAAGCTTCTTTCTTGAGCTTTTCTCTCTAGATTCTCTCTCTCTACGATCCGGGTAAGGTGAGTGAGTGAGCGTTCGACTGAGCAAGGCTTGGCTTAGGTGCTTCGGCGATCCATTTCGATCCTAAAGTGCCTAAGTCGTCGTGCGGTCACGATTCCAATCGATTGGCCCGTGACACATGCATAGAAGATTATGTTTTGCTTAGGTCTTGCGCATGATATGGTCTGTGGAACCATTATTTTTTGGTCTAAGTCTAAACTTTCGTTTACGTGCCTTGATTTCTCTGCTGTTGGTGTCCACGTTTATAACATGGAACAGAGATAAAAGAGGCCATGTTAGGCCAAAGCAAAGTCAAAGTACAAAACCCCTCCTCGCTGTGATTCCATGACTCGTCCTATAATTGGAAAATTTCAGCCTTTTTCGACAATGACTATTTAAATAGTTAAAAGTTTCTTTAAATATTTACGCACATAATTTGGACTTTTAAAAAAAAATTATAAGCACTTGAAACTGTTCATTTGCCACAATAGTTCTCATATAATCTTTTTTTTTTTATAAATTTTCAAATATTTGAGTTTAAAAATTATTGGACTTCTCTAGAAGCCAAAAACAAAGACAGTCATGTGTGTGTGCGTGTATAATATTTTTTCTGGTAGATTAATTGTTGAAGTATGTGGACAAGTCTATGAGCAGCTCAAGAAAGATGGGAAATTTATCTTTTAAAAAAATCATAAATCTATTGCACTAGTGCCAATTCAATCATAAACTTTTCAACTATATCAATTGAGTCCAAAATAGTTTCAAATTTTGCCAATTAAGTTCACTGGCCAATTTGATAGGAAATTGTTGATATGGATACCAACCGTGCCCACTAGCCATCCTATGTGGCACAGTTGGCGCTCACATAGATAATTATTGCAATTTGAAAAAATCCATTTTTTTTAATTTTTAATTTTCTTTTCTTTCATTTTCTTTTTCCTTCTTCCTCTGCCAGTAACCATGGCCAACTAGAGGCGAGGGCCGGATGATTATGTTGGCAATTATCAAAAAGTTTAGGACTAAATTGGTATAATTGAAAAATTTACAACTTAATTGATACAAATACAATTGGTTTGGAACTTGCTTTTGGTAATTTTATCTAAAAAAGAGCGTTGTATAGTTGACTTGGATTAATCTATATCGAATAATTCCATGTTGACATGGGTGAAACACTTGTCAACATCGATAGAGATTTAGATATGCTAATGTACAAGCACCCATTAATGAATGGGATAGACCATGATGCCAAATATTTCAATTTCCATGGCTGTACAATTCAATTATTGTCCTGAAAAGTCTTAAGATATTATTATTCTGTCCATTGACATTAGATCCCAAACTCGACATATATGATATATATTTAACAACTTTCATAGGACAACTTTTTCCATTATTTATGTTCAACATATATGATACCATCAATGGCATGCAAACGATATCAAGTCAGGACCGGAGAATTGGACTTAACCAATTTGTAGGACTTGCAGGGTATTTCATTGGCCACCACATTACTGGGTCTTGGTGGCCGTAGCCCTTGACTATTTTTAAAAAGAACAATAATTTGTTACAATTGAAGTGAAAAGAAAAAGGGGAAAAAGATCTGTCCCAAAAAAAGTGAATCTAATTACTTTTCGGACAACTTCACGAGTTGCTGAAGTTTCTAAGAATTGTGGAATTTGAGCTCCGCCTTCAATAAACTGTATAATAATCTAAATATGAGATGTGGTCATAGCAAACTTAGAGCAACGGAAAAGACTATCATCACTAGAAGAAAAAAAATAGGTAAGAAGAGTTGGACAAAAGCTTTATTACTTCATTCTAAATGGAATATCCCTACATTCGAGGAAGACATAAGGTTGTCTCTCTCTCTCTCTCTCTCTCTCTCTATCTCTCACTTTCAGACATCACTCTCTGTCTCTCACTTGCTCTCATTCTTGCTTTCACATGAAGAGTTGGACAAAAGCTTTACTACTCCATTCTAGATGATTCTCTCTCTCTCTCTCTCTCTCTCTCTCTCTCTCTCTCTCTCTCTCTTTGGGTTTTTGGATCTAGGGCCGGCAAGGGTTGCCGGCCAACTCTTGCTAGCCATAGGCGAGGTTGCAAAAAAAAAAAAAAAACATAAAATATTCAAAATATTATTAAAAAAAGTACCACGTCAACATCAGCTATTCATGTTAGTAATTTCCAGCCAAAATTGGCCGGATGGTTTAATTGGCAAAAAATGAATGGTTTATAGCTGAATTGGTAATAAGTGAAAATGTTTAGAACTCAATTTGCAAAATTAAAAGATTTAGGACTAAATTAACAAAAATGTAATAAATTTAGAATTTTCTGGACAATTTTCCCATGCCAAAGCAAATTGCCAAATCATGGAGGTCGGATTCTCAGTGTCGGTAGGAACAAATAATTGCCTCTGGAGACTCCCATAATCAATGCATGCATGCGTGTTTCTCGTTGTAGAAATTGTCCTGTCGTTGCATGGTTGACTGGGCAGTCCTTGTTGAGTTCAAAAATCACCGTGCTAATAGTAATTAAAAGGTGAAACATAGGGTCATCTTTAAGGAAGCAACGTCATGGCGTAGTCTGCTAATGACGTTTTCGGTGGCTAGACAAGTAAACTGACTTGGCCCTCCTTCTGGATGAATTGATTTTTCTTCATACATTGAGAATTATAATAACAGAAAAATGTAATATTCTATAAAACATCAAAGTAAGAGTACATGTTTTACATAATAACTATCTAATTTACAAATCAAGACCAATAAAAAAAATACAAAACCACATATTAATATACAAAATTATAGAATATCTTAATTGAGAGATGTGCTCCAACTCTAGTTTAATGGGGTTGAGGATTGTATACAAGTTGATAACTTGTTGAAAACATATGGCAAGGCAAAGGTATAAGGGTCGTGATGGTCCCACCCTAATGCAAGATCTTCTCCCTCTAATATAAGAGAACTCATGCCGAAACAAGTGTTGACAGTGGTTTGTGAATGTTTCAAGACCTGGTGGCTTGATTAAGTCCGTTGCATTACTTCTTAGTCATATGGAAAAGATCTTTTCTCCCGGATTCTTAATTGTAATTGGATCAACACAATCTAAATACATGTATCCTATTGGAAGGTAAATTTTCCCTCAATTTGTCTCTTCTTGTCCTTTTCACATGCATACAAGTTTGAGCTATATGTAATGGATTGTTAATGAGGTTAAAGTCAGATGTTCACAATAAATGTTATGCAGAGGATCAATTGTCTAGGGATACATTGTGAGAGTGTTTTGACCTTTTGTTCTAAATATATTAATCTCAAAGATACATTAGTTGATTAATCCTATAGGAATGGCACCATGAATTTACATGTTTTCTAACGTCCCATACGCATGTACAACCATTGGGATGTTTGTAGAGGAGCATACCAGTATTCCACTAGGAAAGCATAAATCCCAACATGCTCAGGTCATTTCACAAATTGTCCCTAATTACTCAGGGATGATCAGTAGATGTCCCTACCGGGCAAGAAAATTGTCCCAATCTGCACGGTTCCGTCCAAAAAATATTGAGTGCCTTTAATATGCCATTTATAGGATGGTACAATAAATCACTTAGAAATTGATATGTGTCGACTTAGGCCCACATGCTAGATTTTTTTAAAATTTTTAAATGACCTTTTTCCTCGCCGTTAAGCTCCATCCCACGGTCAATGAAGCTCTTTCTCTCTCCATTTTCTTCTTTTTATTTTTGCCTTGAGGCCATGGACGACGCTTGGGATGTGGATTGCAGCGTCACCGACCAGCCATGGACACCCTGTTCATGAGCACGCCAAATCTCATCCATGGCCGTCCTCGGCGTCGTTTGGATATGCTATTGATCCCTGGGCATTGTTTCTTCCCATCCAACATGAACGATGCTTGTGACAAGCCATGGACAGCACTCATCCATGGCCACTTTGGCCATGAAGCTCAACCTCAAACCCGGAGCTTGGGTAGCTTTAGCCACTCGAGTTTCGAGTTTGGCCTCAAGCCATCTCACCGCAAACGAAGCTTGACGCAGTCTCCACACAACTCAACCACTTGACTTCCCTCCGAATCACTTCTCATTGTTGCATCCGGAGGCGTGCCATCCCTCCTCAACCTGAAGCGGCCATGAGCCGACTTGAGCTCGAGCCATGGCAGATGCAAGTGGAAAGAAAAGAGAAGTAGAGAGAGACGAGGGGGAGAGAGAGTCACATAGAAACGGAGGGGAGGAGAGAGAGAGAGAGAGAGAGAGAGTCACGCGCAGAAACGGAGGGGAGGAGAGAGTAAAGGTAAGCAAGGATAGTTTCCGTAAGCGTTAATGGAGAGAGAGAGATTTTGATGGTTCAATTGACAGGTGGACTCAGATTTGTCATATGTGTCAATCCAATCCGTATATGATTTATTATATCATCCTATGTTGTATATTAAATGCACCTAATATATTCTCACTGACGGCAAATACATTTCTTCGCTTTGCACTCACGTGGCCTCTTTTATCTCCATTCCACGCGCGACGTCATGCACAAGACTTGTCAACAAATGCAATTAAATTCAACATGTGAGCTTTGAAAGTTCCATGTTAAACTCTAACGATGGTGAACTTCAAAAAGTTAAAATTGATGTCTTTCTTCACTACACGAAACCAGAGAAAAATGATTTCTCATATGAGACAAGCAATTATTAGATTTGCATCATCTTTTCCAAAACGAGATTAAACTTGGATTTTTCTCCCGGATTCTTTGCTATCATTATGGTGCACGTTATAATTTGAGCAAGCTTGGTACACGGATGCAATCAAATACATGTATCCTATTGAAGGCAATCCTTTAATCAATTTAGTGGTCTCTTCATATCCTTTACACACGCTTGCAGCAAATGTCATGTGGAAGGATCAATTGTCGAGGAATACCTTGTGAGAGAAAGGGTTTGACATTTTGTTCAAGATATTGTGATTGCAAAGATACATTGATAGATGAACTTATCAAGAATGATAAAAGTGAATTCATGTGTTCCTAATGTCCCAAACGCACATCTCATCTTTGGGACGTTTGCGGATTGTCCGAGTATCCCATTGAAATGGCGTATATCCGTACGCGCTCGGTCTAGGGACGATTATTATTTGCTTTAAGCCTGAACTTTATTTGACGTGCTGCGTTTTTTCTGGGTCGGTGTCCATATTTCCAACATAAAAACGGAGATAAAAGAGGCCATGTTATGTCAGAAGAAAAGATTAGTATCTACCGTCAAAGTAACAAAACCCCCTCATTGGGGTTCAAATTCGACCAAAATCTAGAACATACTCATGACTCATTGCAATTGGAAAATTTCAGTATTTTTTAACGATGACTAGGTACAAAAATAATCACCAAACTGCGTGCTTAGTGCTCCACTCAGACGTACCGTTTAATTGGGAAATCCAGGAGACAAGGACTTGAGTTCATTTTTACTTGCCGGATAAATAAATTGTGCTAAATTTGGTACCGATTTACTAAAAAGGATGACATACTAAAGTGATGTGTGAAAATATATATATATATATATAGTTATAATTGATTATGTAGACCACATCATTTAGAAACAAAAAGAAGAAGGTTTATTGGGATATTTTCGGAATAGTTTTATTTTAACTACACACGGTCCGAAGTGGTAAAAGAATTATCCTTATCCGACTTTTTCAAAGCCAATAATAATAATAATAATAATAATAATAATAATAATAATAATAATAATAATAATAATAATAATAATAATAATAATAATAATAATAATAATAATAATAATAATAATAATAATAATAATAATAATAATAATAATATTATTATTATTATTATTATTATTATTATTATTATTATTATTATTATTAGCAAAGTTGTACATGGATGCGTCCATCTCCACACATGTTTTATCTACACATAATTTTTTTTTTTTTTTGGTATCACTTTTGAGTAATATTTGGACAAGTTAAAATAGCTTTTATGAGAAGCTCAGGTAAGAGCCTTGTGTCATGGGTTAGTTGATTCCGAATGATCCCACACCATGTAGCCTTAGGATTTTTTTATCCCAAGTCAGCCTCACGCACACACACTCGAACACAAGGGGTTGTATGAACAAAGGGACGAGTGTATTGCTTATGAACAAGCTAAATACAATGAGGGGGGAGGGTCTCATATTTATACAAGTTTAGGTCTCATCTCATCTGTTGATCTTCCCTATAATCTAATGGTTGGGTTTGAAAGTATGCCATCATTATAAGTTGTACACTAGGCCACTCAATAGCTAGGCCTTGGGAAAGCCTACGGGGTGTGTGTCAGAAGCAAAGGCAAGTCGCCTGACATGAGTAAGTGGGCAGTCACAGGTTGTGCATGGGTCGACCAAGCATTGATCATGGGTTGTGGACGGGTCAATCATGGGTAGCTCATGGGCTAGCCCTTGTACGGGACACAGCCCTTTCACGGACGGTCTTGGATCATGCTCGTCCGTGGGCTGTGTCAATCTCCCCCCACCTAATTAGGCGATGCCTTCATTGCATCTGCGACACGGAAGGCATTGATGTGTTTCTTGAACTACCACAGGGCCTCGGACGGTTCTCAACTTGCTTTACTCTGGAGAAGGCCCTTCCATCGAATAGGGTCCTCATTCTTTGGCGCACAATATCTTTTTCGTATGACGTGGTCTGTCATGATGCATTCAATGTCCCGATCATAGGAGGTTTTTGCTCCAAGGGGCGCTCGTTGCGATTCGCCTCAATCCAGATTTTCCTCATCCGCATAGAAAGGTTTTAGCATACTCCCGTGGAACAAGGGGTCTACCTTGAGTTTGGCCAGCAAGTCCAGCTTGTACACAACCTTCCTGATCCGTTACAACACTCGAAAGGGGCCTTTATAGTGACGGATCTGCCCTTTGTGCACGTTGCAGTATCGAAGAACCAAGTGTAGCTTGGCCAACACTGGGTCCCTGACTTTTGTGCAAATGGCTCAATTTGGACTTCAATCCTTATTGAATTAATCAAGTTCGGCTTCTATAAATTCAATTATCGAGTCAATAATCAAATTGGTATTTTTCTTCACCAATTGATCCCACTTGCATCCCAAATGCGCGACAAAAAATGGTCCTCTGATTTTTCCGATCGAAAACGATCCTATGACGACTTTTTCCGCCAAAAGCTCAGTTTGCAGAAAAATCTCCAGAGACTGAGTTGACATTCCTAAAATAACTTGTGACATGACATAACTTTCCATTTATGAAATCGAAATCAAATTTGCGGTTAATTTCAATCTAGCGTGATTTTAGCGTAACCTAGGCTCCTGGATACCTTTTAGAAATTTTTATTGCAAATGACCTATGGTCAATTTTCTTCGAGCCACAATGAACCCATTCGACACATTCGTGACTCTCGGTAGTCGTGAAAATCTCGAGGTTTTAAATACGGACACAAGGTACCAAAAAGACAGAAAAATCAGTTTAGTGCCAATCGACGAGAATTTTGCAATTTAATGGAATCACTCGCATTTAACCACACATCTCAGTCGAACTGATCCATCTTTGATCCATGATCGATTTTAACTATGCCGTAATGGCCTCAGCAAATGAGCACAGTCGAGTAGCTAATTCCTAGTCAAATTCTCAAGTCTATTGTGTCAAAATTCCTTAATGGTTTTTCTAGATAGTCTAGTTATCTTGAGAGTGATCAGCTCTGAAAACAGCCCTATAGGCGCGTCAATGAAAGGCCCAATTAATTTAATTGAAAACATAACTAAAAAATTTAGGATGTCACAACTCTTCCCATTTTATAAAAATTTCGTCCTTGAAATTTAAACAATTACAATATTTAAGCAAAAAGGTGGGGGTACAACTGTCTCTTCGACTCTTCAGTCTCCTAGGTTGCTCCTTTAGTGCCGTGGTGTTGCCAGCCACTTTGACCAACGCGATGGTCTTTGAACGCAGAATTTGTTCTTTTCTATCCACGATCTAAATCAAGCTTTCAAAGTATGAAACTTTGTCATCTATGTCCAATTTTTCAAAATTAAGCACGTGGGTCGGGTCAGGCTTGTACTTTCTCAACATCGACATGTGAAAGACGTTGTGCACTTGTGCTAGTCTCGGTGGCAACACAAGACGATACACTAGGGTCCCAATTCTCTTTAGAATCTCAAATGGACCTACGTACCTCAGACTCAGTTTCCTTTTCTTACCAAAGCACAAAGTTCCCCTCATTGGTGATACTTTCAGAAAAACATGTTCACCAACTTGGAATTCCAATGGTCTTCGGCACTTATCTGCGTAACTCTTCTGTCTACCTTGAGCGGTCTTAAGTTTGCCTCTGATCACTACGACTGCATCCACTGACTGCTGAACTAACTCTAGGTTTGTGATCTTTCTTTCCCCAACTTCATCCCAACACACAGGTGTTCTACATGCTCTATCATACAACGCTTCAAAAGGGGCCATTTCAATGCTCTACTCATAAGTGTTGTTGTAGGCAAACTCAACTAGATGAAGTTGTTCTTCCCAACTTAACTTGAAATCTATCACACAAGCTTGCAACATGTCCTTGAGGGTTTGAATTTTCCTCTTAGACTGGCCATCCATATGAGGATGATATACCGTACTATACTACAACTTTGTACTTAAAGCAACCTACAAGCTTTTCCAGAATGCAATTGTAAATCTTGGGTCTCGATCTGAAGTTATCGTTACCGGCACTCCATGCAGACAAACTATCTGATGCACGTACAACTCTACGTGCCTGTCCAAACTAAGGTCATTTCGTACTACAATGAAGTGAGACGACTTTGCCAGTCTGTCAACCACTACCCAAATGGAATCATTTCCTCTCTGACTCCTCAGTAAATCGGTCATGAAATCCTCCATCGTGATGTGCTCCCATTTCCACTTTGGGATCTCAAGAGGTTGCAGAAGTCCTCTCGGCTTGTAATGTTGAGCTTTGACCTACTGACACATCAAACACTTGGTGACATGCTTGGCGATGTCTGCCTTTATACTAGACCACCAATAATGTTGACGTAGATTCTGATACATCTTGGTACTGCCAAGATGAATGCTATAACTGCTACGATGAGCTTCTGATAAGATCTCCTCTCTAAGCTCAATATCGTTAAGTACAACCAATCGTCCTCGGAACCTCAGTATTCCTTCCTCAGAAATCTGAAAGTCAGCCTTTCTTTTATCAGTATCCTCTTACAGAATCTTTTTCACATCAAGGTTTGTCGGTTTGAGTAATTTGATCCTGATCTTGACATCTGGTTCAATTATGAGGGTGGCCATAATATTCAAAAGGTGGCCTACCTCAAATTTGAAGACCGAATTTTGAGCTCTCTCGATTAAATTCCACTCCTTAACTAATATATGAGCAATTGAAGACTTTTGACTCAAAGCGTCAGCGACCTTATTCGCCTTTCCAAGGTGATATAGGATATCACAATCATAGTCCTTCAGCAGTTCTATCTAGCGGCGCTGTCTCATATTCAACTCCTTATGAGAGAATAAGTACTTGAGACTTCGATTGTTTGTGAAGATTTAAAATCTTTCTTCACACAAATAATGTCTCCAAATCTTCAGAGCGAGTATAATTGCCATGAGTTCTAAGTCATGTGTCGGGTAATTCAGTTCATGAGGTCTTAACTAACAGGAGGCGTATGCAACAACCCTGCCATGTTGCATCAGCACACAACCTAATCATTTGAACGACGCATTACTATAGATCTTGTATCCTCCAGAACTAGATGGAATAGTCAACACAGGTGTGATAGTTAGCTTCTACTTTAGCTCTTTAAAACTACGCTCGCACTTGTCTGTCCACACAAACTCTTCTTCCTTCTTCAAGAGTCTAGTCAATGATGATGCTAATGCTGAGAACCCCTCTACAAACCTTTGGTTGTAACCTGCCAAACCTAGGAAACTTCTGATCTTTATCACTATAGTCGGTCTTAGCCAGCTGAAAACTGCTTCAATCTTGCTTAGGTCCACGGAGATTCCTTCGCATGAAATTGCGTGACCTAGGAAAGCAACATGAGTCAACCAAAACTTGCATTTGTTGAACTTGGCATACAACTGATGAACTCTCAGGATTTGAAGTTCCATCCTCATATAACTCTTATGCTCTTCATCACTTCTCAAATATAGCAAAATATCATCAATGAACACGATCACAAATTGATCTAGGTATTGCTTGAATACTCGGTTCATCAAATCCATAAATGCAGCTGGCACACTTGTCAACTTGAATGGCATTACAGTGAACTCATAATGACTATAACGAGTATGAAATGCTGACTTTGGAATGTCTTCCTTCTTGATCCTCAACTGATGATATCTTGTCCTCAAGCCGATCTTTGAAAATATTGATGCTCCTTGGTATTGATCGAACAATTCGTCGATCCTCGGGAGTGAATACTTGTTCTTAATCGTTACCTAATTGAGTTGACGATAGTCGATGCACAAATGTAATGAACCATCTTTCTTCTTTATGAACATAACTGGTGCTCCCTAAGGTGATACACTAGGACGTATGAATCCCTTATCCAACAATTTCTACATCTGCACTTGCAGTTCTTTCAAATAAGATAATGCCATATGGTAAGGAGCCTTAGAGATTGGCTCTATCCCAGGTGCTAGTTCGATCACGAACTCGATCTCTCTCTCTGGTGGTAAACTTGGCAATTCCTTCGGGAACACATCGGGAAATTCTTGCACTATTGAAATGTCTTCCATTTTCAACTCCTCAACTGTTGTATCCACGACAGTTGCCAAGTAACCTTGACAACTCTCGTCTAATAAACAGGTTGCCTCAAGCGATGAGATCAAGGCAATCGAGGGTCCTCCTTGATTCCCGACAAACTCAAAACTCCCACCCCCTAATAGGTTAAACCGAATCGCTTTGCGATAGCAGTCCAATTTAGCTCATTGCTTGGTGAGTCAGTCCATGCCAATTATTAAATCAAAGTCATATATGGTTAGGACTAACAAGTCTATTTTCTCCTCTCACTCACCAATCGTTAACTTGCAACCAGTACAACCTAAAATAGCTAACACCTTATCCTTCATTGGTGTAGATATGCTAACCATTGACTCCAATAATACAGGACTTAACCCTATCAGCTTAACATACTACTTGGCAATAAAATAATGAGTTGCTCCTGAGTTGAATAAAGCATAAGTAGGATGGTCGTTTAACGAAACCATACCTATAATCACATCAGGCGCGTCCTTTGCCTGACCTTGAGTGATATCATAGACCGTTCCCTGAGCTAGGGGTCTGAGCTGTCCACCCTGCGATGCATTTTGCGGAGCATACCCTCTGATCTGTGCCAAGGTGGCAGCGGCGGTAATTGCGGTTGTCCTCTTGGTTGCCTCGGACAATCTTTGACTAAGTGACCCTGTTGGCCATACTCATAACAAGCGCCCGTTCTTTGAGGGCACGGGGCTGTACCATGTCGCCTTCCATAGAAGTAACACAATCCATTCTATCTTGAGCTTGTTTTTCCAATCCCACCCTTCCTGTTGGGTGGGATTTGAAATCTCTCTCCGACCATAGGCCTTTTCCCATGTCGGATCCTTTCTCAACTCGATCCAAACCACGATCCAAATGCGGCTGCTATTTCATTTTGATCTCTCTCGATCATCTGAACCCACTCATACAAGTCATTATAATATCTCAGATTAAGCAAAATCAGTGGACTTCTTTGTTCTAGCCTAAGTCCATCCCTATATCTCCTCACTCGGTTTGCTGGGTTCTCCACTAGTTCAGGAGCATATTATGATAGTTCAACAAATTTCGCCTCATACTGATATACAGTCATGGAGCCTTAGTGAAGGCATTGGAACTTTGCTATCTTCATCTCTTTGGCAGTCTTTGAAAAATATTTACCGTTGAAGACTTCAATGAAGGCATTCCACTCAGGGGTTACACCTTCAGGAAATATCACTCCTTGGGTGGTTCTCCACCAAGTATTTGCAACTCCCTCTAGTTGGTAGGTTGCAAGGACCACCTTCTTAGTCTCATTGCACATCAATAGTGCAAAGGTTTTCTCTAGTCCTTAGATCCATAGAGCAGTAACTTCGGGGTCTCCTGCCCCAGTAAACTTCGATGGGTTTAACTTCAAAAACTGTTCCACCAGTTTATGAAACAGTCTTCCAACGACCACATTCCTTGGCGAAACCTCAGTAGCTGCGACAACAACAACAGCATTGGCAGCGGCAGTAGTGGCAGTTGCAACGACGGCAGTGAAGGTGTCAGCTTGATTCTGGGCTTGTTATCTCGTCATCTCTCTCATAGCATCCAACACTTGCGTGATCCCAATAGTTCTTGGATCACCTAGGGCTACTACCCCAGCACCAACGGGAAGTGGTGCTACTCCACTCACACTAGCCTATGCCGGTGCTTAACCTCGGCCTCCTCGGGTATCGACCCTCATCGACGTTCTACCCCGAGTTGCCGGTCTGACAATCCTCTTATTAGGAGTCCTTTGCTCCTGATCACTCATGGCTCAGTTCTTTCTACTGAAACCTGCTTCCAATTTCGAACAGAATTAGAAACCGAGTGATCCACACAACAAACAATTCTACTAATCAATTATCATAGACATGCACCATCATGAATTTAAAGGCCAATCCTACTACTATCTCATAAACCATCGCACCTTGTCACTCCAATTTCTAAACCACGCTCTAATACCATTAAACGGGGATGTCACGCCCCGATCCTCTAAGCGCGTGCCCATCCTGACTTGGTCGATTAAATAGCGATGTCCTAGGACGCATCGCCGATCCATTCATTTTAATGCACATGCGGAAGCAGATAAATAATCCCCAGACAACAATTTAATGGGATAGAAAGGCAGGGCCACAATTTTTCGAATTGAAAACACCATAACCACACTTATATATACACATAGCAAATCATGTCATATAATACAAGTTGGTCTATTTACAAATCCATAAAACGGTGGGGGGGGGGGGAGGGAGGGGGAATTTCACAAAACTACGGCTCCTTATCCTTCTCGTCATCTCCTTCCACACTCCAGCTGGAGCCTACTGCTAAATACATAGGAGATTCTAGATCTGACAAATCCGGCTCCACATCCACCACTGAGCCTCCTGAAGGATCTACCGTACCTTTCCCAAACGCAACGTCTAGCACATATAGAGGTACTTCTAATTCCAATATGGGGCCCTCTCTCTTTCCATTATGATATAAGCGATACCACACCCTGTATTGATGGGGCACCTTTTTGGGTAGACCCACATCAACCCAGACTATGGATTTCACCAGTTCGTACTCTAGCCCCTTGGGATTCCCATGGATCGGAATATAGAACTTCTGTTTAGTGATCTTCATCGGTTGTCCAAAATACTTAGGAGGAGCGGCCATCTATGGACCTGAAATATTATCGCACAACAGGGTGAGATGACATCTCAGCAAGTTCAACTCCCTAAGACTCGACTAGGAAGAAAATACGCCCTAAGGCTACCTAGGCACAAACACAAGTCAGAGGACTTACCTTAGTCTCAGTCTCTTCCTGCCAGTCAATACAATATGTAACACATCAATTCACCTCAATAATTCAAATCATCACATGGGATTGAACTATCAATCAATCGACTTAGCCGATTCCATGTCATCAAGACCATTCCTCGGTCATCTCAATCGATACTATCTATAAAGTTTGATCATAATCATGACTGCTCACCTTAAGCTTATAATAGATAGTATAACTCACAAGAAACTGCTAGACATACTGATATAATATACTAGAGATGCTCACTAGAAGCTGCCAGACATACTGATATAGTATACTAAATATGCTCACCAGAAGTTGCTAGATATGGATATTATACTCATCCATTACCCATTTCACCATTTTCATAGTACTCGGTAAAATAATCGTGTGTGGATACACTGTAGGCCTCAACTAAAAAATATAATATTCACTTTTAAAATCCCACTAATTTCAACAGTCCAAAAATCCATTTTTGGCGTTGTCAACCGACACCCGGTGATTTTTCAATTAATTTCTGAAATTAAATAAATTTGGGATAAATACCCAAATTCACAAATCATATACAATTAACACAAATTAGAACTCAATTAAATAAATAGATCACACCATTGTAATCGGCATAAAATTACGATCACCCACTCTCCCGATCTACTTTCGGAAAATAAATAAATAAATAAATAATTACGAAAATTAATTATTAAATGCCAATAATTCACACTTAAGCCGGAAAAGCCTAATAAAAAGCTGGGGGGGATTTCACAAAACTACGGCTCCTTATCCTTCTCGTCATCTCCTTCCACACTCCAACTGAAGCCTACCGCTAAATACATAGGAGATTCTGGATCTGACAAATTCGGCTCCACATCCACCACTGAGCCTCCTAAAGGATCTACCGTACCTTTCCCAAATGCAACCTCTAGCACATACAGAGGTACTTCTAATTCCAGTATGGGGCCCTCTCTCTTTCCATTATGATATAGGCGATACCATGCCCTGTATTGATGGGGCACCTTTTTGGGTAGACCCGCATCAACCTAGACTATGGATTTCACCAATTCGTACTCTAGCCCCTCGGGATTCCCATGGATCAGAATATAGTACTTCTGTTTGGTGATCTTCATCGGTTGTCCAAAATACTTAGGAGGAGCGGCCATCTATGGACCTGAAATATTATCCCACAACAGGGTGAGACGACATCTCAGCAAGTTCAACCCCCTAAGACCCGACTAGGAAGAAAATACGCCCTAAGGCTACCTAGGCACAAACACAAGTCAAAGGATTTACCTTAGTCTCAGTCTCTTCCTGCCAGTCAATACAATATGTAACACATCAATTCACCTCCATAATTCAAATCATCACATGGGATTGAGCTATCAATCAATCGACTTAGTCGATTCCATGTCATCAAGACCATTCCTCGGTCATCTCAATCGATACTATCTATAAAGTCTGATCATAATCATGACTGCTCACCTTAAGCTTATAATAGATAGTATAACTCACAATAAGTTGCTAGATATACTGATATAATATACTAGAGATGCTTACTAGAAGCTGCCAGACATACTGATATAGTATACTAAATATGCTCACCAGAAGCTACTAGATATGGATATTATACTCATCCACTACCCATTTCACCATTTTCATAGTACTCGGTAAAATAATCGTGTGTGGGTACATTGTAGGCCTCAACCAAAAAATATAATATTCACTTTTAAAATCCCACTAATTTCAACAATCCAAAAATCCAATTTTGGCGTTGTCAACCGACACCCGGTGATTTTTCAATTAATTTTTGGAAATTAAATAAATTTGGGATAAATACCCAAATTCACAAATCATATACAATTAACACAAATTAGAACTCAATTAAATAAATAGATCACACCATTGTAATCGTCATAAAATTACGATCACCGACTCTCCCATTCTACTTTCTGGAAAATAAATAAATAAATAAATAAATAAATAATTAATTAATTAATTAATTGCGAAAATTAATTATTAAATGCCAATAATTCACACTTAAGCCGTAAAAGCCTAATAAAAAGCTAAGACGGGTCTGGAAAATTTCCGAACCACTCTAGATAAATACTAGAGTTTGTCTAGGCCCTAATTGCACTAAACTAATCACCTAACATGCATCAACGATAAATTAAATTGTTAGTCTAATCTAACTATCCACCTAATCCATGCTTAACTTAAACTAATCAACCCTTAAGCGTCATTAACTTACTAAGTGAGGATTAGTGAGTTAAACTCACTTCTTAAGTGATCCGCTTAGATCGAAATGACGGCAAGGCGGAGAGGCTCAACACGCTCCAAAGCGGTATCGCCTTTCGAGGTTGGGAACTGCTTGAAAATGGGCTCGAGGGCTTGAGGGACTGGCTAGATGCAGGAACAGGGGAGGTTGATGGCTAGGGATGCGGGTGTGGACAGGGGGTGCGACTAGCGAGCGGTGGCGGTGCGGCGGCTCCAAGCGGTTGGACGGAAGGTAGGGTGGCTCCGGTGGCTTGCTGGCTCTGTTCCTGAGCTTGTTGGAAGTTTCAAGGAGCTGCAACAAGGGGGAGGGTTGATGGAAATGGGGAAGAAAAGGAGGAGGGGACCGGCTGCGTTATGGAGGGGGCCACCGAGGTCTTCAACTCCATATTCTTGTCCTCTAGACTTTAAACCTCAATGCCCAAACCTTGGCCCATGGGAGGGGAGCACAATACCCTATGGGCCAAGCACTTGGGTTGCAAATCCTACTCTTGTGGTCCTCGGCTCGAGAACTTGAGTCTAGTGTAGGCATTGAGGTCCCAAGTTCGACCTCCAAATATAGGTTTGAGCTTCTAGGGCAAGATCTGGTATGCTTTTTCTTTATAAAAAAAAAAATCCTATTTATGAGAGAGAGAGAGAGAGAGAGAGAGAGAGAGAGAGAGAGAGAGAGAGAGAGAGAGAGAGAGAGAGAGAGAGCATGGGATCGTGTATAATGATTTAATTCACTTTTTGAGTTAGAATTTTGTCTATCTTTATATTGTACAGATCAAATGGACAAAACACCTAATGTAGATGTTGACTAATCCTAAGACTTTGTTAGGTTGTAATCTACACTAAGGAAAGGAGAAACTCCAATGTGGGACAAAAATCTCGCATTTGAAGGGGTTGACTGAATAGTCAGGTGATTAATTAGGATGTAAAAGATATTCTATTTAAATCACAATTAATCCTTTGCAAAGTAACTTTGGAGGCTAGTTGGTCACTCTATGGTTTATATGATACTTAGTTGAGTCAAATATTTGAAACATTCTATATGAAAAGAAAAGATAAGAATTTAATGCCAGAGCCCCCAACTACGAAGGCCAACCTATTTCAAGAGTTAAGCTTCAATAAACGTGGTCCTTTTGAGAAAAAAATGGTTTAGTATATTGTTTTGTGGTCGTAGATTGAGCTTATGGCAACGAACTTAATCCCGTTGCCTTTGCTTTAATTTTGCTCCAAAGTATTGTGTTGTCTCTATAATTTTGTATCCAGAAAGCTATTTTGTCGTACCATCGTAATAGCTCTCTCAATTTTATTTATGAAAATACTTGTATCTATTACCTCGATTTAGATTAAGAGTTTGAAATCAAGAAAAACTGACAATGTTGAAAACGGATACTCTATCGAACCACAAAAATGAAAACTATTCAAGGAGTACCTATCGCATTTTTTTAAAGAATAACTTTTGTTTTGGCTGAATGGATGTTTAAAAGGAAAACATCATTAGACAAATCTCAAGCAATAATATTACCCAATTATGTGTGTATTCAATTAATAAAATCTCATCGTCTTTCTTATACGTTTATTCAAATAGTTTTAGGTTTTGCGAAAAGGAAGAATATAAATAAATTGTAAGATTGGGGAAAAAATGTAGTTGGCTAATAAATCCTCAGCTAATCACGTTGTTTATTCTGTTCACAATCCACTTTCTCTGTAATATTATTTCAATCAACTGTTAATCATGTAATAAATTATATTTGTTTTAATAATAAATCACATTAATGATTAAATCTAAATCATACTTTGGACCAAAAAAATCTAAATCATACTCATAAGTTAAATTTTGAATAATAGATACAAATGTATATATTAATTGTGATATTTTGAATATATATGGGGTATTATATTTTATGATTGGATACTCATGAATTATGATTGAGTATTAAAGTAATAATTAGTATATTTTCTTTAACTCTGGTTTTAGAAGTAGTTTTAAAATTCCATTTCCCCTTATTACAAATGTCATTCATGAAAGTAAACAGCGTGATAGTATTATAGTTATTTAAACAAAACATTACAATTACATTACAATCTTATTTCATCACTATAACCAAATGATAGTACTCTGAGTCATGCTTTTTTTTTTCCTCCCCATTAGCTGTATATATGCATTTGCTTTTACAAAACGTTCCTTTTTGGGGGGGAATTCTAAGCATTTTTTTTTTAATCAATTGGTATGTAGATGTATATTGTATATAGCCATTCTCCAAAATCATTTTTGTCATGCGAAAACAGAGTACTCTAATCTCAGTCGCTTCCCGGCACTCTCCCGCCACGACTATTCAGATTATGTTACCTTGAAAAGTTGTAAGCCATTCTCCTTTCTCCCTTATCCATTCCTTTTCTTCTTCTTCATCACAAGCATCATCATCATTGTCATCATCATCTGTCTCTGTAAACAGTGATGTCACCCACAACTACTTGAGCGGTACAATTCCTACAGAATGGGTCTCTATGAAGTTGCGCAACATGTATGTGCTTCTCTCTCTCTCTCTCTCTCTCTCTCTCTCACGGATGTATCTTCTATTGATTGGGGGAAACGCGATGATGTGGGTGCAGTTCTCTACTTGGAAACCGATTGACTGGTCCAATCCCGAAGAAGATGGGAAATATATCCACACTTCGGGAATTGTAAGTAACCACTCATCTCGCCTCTCGCATTCGGCTTCTTTGCTATGTTAAAGTCGACTGATGCTGAAGATATCAACTCTCTTCTGCTCAGAAACGTCGAGATCAATTGGCTTTCTGGACCTGTACCTCTAGAGCTGGGGTACCTGTCCCAGCTAAATCAATTGTGACTCCCATGATGCTGTTAGGCATTGAGTTTTTATTCGCTGATGATTTTGTATCTGGCATGGGAATTTTATCCATTGGAGGGGTCTGTTAAGAGATTAGCATTCAAGGTCAATTAACCAATGTGATACCATTGGTATTTTCTAGTTTCGGGTACCTTATGTAAAATAATTTCACCGGGGACCTGCCCAAAACATTTATTAAATTGACAGCATTGCAGGACCTGTCCCTGTTAGTTTCCAGTTTCCACAAACTCTGCTAATATTTACACACTTCTATTCTTTCTTCTTCATATCAATCTTGTTGTTTAATGCACTGTAGTCAACTTGGTGATAATCAGTTCATGGGAAAGATACCCAATTTTATTCAAAACTTGACAAAACTCGAAAAACTGTAAGGCTTCACCTCTTAAGTCGATCTTTATAGATATACCCCTAAGATTATATAATTTATGATTTGTATCATCAGGGTTATTCAACGAAGTGGATTGCAAGGGTCAATTCCCTCGAGGATCGAACTTTTGAAGAAATTGTCCAATTTGTCAGTATGGAGTTTTGGCAGTTTGATCCAATCTCTCTTTCTTTAAGATGGTATCGAACAAATAAAGTTCCCTATTTGATTTTGAGATACATGAGAATAAGTGACCTCGATGGACCCGAGTCCGGAGTTCCACAACATAACAATGCAAATATTGAGACACTGTGAGACTAATGCTCCTTCATAGATAGTTTACTTTATGCAAAAGAGCCAAATTGTCTTAGCAATGTGACAGTATCAGTGCTATTTTCTTATAGGATTCTGAGCTGCAAACTCACAGGAGAGCTACCTGGTTATCTAGCAGCAATGACAAAACTACTCGTCTTGTGAGTGGAAAACGGCTTTCCCCTGTTCCTTTTCCAAGCAGAATAGATAATTTTACCCTTAATGAGTGATTTTCTACTAGTTTATAATTGACTATAGGTTGCAGTCATATATTAGATGGCTTGAAGGTCCCTTGCTGACTTCAATGGAGTTTTGGTCTTTTCTATTGATATTGCTGAATTTGTGAATTGCGAATTGTGATGTGGCATTTAACTTTCTGGTGATTGTGGCCTCTGCCGTAGAATAAAAAGTTTCCCTCAGAAGTACATGGACCTTTTCTCTCTTAGTTTTCACTTTTCCAGGAATAGAAACCACAAGAATTCTTACCTTGGCTGTGGTGCCCCTTTCATCTAATTTACTTTTCCTTTGATTTGTTATCTTATCTTAAGAGCATTAATGCAAAATGGAGACTTCTAATGTTTGATTTGAATCTTTCCTTCTAGTGGTTTACATTCACGAATCTCAGCCCTAACTGGACTTTTATGCTTTACCGTCGTATATTTGTCAGCCATAACGTTCTTATTTCAAACAAGAGTATGGCTTCATGTGCATCTCCATGCATGCCAATTCTTCTCATTCTGCTGGTCATCTCTGTAAAATTTTATAAATGCTACATTTAACAACACTTTCTTGCCATTCTATCATCATCAGCCAGCAGCGATGATTCTTTGCTTTTCTGCCATTTTGAATAACCGTATTTCTGTAGTTCTGCAGTGGCTTATCATTTACTCTATTTCCTTTTCTTTAGGTTCAACTAGGTTTTAATTTCTCCATTGATAATTACATTGGATTGCAGAATCATGCTTTCCTTTATTTTGAAATCCTCACTTTATTTTTTAATTTTTTATTCACTCAAGCAGATATTCTACTTTCTAAGCACCCTAATATTTAGTCGTCATCCCTTTATTCATGAATAAAGTGTTATGAAGGAGATCTGTTCAGTAGATTATGATTTTCTTTAGTTTTGGTCCTATTAGGTAAATGGAATCTCCTAATTTAAAATATAATATGTTGCATTCCTTGGGATGCATTCAATTTAGCGCCCGATACTAGATTATATGAATTGAAATTTCCAATTTGTAAATTTGATTTACGGCAGGAAATTTACAGCAGAAGTTTTGTATAGCTACAGAATGTGACCAACTTGAAACATGGATTTTAGTGATGAATGCCTCTGGGGGCACTAGGCAGTTGACCTGTATGTCTAAACATCTGAACTGGACTTGTATGTTCGTTGATGTAGTCTATGTTTGTACAATCCTCTGAAGTATGCACAAAGATTGTCCGGTGGGAGTTAGTAAAAACTATCTTCTCACTATAATTGTCACACCCTGAAACCCCCGAGCACGTGAACATCTCTCAACAGTCAATTGAATTGCGATGTCCCAAAACTTGTCGCCTACCCATTCTTTAATTTTTCAATTAAACGTAAGTGGAATCATTTAATATAAGCAACACCCAGTCAATCATAAACATACAGGGTTAGTATAAACATAGCAAACATTCCCAAAAGCAATAGTTTCATTTATAAACTATTAACCTTAGGAAGTTTACTAATTACAAGCCTTTCTATAGCCACTTCCTACCAACCATTTTAAAAACTTGCAAAGTAAGGGCTAACCTAAACTTTACTAACAACGAGGCCAACAAAAAGTGACCTCAGGCACACCCGTGCCTTGGTCCATTGAGGCACCAAACTGCATGCGACGGTTCTCCCTATTACAAACTTGAAAATATTTGATAACAAGGGGTGTGATAAAAATCTTAGCCAGTTAACAGCCTAAATCTTGACTAAGGTGCTAATTCATATTGGAGGTAGCTTAAGCACGCATGGTTTACAAACTTACCTCACCATTAGAACACATTCCACAATAACCAGTCGCACTGTCAAACACACACGTTCCAATTATTACGACCCCTTGGGACCCAACCAACACATGAGTTGGCGGTCTAGTTATCGTCCCGCCTTATTGGGCACAACATTGTTTAGAACTCCTGCCTAGACGGCATTCCATAAAAGAGTATCGGTTCGGACTTAACTGCGACTTGGCATTGGAACCCCCGCTAGGCATCTTATAAATATTGGGCATTGCTCTCAAACTTCCGTTGGGTGACAGGTTCAATTAAGTGACCACTCAAGCACAGTAACAGTCAAGTCAATTTTTATTTGCCATTAATTAGCCTAGTACAAAAGAGTTCATGTTCTGAACAACCAACTTTGACAAATTTTTGCATTTAAAATTATAGTAAAATATTTGCATGTGATCACATACTAAAAATCAACCCACCAAATTTTGCATACTTTCACTTTAAAACCCCATTGCTCCAATTAACACATAAAATACGGTGTCCAAACATGACACCTCAAAGTTTACTATTTTCTTACCAATAAGCCCTCTTTGAAAATAGCATTTAAAATACATGATTTAAGTAATCAAACATCATGACATTACAATTAATTAAACTAAACCTAATTAATTAATCTAACCATGATTAATTAAGACTAACCATAATTACTTAAAGTAATTGCACTTAATTTTAATCTAAACCGTTCATAAACATAATTAAGGCTAAGCTATACTTATTTAGCACTAATCACCATTAGTCTAAACTAAACCTAGCCCTAAACGCAATTAACTATCTAATCAAGAATTATGAGTTAACTCAAGAGTTTTCAGGCGGCGATAGTGATGCGAGGCGACGAGGGCATAACATTCGTGGCTCAATCAGAGACCTGATGGCTGCGACAAAGCCTCTTATGGCTATTGGCTACCAACAGAGGGGGGTGCTCGGCGGTGGAGATGGTGGGTCGGTGGTTGTGAGGGATGGTAGTGAATGGCGGTGAAGTGCAGTGAAGTGGCGATGGCGAGAGTGGTGGTGGATGGTGGTGATGAGGGTGGTGGTGGATAGCGATGGGTGGATGATGATGATGGTGAGAATGGTGGGTGATGAAGAAAAATGAAAGAAGATGAAGATGAGAGGGGAAATCTAAGAGAGGGGGGGGGGGGGAGAGAGAGAGAGAGAGAGAGAGAAAGGATTTTAGGCCAAAATCTCATGATTTCCCTTTCATCCACTCTCCCTAATTTCCTCTCCACCTAGTCTCTTGTCCCCATTTATTTATTTTTTCCTTTTTTTTTTTCAATTTCTTTAAAAGCCAAGCTTTGACCAAAATCACAACTTTGCCACTAGGGCTTGGTTTCCTTTCTGGCTTCCAATTTTTGTCCGATAAATCCTTTTCTGAAAAAATTTGACTTGTAGATAATTCAACGGATAATGAGGTGACATCCAATAATTTAGTCTTAAAATTCTCAAAAGTTCGATACATGATATCAAATTAAATTTCATGTTTAAAATCGGTCGAATGCTACTTTAGTACGACCTAAACTATCGGGTGGCTTTTAGGGGTTCTTGAGTGGTTTACCCGTGGTCGATAATTTTTTATCTACGCTTGTGCCTCTTTGAATCGTGGATGACTCTCGGTTATCATGTAATTGCGATAGTTCAAATATACATACCCAAGTACAAGATCAATAGAAAATCGGTTTATTGTTGTCTAATGCGAGTATCGTAATTGTGTGGAATCACTTGCGAACCAATTATGTACTTTCGTCAAATCGATTTATGTCCGTTTACTAATTGACTTATAACAGTGTAGTATTGACCATTGTTAATCCTTACAGTCGAGCGATCGATCCTTGATTGAATTCTTTGATCTTTCACATTTTAACGCTTTACGACCTCATCTAATAGATTAGTTAACTCATGAGTGATCAGTTCAAAGTAAAAAAACCATAAGTGCATTGATGAAATAACCATTTCATATATTTCGAAATATGAGCCAAATTTCAAGATATCACAACTCTTCCCCCTTACAAAAATTTGTCCTCGCAATTTGAAATATTACAACACTTCCTAAAAAAGGTGGGGATGCCGATGCCTCATCAATTCTTCACTTTCCGACGTGACTCCCTCTGTTCTGTAGTGTTGCCAGATCACTTTGACTAAGGGAATCGTCTTGTTGCGTAGTACTTGTTCATTTAGATCCATTATTCGAACTGGCTTTTCCACATATGACACCTTATCGTCCACATCTATTTCCTTGAAATTCAACACATAGGTTGAATCAGGTTCATACTTTCTCAGTATCGATACATAAAAGGCGTCATGCACTTGAGCAAGTCTTGGTAGTAGTGCGAGACGATAGGCCAAAGTCCCAATCTGCTCCAAAATCTCAAAAGGACCAACATACCTTGGACTCAACTTTCCCTTCCTGCCAAAAAGCGATGTGTCTCGCATCGGTGATGCTTTGAGAAAAATGTGTTAACCTACTTGAAACTCCAAAGGCCTATGTTGTTTTTCTGCATAGCTTTTTTGATGGCTCTAGGCAGTCTTAAGCTTTTCTCGAATGATTTTAACGACATCCATTGACTATTGGACCAATTTAGGGCTCATAATCTTGCATTCACCAACTTCGTCTCAACAGACAAAAGTTCTGCAAGCCCTATTGTACAACACTTCAAATGATGTCCTTTTGATGCTCTATTAGTAGCTGTTATTGTAGGCGAACTCAATTAGATGAAGATGGTCCTCCCAGCTTCCCTTCAAATCTAACACACAAGCTCTCAACATATCCTCGAGCATGTGAATAGTCCTTTCAATCTGGCTATCTATATGTGGATGATAGGTTGTGTTGTACTGTAGTTTTGTTCTTAAGGCAGTTTGTAAACTTTCCAAAAAGCTACCATAAACTTTGGGTCTTGATCTAACATGATCATTATTGACACTTCATGAAGACGAACTATTTGTCGTACATACAAGTAAGTGTATTTGTCCAAGGCAAAGTCTTTTCGTACGGCAGTGAAGTATGTAGACTTCGTCAACCTGACCCGGATGGAATCATTACCTCGCGACTCCTTAGCCATCCCATGACGAAATCCATTGTAATATGTTCCTATTTCCACTTGGGAATCTTCAAGGGTTGCAAAAGTCCACTAGGCTTGCATTGATGTGCCTTTATCTGTTGGCAAATCAAACACTTGGTACCATGCTTGGCGATATTTGCCTTCATATCATTCCACCAACGATATCTGCCTTCATATCATTCCACCAATAGTATTGGCGCAAATTCCGATATATCTTGATGTTGCCCGAATGAATACTATAACTGGTACAATAAGATTCTGACAAAATTTCTTCATTAAGCTCATCTTCTTTAGGCATGTACAATCATCCGCGAAACTTCAGTATTCCATCATCCGTTACTTGAAAATCGGCTTTTCTCTTTTCCACATCTCCTTGTAAAGCTTTCTAGATTTTTGGGTTTGTCGACTGCAACATCTTAATCTTTGCCTACACTTCTTCTAGTTCAATTATGAGGGTAGCCATAAAACTTGAAAGGTGGCTTACCTCAAATTTGAAATCCGAATCTCGAACTCATTCGAGCAAAATCCACTCTTGAACCATCATTTGTGCAATCAATGACTTCGAACTTGGCACATCCGTGACCTTATTGGCTTTTCCAAGATGATACAAGATGTCGCAATCATAGTTCTTTAGAAGCTTCATCCAAAGACGTTGCCTCATGCTTAGCACCTTATGAGAGAACAATTACTTTAAATTTTGATGGTCCGTAATGATCTGAAACCTTTCTCCGTACAAGTAATATCTCCAAATCTTCAAGGCAAAGATGATCGCTACTAGTTCCAAATCATGTGTCGAATAGTTCAACTCGTAAGGTCTTAGCTGACGGGACGCATACGTAACTACGCTCCTATGTTGCATCAAAAAGCAACCCAGTCCTTTGTACGACACATCGCTATGATAAAAAAAAAAAAATCCTCAAGGACCAAATAGAATCATCGATATAGGTGCGGTAGTCAACTTATGCTTAAACTCTTGGAAACTATGGTCACACTTATCCGTCCATTCAAACATTTTGTCCTTCTTTAGCAATCGTGTTAGAGGCATGGCTATCATAGAGAATCTTTCCACAAACCGTTTATAATAGCTTGCCAATTCCAAGAAACTAAGTACCTCGATCACTATTGTTGGTCTTGGCCAGTTCATAACAGCTTCAATCTTAGTTGGGTCTACAGCTGTAGCGACCCCAACTCCATCTCTAGGGTCTTGCGTGGTAGGGGTTATTTTTGCAATGTCCCAGGCTCGTCACCATCTTAATTATTTTTATCTTATTATCATGCACATGCGGAAACGTGAATAAACAATTCCTCAGGCAAACAACAGTTAGAAGACTGGAGCATATGTCACACGGAACACACTAATTTATATTGTAATAATACTTTTACAAGCCTTTTCTCTACATGACTTCTTTTTTCCTTTTTACATCACACTACAAGTTTCATACAAGCCAGGGGAATTCCTATCTCCTCTAGCATAAGTGTAGCTCCCAAAACTGATATGAGACTTCCATGCCTACAAGGCTAAAAGATGAGGGAGTGAGTGTTGGAAACTCAGTAAGTAAAATTCCTAATTCTCTACTTGGAAAGTATCTCATCATTCAAGCCTATCAAGTACAACACTCACAAACAGTGTCGATGGCATATCAATAGCTAATCCATTGCCATCTCTTGACTATCTGTATGCGATGCACTTTCAACTTGCCAAATAAGAAACAAACTTATCAAACAACACATGGTAACATGCACAATAAGTTCGTTAATCGTATCAACGATTCTTTTCATACTTTCAAGGGCTTCCTAGCTCAACTAGGCATCTGTCTATCAAGCCAAACATCTCATACTTTTAGGGGCTTCTTGGCTCAACTAGAGCGTCCGACCATCAAGCCGAGCATCTCATACTTTCAAGGGCTTCCTAACTCAACCAAGGCATCCTGATCAATGAACGAGGCATTGCTGTCAATGCTATGTGACGACATACACTTTTTCCTCTTTAAGTGCACACACACAAATGCATCACACAAGCCAGTTCTTATCTTTTCTTCTTAGCTGACTCATACATGGCTTGAAGGCGTGCTCATTCATACATGTGTGCCCATTCATACATGTGTGCCATGATTCTTGTATTACATTGATAAACATGTCGAGAATGATCCTTGGTCCGTCACTTGAGTCGATCACTTAGTGTCGATCCCCGCACTAAACAAGGCTCGAAAATGACGTGCCTTAATGCCGATCCAAGATCTTAAGGCTTGGGTATACCTTGCTTTCATGAAGATCCTAAGGTTAACAGACCTTGGTCTCGACTCAGCATGAATATACTTCATGCTGTGAATGACCCTTGGTCCGTGGCTTGATTCAATCACCATGTACAAAGTCTCCGCACCGATTTTAAAATCGACATGCTTTGATGCCTCACAAAGACATCATGGGCTTGGGCAATCCCTATGCCGATCAAGACTTGGAACCTGTATGCCTCAATGTCATTCCAAGACCTTGCGATCTTAGGTGATCCCTGCATCGAATGAGACTTGGAATCGGCATGCCTTAATGTCGATCCAAGGCCTTATGGCCTTAGATGACCTCATGGCCTTGGGTGACCTTGCCTCTTGCTGAACTCAACCCAAACGAACCCCGGCTTCATTCCGGGCGATGGTGCAAGGTTGAGAAAAAGAGAAGGATGGCATGTAAAAGACAAGAGAGGATAAGAGGACTCAAGGCGACAATGAATGGAGTGGTGCCCCTATTTATGGGCTCAATTCTCATCATTACCTTTCCAAGTGGCCCAATCATCTTTCTTGAAGTGGCACGTCTATAACATCGAGGTGGTAAGTTTAGTTTGCAAGGTGGTAAACCTATGGTCCTCGGAAAACACTTGCCATCTTCTTATTGGACCACCTATTTCATGCCATCATGACTTAGCTTACTTGCTTTCCAATGAGAATCTTATGGTAATGATGACCATATCGTCCATGGACACCTAAGCCAATGAGTCACCAACTTCTTCCTTAAGGTAAATCTTTTGGCCATCATTACAAAATCTTCAAGGGACACCTAAGTTTGGTGATTCATCAACCTCATTAATGAACTAAAGTCCAAAGTCACTTAATGAAGCCTTGATATTTTTACCAAGCAACTTGGAAAGCAAGTTTCTTCTTCCTCCCTTGCAATTGGTGTGTGACACTTGGTGGATAAGGATGGACTATAGTCCAAAGCATGGAAGGTTCTAAAACCCCTATCATCTCTTGGCATTTGTCTAGTGACTCATCCCTTGCACTAATTAATTTGCAACCATAATTCATCCAAGACAATCATGAGATTTGGATATTTACCACGTGCTTAAATTCAAGAAGTTGCTCCTCAAGCATTCTAGAATTTTCTACCATATCTTCTCTTGATTAGTCCACATAAGCACTTGGTTCATTCTTGGAGAACCAGCCACTTTAATTAGGTGGCACCCTAAAGGAGGTTAGGTGGCACCTAAGCCATAGAATAGCCATGATTGTATAAGGTTTCTCATTTTTATTGGAACATTTATCGAGGATCCTTTACTTAATTGTCAAGGTGAATCTTTGGTAATTATTACCAAATCTAGAAATATCTATTCAAAATGATGAGTCATCCTCCTTCATGAGAAGCTAGGGTATTCTAGAAGGTTCTATTTTGTCCATTTCCAAATAATATGGCAATCATGGGAAATAAGCCATTGGAAATGCAACTTGAGCCGAGCAAGGGCTTTTTGTGTACATCCCCTATCGACCATTTTGACACACTTGAGGTTCGTGACAAAGCTACCCTTGGTGTGGTTGTCTTAGGAAAAATTTGCCTTCTTTGGCTAAGTCGGTGGCCTAAGGTGTGGGCTCAATGGCCAGCCTTTAGATTGGTTATGGCCAAGCGTACCGAGCCCTTGACTAACTTGAAGCTTAGGGGAGGCCCATGCATAGGACCTAGCACATAGTAGAGCTCCTAGCCTGGTCCAGGATCCATCACAAAGGGCCTACGGTTGATCCATAACCAATGCACTGTCACATTGGATCGACTTATAGTCATCCACAGTCGGTACATGACTGAGCGGAATCACTCGCAGTCGCAACATTACCGCTCTGAATTGATCCGTGATCATCCATCAATCTGTGGTGGTACGTGACCATCCAATGGCCAACCCTTATGATTGAGCAGCCGCTTCATGGCCAAATGGCTCGATTCCACTTGTGTGGCCATTAGACTTGTCCATGGCCGATGGCTTGATCAATCCATGGCCGGTTCTTTGATTGTAACATGGTTAATCCCTCCGTTACCTTTCCGGTCAAGCCGATCGGTCCATGGCCAATTCTTGGAACGATCCATGGCCGCTCCTTGCCACTGGCATACCAAACTCATAGCCATTTTTTATGGGGTCTAAAATCGGCATGTTACAATAGCAATCCCTTCGCCAAAAATCATGTGACCCAGGAAAGTTACACAAGTCAGCCAAAACTTGCATTTACTTAACTTAGCGTACAGCTCGTGTTCTTGCAAAGTCTAAAGTATCATCCTCAAGTGTTGTTCATGCTCTTCTAGACTCATTGAGTACACTAAGATATCGTCGATGAACACGATCACGAATTGATCTAGATACTCCTTGAACACTTGATTCATCAAATCCATGAAAGCAACTAAGGCATTGGTTAATCCAAATGGTATCACGATGAAATCATAGTGACTATAACACGTACGAAATGTCGTCTTTGGTATATTCTCCTTCTTAATCCTAAACTGATGGTAACTCGTCCTTAGATCAATCTTGGAAAATATCGAAGCTCCCTACAACTAATTAAACAAATCATTTCCTTGATAACGAATACTTATTCTTAATCGTCA
This sequence comes from Eucalyptus polyanthemos subsp. polyanthemos, assembly GCA_017140185.1. Taxonomy (NCBI): domain Eukaryota; kingdom Viridiplantae; phylum Streptophyta; class Magnoliopsida; order Myrtales; family Myrtaceae; genus Eucalyptus; species Eucalyptus polyanthemos. The sequence goes on along the minus strand of CM029467.1, from coordinate 26,498,230 downwards.
CTTGATTGAGTTACTGTCAGTCGATACAAAAATGTAATATACCATCTTTCTTCTTTACAAACAAAACTGGTGCTCCCCAAGGCGATGCACTTGGACGAATGAATCCTTTGTCCAACAATTCCTGCATCTGCACCTTTAATTCCTTTAGTTCCAACAACACTATACGGTAGGAAGCCTTAGAAATTAGCTCTATCCTAGGGGCCCACTTAATCACAAACTCTATTTCCCTTTCTAGGGGTAATCTAGGCAACTTCTCAAGAAAGACCTAAGAAAATTCTCGCACCACGGTGATGTCTTCCATCCTTGGCTCCTCAACTGACATATCAATCATGATCGCTAAATAACCTTAGTAACCCACATCCAACAATCAAGTCGCCTCAAGCGATGAAATTAAAGTAATCGAAGGTCCTTCTCGAATCCCAACAAACTCAAAACTACCACTCGCCAACAGATTAAACTGAATCACTTTACGATAATAGTCCATCGTAGCTCATTGCTTGGTAAGCCAATCCATACTAATGATCACATCAAAATTAAACATCGCTAGCACAATTAAATATATTCTTTCCTCTTGATCACCAATCACTAACTTGCAACTAAGACACTCTACCGCAGACAATACTTTATCCTTTAACTGGGTAGATATACTAATGACTGCTTTCAATGGTTTTAGACTTAACCCAACTAACTTAACGAACTGCTCGGCGATAAAAGAATGCGTAGCTCCATAATCAAGCAAAGTATAAGTAGCATGGTCACTCAATGAGATTGTACCTATAACCACATTTTGTGAGTTCTCCACCTCCCTTCTGGTGATAGCATACACATTTCCTTGTACCAAAGGCTTGTTCAGAATGCCCTATTGTGCGTTCTGCGATGCACCCCCTATTGATTTCCTTGCCTGCGGTAATGGCACCTGCATTTCCATGGGCTTGTGCAGGCAATTCTTCATTTGGTGACTGTGCTCACTACATCCATAGCAAGCTCTCGTTTTAATAGGACATGGGGCCGATCAATGTTTCCTTCCACAAATATGGCACTCGCATTGGGTGTTGACTTTCCAATTCCACACTTTCAGTTGGGAGGGATGAAATACTTTCCTCCAATTATCGGCCTCTTCCTAAACCGATTGTTGTCTCTGTTAGGCACAAACTGTGGCCCAGATCCAGCTACCCCGTTCATTCATGTTCTTGTTAATGAGCAGGGCCCTCTTGTACAATTTATCATAGTCCTTGAGATTTAAGGACACTAGCCGATCCTTGATCTCTGGCTTCAAACCATTTTTGAACCTCCTTACCTTGTCCGTCGGGTCCTCAATCAATCTCGACGCATACTTGGACAACTCAGCGAACTTCGTCTCATATTGATCCACTAATAGTTGGTTTTGGCAAAGGCGCTAGAATTTGGCCATCTCCTACTCCCGAGCATAGTTTGAAAAATATTTCCTATAAAAAGCCTCAACGAAGGCATCCTATTCCGGGATCGTGCCTTTGGAAAAAACTCTTCTTTCAATGGCTTCCCACCACGTACTTGCATTACCTTGGAGCTGATAGACAGCCAGGATCACCTTATCTTCCTTAGAGTATCTCAGCAATGCAAAAACCTTCTCTAGTTCTTTGACCCAAAGGGTTACAACCTTAGGCTCACCCGCTCTACTGAATTTCAACAGCTTTGGTTTTAGGAACTACTCCACCAACTGATGCATGGGTCGATCACCATTCTCATTCCTAGGTGAGACTTCAACAGATGCAGTAGTAGCATTGGTAGTAGCAATAGCGGCAGCAGCAGCAACAACAGCTTAAGTCTAAGCTTGCTAACCAATCATGTTCCTCAATGTCTCTAGGGCTTGCAAGATCCCATCTACCTTGTGATCACTTGGTGCATTACCTCTCGCATCAGCCTACATCAGTGCTCTCCCTTTAGCACCAGCCCATCTCAATGCCCTTCTCCTAACACATGTTCAGGTTGGTGCCTTTTCTCTAACACCAGCTAGAGTCGACACTGCCCTACTTCGAAAGGCCCTCTGATCAAGATCACTCATTTTGTATGATCTTTATAGAAATATGTCTTCCCATTCCAATAAGGAATCATAAATCTGAGCAACTTGCACCAAGCAATTAACTAGTCACAAGCACAAGCATAAGGAAAGAAATGTTTTTCCTAGTTGACTATCCCAAAACCCATCTCACCTTATCACTCTAGACCTTGACCAGGCTCTGATACCACTTAAATGAAGATGTCACACCTCGAATCTCCAAGCATGCGAACATTCCTCAATGGTCAATTAAATTGCGATGTCCCAGAACTTGTTGCCATTCCATTCTTTTATTTTTCAATTAAACTCAAGCGGAAGCATTTAATGTAAACAACACCTAGTCAATCATAAACAAACATGGATAGTATAAACATAGCAAATATTCCCAAAAGCAGCACTTTCATTTATAAATTGTTGACTCTAGGAAGCCTAATAATTACAAGCCTTTCTATGGCCACTTCCTACTGACCATTTCAAAAATCTGCAGGTTCAGGGTTAATCTTAACTTCAATAACGACGAGGCCAACCAAAAGTAACGCCAAGCACACCCGCGTATTAGTCCATCGAGACCACAAACTGCACGCGATGGTTCTCCCTACTATGAACCTGAAAATATTAACAACAATAGGATGAGATAAAAATCTCAGTGAGTTAACAACCTAAGCCTCAACTAGGGCGCCAATTCATCTCGGGGGCTGCTTAAGCACACATGATATACAAAATAATCTCACCATCAAAATACATTCCATAATAACTAGGTGCATTGTCAAACACAAGTATTCCAATTATTATGATGCCTTGGGCCCCAGCCAACACGCAAATTGATGGTCTTCTAGCCTAATCAAGCATCGTCCCGCCCCGTTGAGCACATCATCATCTAGAAACCCCGCTTTGACGGCATTCCATAAAAGAGTAATGGTCCGCCCTCAACCGTGACTTGGCATTCAAACCTCTATTGAGCATTCGACAAACATCAGGCATCACCCCTAAACTCCCGTTAGGTGACGGATTCAATTAAGTAACCACTCAAGCACGCCAACAGTCAAGTCAATTTTTATTTGTCATTAATTAGCCCAATACAAAAGAGTTTGTGTTCCAAATAATCAACTTTGACAAATTTTTACACTTACAATTCCAGTAAAATATTCACATGTGGTCACATACTAAAAATCAAATTGCTAAATTTTGCACACTTTCACTTTAAAACCCCATTGCTCCAATTAACACGTAAAGCACAGCGTCCAAACACAACACCTCAAAGTTTACTATTTTTTTACTAATAAGCCCTCTTTATAAATAGCATATTAAATACATGATTTGAGTAATCAAACATCATGACATTTCAAGCTCAAACAATCATAATTATGCACAAAATCATCTAGAAAAATGAGCATAAAATTGTATTTAATGACTAATCAGTCATTAATTTGCATTAATTGCAATTAACTAAGTTAATCATGATTAATTAGGCTAATTGTGATTAATTAAGATTAACGATCATTAATTAATCTAACTATAATTACTTAAAAAATAACCATCTTTAATTAAAATAATTACAATTAACTAAACTAATTAAAATAATTATGATTAATTAAAATAATTACACTTTAAACTAAACCTGATTAATTAATCTAATCATTATTAATTAGAACTAACCATAATTACTTAAACTAGTTGCACTGAACTTTAATTTAAACCGTCTGTAAACATAATTAAGGCTAAACCATACTTATTCAGCACTAATCATCCAAACTAAACCTACCCTTAAACACAATCAAGGATAATATGTTAACTCACGAGTTTCTAGGTGGCATCGGGCTAGTGTCGATGGCGGCATGACAGCGTCGATGTTCGTGGCTTGATTGGAGACCCAACAGCAGCGGCAAAGCCTCTTAAGGCTTTCCGCCACCAAGGGAAGGGGTACTTAGTGGTGGAAATGGTGGTTCGATGGTGATGAGAGATGGCGGTGAATGGTGGCAAGGTGTGGTGAAGTGGTAGTGGCAAGAGTGGTGGACGGTGGTGATGAGGGTGGTGCTGGATGGCAATGGGTGAATGATGATGGTGGTGAGAATGGTGGGTGATAAAGAAAAATGAAAGAAGATAAAGATGGGGAGGATGCGGCCACAATGGAGAGGAGGAAGAAAGAGTGAAGGAAAAGAGAATGGGGAGTGGGCAAAAGGTGGTAATGGCGCAAGGGGGAGGGGAAACATGAGAGAGAGGGAGAGAGGGGGAGAGGGAGAGAGAGACAGAAGAGGGAAGGGAGGATTTTAGGCCAAAATCCCATGATTTCCCTTTCACCCACTCTTCCTAATTTCCTCTCCATCTAGTCTCTTGTCCCTCTTTATTTTCTTCTTCTTTATTTTTGTTTTCAATTTATATTAAAAGCCAAGCCTTGGCCAAAATCACAACTTTGCCATTGGGGCTTGATACCCTTTTCGGCTTCCAATTTCCATCCAATAAATCCTTTTCCCAAAAACTTTGACTTATCAATAATTCGACAGATAATGGTGTGACATCAAATAATTTAGTCTTGAAATTCTCGAAAGCTCGATACCCGAAATCAAATTAAATTTCATGGTTAAAATTGAGAGAATGTAAGTTTAGTACGACTTAAACAATCAGGTGGCTTTTAGGGGTTCTCGTGCGGTTAAACCATGGTAAATAATTTTCGATCCACACTTGTTCCTCTTCGAATAGTGGACGATTCTCGGTTGTCATGGAATTGCGATGGTTCAACTACGTACCCAAGTACAAGGTCAATAGAAAATTGGTTTATCATCGTCCGACGCAAGTATCGTAATCGTGTGAAATCACCAGCAAACCAACTACGTCCTTCCATCAAATCGATTTATATCCGTTGGCTAATTGACTTATAACAGCGTCGCATTAATCCTTGTTGATCTTTATGGTCGAGCGGTTAATCCTTGATTGAATTATCTGGTCTTTCGCGTTTTAACCTTTTACGGCCTCACCCAATAAATTAGTTAACTCATGAGTGATCAGTTCAGAGTATAATAACCATAAGTGCATCGATGAAATAACCATTTCATATATTTCGAAATAGATACCAAATTTTGGGATATCACAATAATCATCTCCTTCACATTAAATTGTTTTGTAGAGACCTCAGCTTCAATAAACTAAGTGGCATAATCCCTAGCTCCTTTAGCAATCTGGAAGTGGTGGATTGTATGTAAGTACTTCAATGCAGAATTCAAGCTCCTTTTCCGTATTTTGTAGATGAATCTAAAATCCCAAATTGTTCTAGTGGCCAAGCTACAGGCTACTTTTTACAATAAAGTAGTTGAGCTATCAATAAAACTTAGACCGTGATAATATATCCAGTTTATAACTCTCAAAGTCCTCGTGTTGTGAATGCTTACCATTTCACCATCCAAATTTTACAATAAATTGGGTTATGAAGTTGTGATTATTGTTAAGTAATTATTTTGGTGGGACTCTAGGCTTAGAGTAGACATAGATCGATGATATTCTGTTGCTTAAAGAGCATGATTAACAAGTTTCAATAGAGTTACTTGTTCTGGCTGGAAGAGATTAAATGGATCAGTGTTACTTAAGTATTTGACAGATTGACTGTGTATGTACTTAAGGCATGTCCTGTGCGCATGTTTTATGATGAATAGGAGATTTAACATAGCAAAAGTCCTTAGACTCTCTCTTTGGTTCTTTCCACAACAATGGCCCTAGATTGTTTGGTGAGTGTAGTTCTCATGTGTCTCATGTGGTGATTAGAAGGTTTGCAAATAAGAGCTTGATGTCTTTGTCCCCATTCTTGAAAATGACAAGAAAGTGTAATCCTAAGCTTCCCGAACTGTTCAACAACAGCACAATATTTTCATCTTTTTGCCTAACTATTGACTGTTTAACATTGGCACATCCCTCATTATTTATTTTGTCTTAGAAGGACAAGAACATTATTGTGAGGAAATATTTAATAAGCTAGTATGATTGTATCCTTCATTATGTTTAGCTTTGTGTACTAGTGTTATGGTAATTCTTTCTCATGAACTCCACATTTTGCTAGGATCAAGTTTTTCCTTTGTCATTGATTTCTTTTATCTTTCATCTCCAGCTAAAAGCTCTATATTGATATTGCCAGTCAACTAATTTTTTTCTACACCACTGATAATTAAATGCTTTTAATCTGCTAAATAATGCGTTTTTGAGGTATAAATCTATAAGTTTTCAATTTGAGTGCATGAAGTACACGAGGAACTAACTCAATCAAATAATCATGTTTAGCTATCTGACTGGAAACCAATTGACTGGAGCAATCCCTGATTGGATCCTGAAGAAAGCAAAAAATGTGTAAGCTTCGTTGTTCAAAAAATTGTCTTGTTTAATCCCGAATTTGCTTCTAGCTCTTTGTCGCTAATCTTGCACTGTAGTAAGCAATTGTCCATTCCCATCTTGCATCTTTATAGTTTGTAGCCTATGGAGTTTAATGGAAACATCATGAGTATTTTTCTCTTTGTTAGGATCTATTTTCTGAAATGTTATAGGCAAGGCAAGAGGCTGAATTGTATGGTACGAATGAAAGGATATAAAGCGGATTTCTTGAAAGTGCCAAGTTGGCCCCACTTTCCCCCTATACAAAAAGCCCTTCCCAACTCTAAATCTTTTTCAAACCTCTTAAAATGATAAAACCAACATTTGGAAAATCTTTGCTTCCCATAACTCCTCTTTGAAAATTTGCACAACGCATCACTCGCATAGTATGATCAATTGCTTGAGCTATTTCTTGATGATAATAATGAACTCTACAACCAAATAAGTGTGCCTAGGAGATATTGTTGGCTGAATCCACCTTCATGTGTGGCCCAGCTAGCATTAAAAAACAAAAGCAAAAAAATAAAAGAGAGAAGTTGAAAAGAAAGTGGGCTTCGTGCGTGCGTGTGCACACTCAAAGTGAGGAGAGAGAAAAAAGAAAAGAAAGGGGGACATTGCTTTGTGTAAACTAGAAGAGAGAGAAAAGAAAAAGCAAAAAAAAAGAGACCCACTGAGAGAAAGCACACAAAGGAGAAAAGAGGACCGACTCTTTGTAATCTAGATTCGAAGGCCAAACATTGACGAAATCGACTCAAATTTGAGTATGGTGTTTGTGAGACCAAGGGCTACGAGTTGATGATTTTTGTTCATTGAGAACCTGTGGCATCCCAGAAATTCAAAGCCAAGCCATAAGGGGTGTTAATTAGGTGGTAGAATTTCCATGGCTCATGTTTTAGCCATTAGTCTTTTAATTCGATGATTTGTGCTTGTGATTGTGGAAATTTAAATTTAATAGATTAATAATCTATGCTTGGCCCTATGATTTAAATTTCAATGAACAAAAATATCCCAAGACTTTGGCCAAGATGAAAATTGGAATTCAAAAATATTTATAGAAGAATTTCAAAAAAAAAAAAAAAAAAAAAAAAAAGAGAGGTTAAAATTTGATTGGGCCTTAAGCCCAAGAGTGGAACCCTAATGGGCCAAGTTGGCCAGCCCATTAGAGCCCAAAGGAGGCTGTCGACCAGCCCAAGGAGGAGTGGCTGGATGGCCCAAGCCCAAAGCCCAACTCCAAAGCCCATCTTGCATGGATCAAGACAAGTGGCAAGGAGAAGGCCATGCATTGGCCATGGTAGAGGCAAGGTAATCATGAGCTTTAGGGGAAATAAAAGGGGAGAAGAGAGAGAAGGTGGCCGGTTTTTGCTTCATTCGGCCGAGAGAGAGGGTGAGAGAGAGAGAGAAATCGCGAGAGAGAGGGAGAGACCGAGAGGGAGAGGAGGCGGAGCCGAGGAGGAGCCGCCGTGTACGCCGCCGTTCGTCGTCGACCGTCCATCCTAGAGGCAAGTGGAGTCCTTAACTTCTCTTGCATGTTTGTTTTGTTGGTTGCATGTTCGATTTTAGGTGTTATTTGTGCGAAAAACCGAGGTAAGGGTTGGTTATTTTCAAACCGTGTGACTGTTCTTGTTCGGTTTGTGGGAGTCAGTAGCTTGTTTGAGCTTGCATTTGTGTTTGGAGTCCGAATTTGGCTTCGATGTCTTCATGGAAGTTGTAGCTAACGTCTGGTATTATAACATACTGAAATTTCGTGGAAAATTATGGAGATATGAGGGGTTAAAGTTCTATTATACGGAGACCCTAGATCTGTGAAGTTTCCACTGACCTCTTGCTGGATTCTTGTTTGCATGTTGATTTCTGTTGAATATTTGACTTTGATGTCTTCATGAAAGTTGTAGATAACACCTTAAAATACAACATAATCAAATTTTAAACGAAAAAAACAAGTATAGCTTGGTGAATCGGCTAGATCTTGGAAATGATGGTTCTGGTGAAGTATTCCGAGACACCCGAGACTTCATGGACTTAAATGGTGACCATAATTTGGTTATTTGACCTAGATCTCTTCATGAAACTTGTAAAAGACATCTTGAAACATAACATATCCGAATTTAAAAGAAAAAAAAGAGAATAGGTAGGTGAAATCTCAAAAATTCGGAGATGTGTGCACTGGACGATGCGGTAATGGATCCAGAAGCTTCGTGAGGTTGTACAAAATAATATAAAAATAATATGACTTAGAGTTCTTCATGAAAGTTGCACGAAAATGTCTTGGCTATCACTCTGTAAAATGTCGTAATTTTTGGAGGTCGTATGGATATTTTAATTGAATTTCTACGGAAACTGTGCATTCTGGTTTTATCCGAATATTATGGGCTGTTTTGTGGAAATTGTGAAATTTTGTGAAATTCGATTTGGCCATGAATTTTGCATGTAATTCTATTGGTTTGTAGTTGCTTGAATTTTTATAATTTTGGGAATTTGTAGATATTGAATTTAATATTTATTTATTAAAAATAATAATGATAATAATAATAATAATAATAATAATAATAATAATAATAATAATAATAATAATAAAATGGATTATTTTATTTGCCATAAATTCCATTGAATTTATAAATAATTATACATTGTAGCATGTATGATGAGATATTGGTGTATGTATGACATTGAATTGTGATGCATGTGTGAATGCTATGCCAAGTATGACTTGTTTGATGTCACGACATGTGCCATGTTAAATTGAGATCAAAATATTGGTAAATGTGGAAGATGAGAAATGAAATGTATGAGAATATGCATCGTGGTGATGATGATATCGTCGGAGGTGTGAGCCGACGATGCCCAGGGAGTCGGGATGCCCAAAGGTTCGAAGGAGTCGATGCCCTTTGGATGCCTGGTTGTATTATGAATACATGCCCAGAGGTTTTCCCCGGGAGTGTCGGGATGTCCGGTTGTATTATGATACATGCTCGGAGGGTGAGGGGTTGTATCATGATGCATGCTCGGAGGGTAGGGGTAACCATTTTCATGGCGAGCCCTAGAGATTCCTCGTGATGCCACGTGGGGTGCGAGATGCCCAGAGGTTCGAATGAGTCGATGCCCTTTGGATGCCCGGTTGTATCTTGGATACATGCCCGGATGCCTCGTGATGCCAGTTGGGATACGAGATGCCCGGAATGTGGGGGTGCCGGATGACCGGTTGTATCTTGGATACATGCCCGGATGGTTCTCGCAATGCCAAGATTGGGCGCGAGTGATGAATGTGGGATGCATACATTGATCCCGGGAAAAGAGAAATGCGGCAGTTCAAAATGAAATTGAAATTAAATTATGCATGATGTGATGATGATGTTACATGCATGGATGCATGGTAATGATGATGGCACATGTGATATAAGGATATGGTGATGATGTTACATGCATGGATGCATGGAAATGATGATGATATGTGATGTGAAATAATGATGATCACCCATGATATGATATGCATGATGATATGCATGATGATGATAATGATGATATGCATGATGATATGCAAGATGATGATGATGATGATGATGATATGCATGATGATGATGATGATATGCATGATGATATGCATGATGATAATGATGATGATATATGATATGACATGTGTAATGTGATGATGCCATGATGATGATGACATGTGTAATGTAATGATGTCATGATGATGATGACATGTATGATACGAAGATGATACACATGTATGTATTATAAATTGATATGATGATGCATGATAGTATGTGCATGGCTTCAAGGTAAGTAATGCTTGCAATGCATGTATGACTTGTATGATGCATTGAGTGGTTATTGGATTCCTTTACCCGCTGAGTGGTTGTACTCACCCCTTTTGGGGACCAACATTTCAGATTAGTAGATGGTTTGAACGGTTGGATGTGACCGTGAGGAGGAGAGTAGCAAGGGAAGGAGCTTTTGGACACCGACACTGATCGATGGACTTAAAGTGTATGACTGTTTGAGGAAACATCGGTCATCTTTTGGAGTGTAGCTGAATATAAAAGACTATGGCATTTTGATGTACCGATGAATGATGTCCATCTGATTTAAGTAAATAAAAAGTGTACGGCTTTTACTTATAAATATTTAGTAGGTGTGCATCGTTTCTGTATATAGAGAAGGGAGTTAATGGATGTGCTTCTGCTATATGAATTGCGCAAGGGACCGATTAAAGAAAAAAAAAATATGTAAACCCCCAGGTTGTATGGACCCGCTACAATTGAAATGGTATCAGAGTAATATGTTAATAGGGAAAGTGGAAAGGTAGAGCGAACTGTGGCGACCCTAATGGATCGGGGGCCGTCGAGGGGTGCCATAGCCTGTTTTGGTATCAGAGCTATGGATTATTTGGAGTGATAAGGAGCCTCAGATGGAAATGAGGATAGAATGATGCACACCATATGAAATAAAACGGAATAATTGAATAACGGGTGATGAGTATTCACTCGTAGATCCCTAGTAATTAGTTTTGAGTTGTCTTTAGGTACCAGTAACATGTATATGTTACTTATGTAGTAGTTGTAGTGGTAATTGCTTTGAATGGAGATGGTGAGTCTCAGATTATTCCTGAGGCAATGCTTGGAAATTGTAGGAAAGTCATGGTGCGAGCTGGAAGTGCTCATCCATCGAGGGCTGAAGCCTCTGTTGCAAGGGCTGAACCCCGAATGGAAGATATCCTGCAAGCATTGGCAAATATTGGAAATCTGATGGAAAGGCAAGTGCAGCAACAACCCGGAGTGGAACGTCGCCCTTAGGGACTGGTGGAACAATTCCTAAAGTTGAAACCACTTAAGTTTAGTGGGATGGGAAGTCCTGAGGAGGCGGAACAATGGATCGATGGAATGGAACAAATTTTCCGGTTGTTGGACTGCAGTGATGCTGAGAGAATAATTTTGGTAGAGTACCAGCTGGAGGGAAATGCAAAGTTTTGGTGGAGAGCCTCGAAGGATACGATCTTTCCGCCAGGTACTGATGTGAACTGGGAAGAGTTTGTTAGGGCTTCAATAGGAAGCATTTCTCTGATTGTGCCAAGGATAGAAAGATCACTGAATTTGTTTAGTTAGAACAAAGGGAGCTGACAGTAGACCAGTATGAGGCAAAATTTTCTGAATTGTCTAGATATGCTCCTAGGTTGGTTGAGGATCGAGAGGAAAAGGCTAAGAGATTCCTAAACGGATTAAGGACTGATATTAGAAAACAACTGGTGCCTTTGAATATAAGGGATTATAATGAGATTTATGAGAAGGCACAGTTGGTGGAGCAAGAGTTAGTGAGGGAGCAATCAGAATCTAAGGGGCAAATGACCTTTAATGATGTTCGAAGGGGTAAGAGACCCTATCCTGGTCAAGGTCAGACCTGGGAATCTAAGAAGAGGTATAATTTTGGAAATTCTAGAAAGGTCAGGAGTGGCCCGATTCTAGGAAGAGTACCCTATCAGGGTAACATTTGTCAGAGATGTGGTGGACAACATGGACTAGGACCCTGTAATGATCGATTGAAATGTTTTGGCTGTGGGCAGAGAGGTCACTTTAAGAAAGATTGTCCACAAAGAAGGTCGCAGCCGAATGTCAGCTCGGTGCGACAGGTACAACAAAGTACTATTGGACCAAATCCACCAAGGAATCCACAAAGGCCACCACCACAAGGAAGGGTGTATGCGGTCACTCAAGAGGAAGCAAGAGCTTCCGAAAGTGTTATCTCAGGTATGATTTTGATAGGGGGATAGGAAGGTATATGCGTTATTTGATGTGAGTGACATGCATTCATTTGTGTCCGAAAAATATAGATGATTGTGAGGAGTAGGAACAAATCTCTAGACATGCCTCTTCGTATTTCTACATCGCTGAAAGATATGTGTTATCTACGTTGGCATGTGAGATGAGTGAGATAACCCTAGGGGAATGAGATCTAGAAATGGACTTGATAATGATGGTTATGTATGACTTTGATGTCATCATAGGAATGGACTAGCTCCGTAAGCAATGGACTAGGATGAATGATCTCCTGAAATAGTACTTGCCCGTGTGCTAAGTATGAAACCATGAGGCCTAGTATGGGATAGGCCAAAACGGATAATAACTCTGTAAGTTAATCCCTATTGAAACGAGACCCTTCAGTAGATGTGTAGTTCGGGTTCGAACCAGGCGAAAGCTGGTGTACCTGTAACGTCCCAGTTTGATGAGGGCGAGGAGTGGACGCCGAGGTCAGACGACCTGAACAAGGAGCGGCTTCTAGGATGGCAAAAGGGGGCAGGAGTGAACCAACTATGAACTGAACTGGAAAGGTAGTGTTTCTGGGATAATTTTATCAGAGTGGTGCAGCGGAAGCATAGTTAAGCTTGTAGAACTCTTGTTGTGAAAGAGAAGGATGGGTCAATGCATTTGTGCATTAATTATAGGCAATTGAATCAAGTGACAATTAAGAATAAGTATCCCTTATTTAGAATTGATGACGTATTCGACCAACTGCAAGGAAGTTTGGTTTTTAATTGACTTGAGATCGGGATATCGATTAAGGATTAAGAAAGAAGACATTCTTAAGACCGTGTTTAGGACTCGCTATGGACACTATGAGTTCCTAGTTATTCTATTTGGATTGACGAATGCCTTAGCTGCATTCATGGATTTAATGAACAGGATAATTAAGCTTTATTTGGATTAAATTGTGATTGTCTTCATCTGATGATATCCTGATATATTCTAAATGACCTAAAGAGCATGCGTAGCATCTAAGCGTGGTGTTGCAAGCAAGGCTTAAGAAGTGAATTATGGAGAGTGAATTATGAATTTGAGGATTAGGTTATGATCATTTGAGCTAAGTAGTGACTTCCTATTTGAGGATTTCATTGGAAGTCTTGATGCATTACATGGAGGTATTTAGTATGTATAGATTGATCTTGGAAGTCATGAGTTTGAGTAGTCATATGAGATATGAAATTATTTGTGGTTTATATGTCGGAATAATAGGTTTGATCGATGGTAGTCAACTTTTAATTTTAGGTGATGATCTCAGTTTGAAAAAGGTTTGGTGGAATTAGTAAACATGATCATTTGTGGTTATAGTCTTTCCAAGATAAGATGGTGGAAGTTCAAATTGTGGATTTGATGAATGATTAGTCTAAGTGATGATCCTTTAGGATGAGATATGAGATATATTCGGTGGAAACTAGACAAGTTTTATTTTGGTGGATTGTCGATCTTTGAATTGAATGAGTCTTGGTGGACTATTGATATTTGAACTGAATGAATGGTATTATATTTTAGGCTTGAATCTATGTTGCGGTGAATGCATAGTGAATGTCTTTGCTGGACTGAACCAAATGAGTTATTGGTGGTGTTAATTTTGATGGTTCTAGGCTTGAATTGGTGGTGACAAAGGTATAGAGATTACACCAAAAGTTTTGGTGGGATAGCATGAAGGCGGATTTAGCTAAACACGTTTCCTAGTGTTTAACATGCCAGCAAGTGAAAGTCTACTAACCTATATAATACATTGCCATTGTTGTCTGATGTAGTGCAATTAGATTGGAAACACTTGAGTTTGGATGTTTTCAAAGCTCTAAGATTTTGCATGTAAACTACTTTGAAAATCTTAAGGTCGGGACTGAGTTTGATGACTCGCCGATGCGTTGATTTCGGTATTTCAAGAAAGGCTTAGGATTTTGGTATTTCAAAGTTTTTAGTTTCAAAAATCTTTACGATGGGACCAATATTATTGACTTGCTGAACTATGATTTTCAATACTTCAAGAAATGCTTATGGTTTTTGGAGAAAATTATCACATGTACATTCCAAGTTTTGAACTTCAATCGAAAAGCAGATTTTGATTGTGAGCTGTTTTAGAAAATATCTTGAATTTCATCAAAATTTATGAGTACTGTGACACCGTACAAAGAATTCTGAACTTTTTATAGAAAATGTTCCAACCCATTGGAGTTGGGATTAAGATTGGAATTTGCCAACGTGCCGATTTAAATTTACTAAGGGTTTTGATAAAGTATTTTATTTCGTGCCGTGATGCAAGTAGGACTCGAGGTTTTACATGTGGATTCTGAAAAAAAAAAAAAACATTTGAAATTTAAACGTGATCATGGACTTTATGGAATTAGTATCATGCTTTGATTTTGTGAATTGGTTTCAACAATATGAGATTTACCTATTTTCAAATACTATCATTGTTATAACGCTGTGTCTTTGAAATTCCTATTTTGCATTATTTGATATCATGAGGTGGAATTTTCAAGAACTCAAAGGATTTTCCACATTGGTGATTTGAAAACGTTTTGACATGGAAATGACATATGATTTCAAAGCTTGCTGTTGTTGTTGAATGCTTTTGAAAACCTCAGTTTGTATTGTTTGATTTCATGAAGGAAGATTCTCAAGCATTCAAAAGAAATTTCAGATGTGGTTATTGCTTTAAAACTGTTTTTGGTGTTGAGATAAATTAAGATGTGTTAAGAGCTTGCATCCTTAACTTTAGAGGTAGTATCAACCCGACCCTAGTTGCATACTCAATCATGAAGCCATCAAAATAGATGAGAAAGTGAGGTATATCGAAGAGCCTGTGTTGATATTGGATCGGGAGGAACAAATTCTCAGGACCAAGAGAATTCCATTGGTTAAGATATTATGGCGATATCATGATGTGGAGGAAGCCACATGGGAGAGTGTAGATGAGATGAGAGAAAGGTACTCTCACATATTTCAAGAGACATAGGGAATGTCTAATTTCGAGGACGAAATTCTCTAAGGAGGGGAGAATTGTGGCATCCCAGAAATTCAAAGCCAGGTCATAAGGTGTGTTAATTAGGTGGTAGAATTTCCATGGCTCATGTTTTAGCCATTAGTCTTTTAATTCGATGATTTGTGCTTGTGATTGTGGAAATTTAAATTTAATAGATTAATAATCTATGCTTGGCCCTATGATTTAAATTTCAATGAACAAAAATATCCCAAGACTTTGGCCAAGATGAAAATTGGAATTCAAAAATATTTATAGAAGAATTTCAAAAAAAAAAAAAAAAAGAGAGGTTAAAATTTGATTGGGCCTTAAGCCCAAGAGTGGAACCCTAATGGGCCAAGTTGGCCAGCCCATTAGAGCCCAAAGGAGGCTGTCGACGAGCCCAAGGAGGAGTGGCCGGATGGCCCAAGCCCAAAGCCCAACTCCAAAGCCCATCTTGCATGGATCAAGACAAGTGGCAAGGAGAAGGCCATGCATTGGCCATGGTAGAGGCAAGGTAATCATGAGCTTTAGGGGAAATAAAAGGGGAGAAGAGAGAGAAGGTGGCCGGTTTTTGCTTCATTCGGCCGAGAGAGAGGGTGAGAGAGAGAGAGAAATCGCGAGAGAGAGGGAGAGACCGAGAGGGAGAGGAGGCGGAGCTGAGGAGGAGCCGCCGTGTACGCCGCCATTCATCGTCGACCGTCCATCCTAGAGGCAAGTGGAGTCCTTAACTTCTCTTCCATGTTTGTTTTGTTGGTTGCATGTTCGATTTTAGGTGTTATTTGTGCGAAAAACCGAGGTAAGGGTTGGTTATTTTCAAACCGTGTGACTGTTCTTGTTCGGTTTGTGGGAATCAGTAGCTTGTTTGAGCTTGCATTTGTGTTTGGAGTCCGAATTTGGCTTCGATGTCTTCATGGAATTTGTAGCTAACGTCTGGTAGTATAACATACTGAAATTTCGTGGAAAATGATTGAGATATGATGGGTTAAAGTTCTATTATACGGAGACCCTAGATCTGTGAAGTTTCCACTGACCTCTTGCTGGATTCTTGTTTGCATGTTGATTTCTGTTGAATATTTGACTTCGATGACTTCATGAAAGTTGTAGATAACACCTTAAACTACAACATAATCAAATTTGAAGCGAAAAAAACAAGTATATCTTGGTGAATCGGCTAGATCTTGGAAATGATGGTTCTGGTGAAGTATTCCGAGACACCCGAGACTTCATGGACTTAAATGGTGACCATACTTTGGTTATTTGACCTAGATCTCTTCATAAAACTTGTAAAGGACATCTTGAAACATAAAATATCCGAATTTAAAAGAAAACGAAAGAGAATAGGTAGGTGAAATCTCAAAAATTCGGAGATGTGTGCACTGGACGATGCGGTAATGGATCCAGAAGCTTCGTGAGGTTGTACAAAATAATCTAAAAAGAATCTGACTTATAGTTCTTCATGAAAGTTGCACGAAAATGTCTTGGCTATCACTCTGTAAAATGTCGTAATTTTTGGAGGTCGTATGGATATTTTAATTGAATTTCTACGGAAACTGTGCATTCTGGTTTTATCCGAATATTATGGGCTGTTTTGTGGAAATTGTGAAATTTTGTGAAATTCGATTTGGCCATGAATTTTGCATGTAATTCTATTGGTTTGTAGTTGCTTGAATTTTTATAATTTTGGGAATTTGTAGATATTGAATTTAATATTTATTTATTAAAAATAATAAAGATAATAATAATAATAATAATAATAATAATAATAATAATAATAATAATAATAATAATAATAATAATAATAATAATAAAAATAATAAAATGGATTATTTTATTTGCCATAAATTCCATTGAATTTATAAATAATTATACATTGTAGCATGTATGATGAGATATTGGTGTATGTATGACATTGAATTGTGATGCATGTGTGAATGCTATGCCAAGTATGACTTGTTTGATGTCACGACATGTGCCATGTTAAATTGAGATCAAAATATTGGTAAATGTGGAAGATGAGAAATGAGATGTATGAGAATATGCATCGTGGTGATGATGATACCGTTGGAGGTGTGAGCCGACGATGCCCCGGGAGTCGGTATGCCCAAAGGTTCGAAGGAGTCGATGCCCTTTGGATGCCTGGTTGTATTATGAATACATGCCCAGAGATTTTCCCCGGGAGTGTCGGGATGTCCGGTTGTATTATGATACATACTCGGAGGGTGAGGGGTTGTATCATGATGCATGCTCGGAGGGTAGGGGTAACCATTTTCATGGCGAGCCCCAGAGATTCCTCGTGATGCCAGGTGGGGTGCGAGATGCCCAAAGGTTCGAATGAGTCGATGCCCTTTGGATGCCCGGTTGTATCTTGAATACATGCCCGGATACCTCGTGATGCCAGTTGGGATACGAGATGCCCGGAATGTGGGGGTGCCGGATGACCGGTTGTATCTTGGATACATGCCCGGATGGTTCTCGCAATGCCAAGATTGGGCGCGAGTGATGAATGTGGGATGCATACATTGATCCCGGGAAAAGAGAAATGCGGCAGTTCAAAATGAAATTGAAATTAAATTATGCATGATGTGATATGATGTTACATGCATGGATGCATGGTAATGATGATGGCACATGTGATATAAGGATATGGTGATGATGTTACATGCATGGATGCATGGAAATGATGATGATATGTGATGTGAAATAATGATGATCACCCATGATATGATATGCATGATGATATGCATGATGATGATAATGATGATATGCATGATGATATGCATGATGACATGTATGATACGAAGATGATACACATGTATGTATTATAAATTGATATGATGATGCATGATAGTATGTGCATGGCTTCAAGGTAAGTAATGCTTGCAATGCATGTATGACTTGTATGATGCATTGAGTGGTTATTGGATTCCTTTACCTGCTGAGTGGTTGTACTCACCCCTTTTGGGGACCAACATTTCAGATTAGTGGATGGTTTGAACGGTTGGATGTGACTGTGAGGAGGAGAATAGCAAGGGAAGGAGCTTTTGGACACCGACACTGATCGATGGACTTAAAGTGTATGACTGTTTGAGGAAACATCGGTCATCTTTTGGAGTGTAGCCGAATATAAAAGACTATGGCATTTTGATGTACCGATGAATGATGTCCATCTGATTTAAGTAAATAAAAAGTGTACGGCTTTTACTTATAAATATTTAGTAGGTGTGCATCGTTTCTGTATATAGAGAAGGGTAATGGATGTGCTTCTGCTATATGAATTGCGCAAGGGACCGATTAAAGAAAAAAAAAATATGTAAACCCCCAGGTTGTATGGACCCGCTGCAATTGAAATGGTATCAGAGTAATATGTTAATAGGGAAAGTGGAAAGGTAGAGCGAACTGTGGTGACCCTAATGGATCGGGGGCCGTCGAGGGGTGCCATAGAACCACCTTCGGATTCTCTACTTGTGGTTAAGATTTTCTTGTTACGAATTTATTTATCCACTTATATGGTGATGAAATGATATTGTAATGTTGATGTTGTTCCTCTAGTGTGTAACTAGAGAATAATACTTTGTGTATCCTGCTATTCTTAGTGAT
Source organism: Eucalyptus polyanthemos subsp. polyanthemos (assembly GCA_017140185.1). NCBI lineage: Eukaryota > Viridiplantae > Streptophyta > Magnoliopsida > Myrtales > Myrtaceae > Eucalyptus > Eucalyptus polyanthemos. The sequence continues at coordinate 26,479,485 of CM029467.1, read as the reverse complement.
TATTGGATGTTTTGGGCGATCCATGGTTTTTCCCGCATCTGATTTTCCACGTTAAATCATTGGTGTTGTTATTTACTTTGTCTACTTATCATTTTGGCATTATATTTGTATATTGTGAGGTTATATATTGCTAGTTGTTGCTAAGGGTTAAGAGAATTTCAGTTAATTTAGTTTCGGGGGAGAAATTGATCCTGGATTGTGTTTGGCTCGTGGTAAATTATTGTCCCTAAGTTCTCCCCAACAAATTGGTATCAGAGTTAAGGTTGAAATTCTAGTATTAAATGAAAGAAACTAGCAGCACCATGTTTAAGTTTAATGCCTCGAATTACTCTATTTGGAAGCCTTGAATGGAAGATGTATTATATTGCAAAGCCTTGAATTTCGGTGATGAAGCCAAAGGAGATAAGGAAGACAAAGAATGGGAGAGAATGAATCAGAAAACGGTTGGGTTTATCCGACAATGAATTGATAATAGTGTGTTTCATCATGTTGCTCAAGAAACGAAGGCAGACACTTTGTTGAAGAAATTACAATATCTTTATGAGAGAAAAACTCCATTAAATAAAGCTCTTCTAGTTAAATGACTTGTAAATTTGAGATACAATGAGGGAAGTAATATGGCAGAACACTGAGTGAATTCAAGATGTTGTAAATCAATTGACAAATCTTGAGATTGATCTTGGTAATGAATCGCAAGCATGCTTATTACTTGGCACTCTTTTCAATAGTTGAGGCACCTTGGTTGTCGCGTTAAACAACTCAGCTCCTTTTGGTGTGCTTTCTATGAGCATGGTTAAAGAAAGTTCGTTCAATGAAAAAATAAGAAGAAAATGCTTGAATTATGCTTCTACATCAGATGCTCTTGTTATTAAAAATAAGGCAAGAAGTCAATCAAGAAGGTTTCAAAGAGATGATACTTGTCACGTCCCGATCCTCCAAGCACGTGCCTATCCCTCTGTGGTCGATTAAATAGTAACGTCCCAAGACTCGTCGCCGACCCATTCATTTTAATGCGCATGCGGAAGCGAATAAATAAATCCCCAGACAAAAACAAGATGGGATAGAAAAGTAGGGCCACAAATTTTTCAAAACCAAATCATACCTCCTAGTCATATACAATACTAGCCAACTATACACAAGGTTTGCAAAATAGGTGGGGTGGAGGTTACAGAGCCTCAAGCATTTGAGTCCTCCTTAGAATACACCAAGGATCCTGGATCCAACAGGTTCGAGTTCACCACTGAGCCACCTGGAGGGTCGGCCGTGCCTTTTCCAAAAGCAACCTCCAGCATTGACAGAGGGACCCTAGACTATGGGATGGGACCTTCATTCTATCCATTCCGCTCGTGACGATACCATGACCTCACCCAATGCTCACACAAGCTGAACTACAATAAATCAACCTCGGCTAAGAACTTTGTGCTTTGCACATTAATTCCTCAATTAAATAATGAATCTGACCCAACTTCATCATATTAAAATATACCCAATGAAATTAATCGTGTGTCGATAAATAGTAAGCCTCGGCCAAAAGTATAATATTTTTATTTTATAAAATCCCACTAATTATACAGTTAATCAAAACATTTTTGGCATTGTAAATTGATGCCCGGTAATTTTCTAATTAAATACTGAAGATATTAAATTTTGGTATAAATAATCCAAAATTACAATTCACACACAAATTGCACAAACCGGCACTCAATTAAATAAACCAATCATACCATGGCAATCGCACAAAATTCCGGTCATCAGCTATCCCAGTCTAATTTTTGGAAAATAATAATTAATTAAATAATTACAAAATTAATTAATAAATACCAATAAATGCAACTTATGTTGGAAAAGCCTAATTAAATGCCGAAACGGGTCCGGAAAATTTCCAAACCTCACTAAATAAATACTACAACTTATCTAGTCTCTAATTATGCTACTCTAATCACCTAACGTGCATAAACGAATCATTAAATCGCTAATCCATTCTAACTAACTACCTAATCCATATTTAGTCTAAACTAATCAACCCTTAAGCATAATTAAGTCCATAAGTAGAGATTAGTGAGTAAACTCATTGGATTTGCAAGCCGATGAGTTCACTTCAATGGGGACATGAAGACGGGCCACAAACTCCGAAGCGGGGGCACTTCTTGGGGTCTGGAAGGGCTCCAAAGCGGGCCTCGAAGATCCAAAAACCTTGCTGGGTTTTAGCTTTTGGTCTTGGTAGAAAGAGGAAGGATCGGTAGCTGGCTTGGTTGGAAATAGTCCAAGTGGGTGGGCGAGTGGTTGCCACGCCGGCGGCGATGTTCGACGATGGCAAGACAGCAATGGAGGAGCTCCGGCTGAGCTCGATAGCCACAAGGGAGGCTTGGGGACGGTCTGGACTCACGGCTAAAGCAGGACAACGCATGGACGAGCAGCTAGTGCGTGGGGGCTCGCGGCTGGGTGTGACGGCGAGCGATGGCTCCAGCGACGCTTGCGATGGTAGGGGGTTTACTAGCCTATCCTTTACAATTTTGAAGCTTCTCTAGTTTGGAATGGAGGGGGGTTGATGGAAGGGAGAAGGAGGGGGGACAACAAGCTTGTGGGGGGTCCCTCTTGCTTCACTTCTATCTTCTTGTCTCCTTAACCATGTCCCACCATGACCAGCTGGTTTCTCAGCCACTTGTAGCCCACAAATCTTCCTCTAGAAGCTAATGAGATGGTCCAAACGGTTTAGGCATGGGGGGTTACGAATTTTGAAGACATTTCCCCTAATTCACTTCAATTCCTTCTTGAATCTATGCAATTCGGCCTTTATAAATTCCACCATTGAGTCCTCGATTAAATTGATATTTTTCCTCACCAATAGAATCAATATGCATTCCAAAAACGTGATAAAAAATGATAGAATCAATTTGCATTCCAAAAACGTGATAAAAAACGATCTCCTAAACTTTCTGTCGAAAACGGCCCTATATCGACTTTTCGCCAAAAATCTCGATTTATAGAAAATCTTCGAATGATGAGTCGACATTCCTAAAATGACCTATGACATGACAAAATTTTCAATTTATGAAATCAGATTTAAATTCGCAGTTAATTTCAATTTTGCATGATTTTAGCGTGACATAATCTATTAGGTAACTTTCAAAAAAATTTGATGCAATTGATCTGTGGTCGATTTTCTTCGAGTCATAGTGTACCTCTTTGACACATTGGCAACCCTTGATTGTCCTAAAAATCTCGATGTTTCAAATACGAATACATGGTACCAAAATGACAGAAAAATCAGTCTAGGGGCAGTCGACAAGAATTTTGTAATTTGGTGGAATCGTCCACGTTTAGCCACACATCTCTGTCGAACCGACCTATCTCTGATCTCTAATTAATATTTACTATGCTGTAATGATCTCTGTAGATGAGCACGGTTGAGTAGTCAAATGCTAGTCGAATTTTCGAGTCTATTACGTTAAAATCCTTTAATGACTTCCCTAGATAATTTAGTTATCTTAGGAGTGATCAACTTTGAGAATAGCACTATAGGTGCATTGATGAAAGGCTCGATTTATCTAATTGAAAACATAATTGAAATTTCAGGATGTCACAACTCTTTCTCTCTTATAAAAATTTCGTCCTCGAAGTTTAAACCATTACAATTCTTTAAACAAAAATGTGGGAGTACAATCGTCTCTCTTCACTCTCCCAAGTTTCTCCTTTAATGCCGTGGTGTTGCTAGACCACCTCGACCAACGGGATGGTCTTGGTGCATAGAACTTGAACTTTCTGATCCACAATCTAAACCGGGCTTTCAACGTACGATACTCTGTCGTCCACGTTCAATTCCTCAAAATTAAGCATGTGGGTCGGGTCAGGCTCATACTTCCTCAACATCAACACGTCAAAGACGTTGTGCACTTACATTAGTCTCGGCGGTAATGCAAGACGATAAGCTAGGGTCCCGATTCTTTCAAGAATCTCAAATGGACCTACGTACCTCAGACTCAGTTTTCCCTTCTTACCGAAATGTGAAATACCCCTCATTAGTGACACCTTCAGAAAGCCATGATCACCAACTTGGAATTCCAAAGGTTTCCGGCGCTTATCTACGTAGCTTTTTTGGTGGCTCTACGCAATCTTTAACCTATCCCTGATGACTACAACTACATCCACTGACTACTGAACCAACTCTAGGCCTGTGATCTTTCTTTCCCCGACTTTATCTCAACACATTGACATTCTACACGCTCTGCCATATAACACTTTGAAAGAAGCCATCTGAATGCTTTGCTGGTAGCTGTTGTTATAGGTGAACTCGAAAATATGAAGCTATTCCTCCCAGCTTCCCTTGAAATCCAAAACGCAATCTCGCAGCATGTCTTCAAAGGTTTGGATCGTCCTCTCAGACTGGTAATCCGTCTGAGGATGATACATTGTACTATACCTCAGCTTCGTACCTAAAGCAGCCTGTAAACTCTTCTAAAAAGCAGCTGTAAATCTTGGGTCTCAGTCAGAGGTAACCGTTACCGGCACCCCATGCAGTCAAACGATCTAACGCACGTACAACTCTACATGTCTATCCAAATCTAAGTCCTTTCGTACTATGATGAAATGAGCCAACTTTGTCAGTCTATCGACCACTACCTAAATGGAATCATTATCCCTCTGATTTCTTGGTAAACCTATCACAAAGTCCATCATGATGTGCTCCCATTTCCACTCGGGAATAGCAAGAGGTTGCAACAGTCCTCCCCGGCTTATAATGTTGTGCCTTTACTTGCTGACACATCAGACACTTGGCGACATGTTTGGTGATGTCCACCTTCATCCTAGATCACCAATAGTGTTGACACAGATTTTGATACATCTTTGTACTGTCAGGATGAATGCTGTAACTGCTACGATGAGCTTCTGATAAGATTTCCTCTCTAAGTTCTGCATTGTCAGATACACACATTCATCCTCGGAACCTTAGTGTTCCATCCTCAAAAATCTAAAAATCAGCCTTTCTTTTGTCGGTATCCTCTTGTAGAATCTTCTGAATATCTGGATCTGTCAATTGAAGTAATTTGATCTTGATCTGCACATTCGGCTCAATTCTGAAGGTAGCCATAAGATTCGAAAGGTGGCCTACCTCAAATTTGAAAACCAAATCTCATGCTCTCTCAAGTAGAACCCACTCCTTAACCATCATTTGTGCGACTGAAGACTTCCGACTCAAAGCATCGGCGACCTTATTCGCCTTCCCAGGGTGATATAAAGCATCATAATCATAGTCCTTCAGAAGTTCCATCCAGCGACGTTGTCTCATATTGAACTCCTTCTGAGAGAATAGATACTTGAGACTTTGATGGTCAGTGAAGATCTATAATCTCTCTCCACACAAATAATGTCTCCAAATCTTCAAAGCAAAAATGATTGCCGCAAGTTTTAAATCGTGCGTCAGGTAATTCTGCTCATGAGGTCTCAACTGATAGGAGGCGTATGCAACAACCCTACCATGTTGCATCAGCACACAACCTAATCCTCTGAACAACGCACCATTATAGATCTCGTATCCTCTAGGACTAGATGGAATGGTTAGCACAGGTGCGGTAGTCAGCTTTTGCTTATGCTCTTGGAAACTACGTTTGCACTTGTCTATCCATATGAACTTCTCATCCTTCTTCAAGAGTCAAGTCAACGGCAATGCTAAAGTTGAAAATCCTTCCACGAGCCTTCTGTAGTAACCTGCTAAACCTAAAAAACTTATAATCTCTATCACTGTAGTCAGTTTTGGCCAATTGATCACTGCTTCAATCTTGGATGGGTCCACGGAGATTCCTTCACTTGAAATCATGTGACCTAGGAATGCAAAACGAGTCAACCAAAACTCGCACTTGCAGAACTTGGTGTAAACTGATGAGTCCTCAAGGTCTGAAGTACCATTCTCAGATGACCCTCATGCTCCTCAGCACTTTTCGAATATACTAGAATATCATCGATGAACACGATCACGAACTGATCCAAGTATTCCTTGAACACTCGGTTCATCAAATCCATAAAAGCAATTGGGGTGTTCATCAACCTAAACAACATTACATTGAATTCATAATGGCCGTATCAAGTACGAAACCCTAACTTTGGAATGTCCTCCTTTCCAATCCTCAGTTGATGATACCTTGTCCTCAAATCGATCTTTGAAAATATCGACGCTCCTTGTAACTGATCAAACAAGTTATCTATCCTCGGGAGTGGATACTTGTTCTTGATCGTCACCTGATTGAGTTGACGATAGTCAATGCACATACGCAACGAACCATGTTTCTTCTTCACGAATAGAATTGGTGCTCCCCAAGGTGATGCGCTGGGACGTATGAATCCCTTATCCAATAACTCCTTGTTGACACCCAAATTTTGGCGACCCGTATAGTCATTTATCATATTTAAAATTAAGGGTTAATTTTATCCCTGAAAAAAATATTAATTGCATAGCATATGGATTTAAGTGCATTTATTTTTAATTTGCACTTTTTGCATTTATTTGTTGGACCGGTGATAGGTGGGTTCGAATTAGTGGTTCGAGCTTTAATTTGGCAGTGGACTAAGCCCACGAAGTAAGCAAATTAGCCCAAAAATTAATGATAAAAATTATCTTGTGAAAAATAGGAATTTGAAATTTTTATGGAATATGATGAATTTTTTGGATAGGGCAAATGTGAAAAGCAAATATTGCGTTTGGCAAAGCGAATATTGCGTTTGGAAAAAGAATTTTCGTAGATATCAATTTGGCAAAATTAAAACCCTAATCAGTGACCCGCGACATCACTGCTTGCCTCCGCACCCACCACCGCACAAACAAATGTGAGCACCACCGCTGTTGCTTTTGCTTTGGGCCCCCTTCGCTTGTAATCCAACGTCGTCGCAGCCCCTACAGTTGCGACGATCGATGCTAACAGATCCCAAACCTGTCGCCATGCATCCGCCGCTACTCCACCACCCCTTCGTGCGATCGTTGTAGCCCCTGCAACCGTGGTTTCCCCTGTCCGTTGCTGGTTCGCCTCTACCGACGCCCCCCAGTTGTCGGTTCCTTGCACTGCTTCTGGCTATCGTGCCCGTGACGCTCGTCTGTGAACACCGGTGCCACCCAATTCCTGCCTTGCTCTCTCTCGCCGCACTAGCATCACCCAACTTCACCGGAGATCTGCTCCTGCTCAACCTTGCACTCTCACCACTGCTCGACCCCAGCAGCGAAGCCTCTTCTACACACGACCCAGCCATGCCGAAATGCTGACCCTGAGCCACTACGACGCCCCTGCAGTACTCTGCCGTTGCTCTGCTAGAACGCCACGTCACCACCACTCGATGCCCCCTCCGCCAAACCAACGTTTCTGCTGGTCACCTCCGCTCCAAGCCTCCATCGTGGCTACCAATGCCATCGGTCTGCCCTCACTGCTAGCCCGCTTGTTGTTGATCCCTTCGCCAGAGCTCCAGTTGCCAAGCTTTTTTTTTTTATTAAAAAAAAGGGGAAAAAAAGATCAAATTAGGTAAATTTATTTTGTTTTATTAGGAAATTTATTTTATCTTATATATATATATATATATATATATATATATATATATATATATATATCTTGTTTTCTTATTTGAAATACTTCCCTATGCATAATTGGAAATTCTGACATACCACTTGATTCGCAACCACACCGGGGTTTTTATTTATTTATTTCATCTATAAGGCTTTAGATGAAATAATTAATCAAGCAGGAACAAAATTGATATTTTAATCTTTAAGGCTTAAGATCAATTTATCGATTTTATTAGCGAGATATTATCTCTTGATCTAAATAACTTTGGTGATTTTGAATGGTCTGTCTTGTTTTGATTGCTTTATTTATCTTGAAATATGTTTGGGTTAGAATATTGCATGCTTTAGGGTTATTTACATATTTAGATTAAGCATTTTATTGATCATGGATTGTCGAAATTAAAATTTAAAAAAAAACATAAAATTAGGATGTTAGATTTTTGTTTCATTAGCTTAAATTGCATGTTTGATTATTTGACATTTTTTAATTTCGAAATTAATAAAAAAAAAACAACAAAAATCATCATGCATATGTCATGTAGAATTAGGGCATCCTTTGTATGTCATTGCACATTAGGATAAAAATTGCATATTTCATTTTAAGTTTAGATTGATTTAGATAGACTGCTCTTAGGTTAGAGATTGCTAAGTTAAGATAATATCTTGGTTTAAAATAGGGTTTGGCTTGACCTAATCATTAATATAAGTTGGATAGAATCTTAATTTAGCTAGATAGTTTTCACATTTTTCTAATTTCGAATTTCATAAAAAAAAATGCAAAAAAGGTCTTAGGATAAATTAGTTTCAATCCCTAGGATAGATTACATTTTTTTTTTAAAAAAAAAAATGTCATTGCAAGTCATATAGAATTAGATTCATGAAATGCATGTCATTTAGTAATTGTTGCTAGGTCCATTTAATTAGCAATTGTCTATCATTAGAATTAGGTCATTTAGTTATATTACATTGCATAAAGCATGATTCTCATTAATTAAATGAAAACAAAAAGAAATAGCATGTTAATTAAAAATCATATCTATGGTTGTTGATGGGAATTCTGATCTAACAACACAAATGCTTTCGTTGCCCTAAGGTTAGTTGTGCAATTCATTCATTGCTTTCTATCTGGGTGTTAAATTGATGGTTTGTGCATTTGCATGGTCACCTCACATGTTAGGAGAATAGATTTAAAATCAATCCAAGCTGCCTGCAAAAATATTTTTTAAAATAAAAATAAATGGTACTGAAAGGGCATTAGAGAAGTCTAATGTAACCAAGTCCCAGTACCCAAAGTCTCTAGTTCGTATAAATAAAATAATTCTCCCATTATTTTACTTAGGTGTCTAATCGATGTACCGTAAACTAATTAGTGGTGACTCCAAGATAAAATCTATTTGCATGTTAAAAAATTGAACATAAGTCGCGAATTGGTATGAGCTTGAGAGAGCCCGAGCTAAGTCTAGGCTTAATAATTCATTAGCCAAACCCTAGGTGGTTCACTCCCGAAAATTTGGTCGCGATAGCTTGGTGACTCAACTGAGGAAGTGAGTTAAAACTCTTAGTGGACTTAGGCCAATTTTTCTTTTCTTTTGAAAAAATATTTTTGTTTGGTAGCAAGGATCCCAGGTACGTCCCTAACATTTGAGGTGTTAAATATTTTTGTAGATTACAAGGTATAAGGGGAAGTGTTTGCTAACCCTTGTTTTGTAGGGAGGTGTAGGAATGTATATTTTACTTTCACATATGAAGTGTTGCTTGGTAAATTGTTGTGCATGCTTATGCATTTACACTACACTTTTGCACAAACAACCTGCCGTCGGACCTAGGCCACACTAGGGCACTTAGGATGGTATTGAGTTAGATACGACTTCGACCTCAAGGCCGTGTAGTAGAGATTGCCCAACTCAATCTTGAAAGTTTCTTTTCTTGGTGTCAAGAATGTTTACCTCTGCCCGCAAGACTGCGCTGCATTGAGGTATCATCCTTGACTAAGCCGGGGTTAGGAGGACTTGACTTAGTATGCGAGACTGCAACTAAGTCATCCAACCCTTTTAACTCCACCTTGCTTAGCCTTCCTAGCTAGAAATCGAACCCTACATCTCATGTGCATGTGATTGCCACTAATTTTCATCGGTGAAGTAAGTCTTCTATCCCTATACTATGCAATTTACTTACTTTGTCATACTTTCGGTCCGTCCATGACAATCTAGGTTAGTCATTTGATATAATTCCTTTGTCAATTAGAAATGAAATGAGGAAATTGCCTTGCAATGAATCATTTGGAAAATAACCAAAAAAAAAAAACTTTGGAAATTTGTTATCAAATCCTATCTTTATTAGGAAGTTTTAAATTTTGGCATTTCCTAGTTCAAGTCTAGGAAATTTGGTCTTGCTAGGGTGTCTATTTTTTTAGCTTTTTTTTAGGAAGTGCCCTTCTTGTACAAACTTTTCATGAATAAATGAAAAAAAATGGAAAACTCGATTAGGTCATTGTCATGGATTGACTTTTTATTTACACCTCATGCTTACATGTTCCGGTTCATCCCAATAAGGTGATTATGGAGCGATCCCACTTAGCCATTCGTTCATGATCGAGAGCTAAAATGACAGATCAACAAGAGCTTATCTCGTCAAGCAAAAGTCCTGCGATGACATAAATGCTCTATCTTCAGTTTGAAATTGCGACTCCAAGAAGAGAGCCAAGAAGACTTTTTGAACCGTCTCATTTTCCTGAGGTAGCCGAATTTAATGCCACCATGAAGACATAACTAGAGGGATGAAGAATTCAAGTACACATGATTCATGATCCTAAATAGTTCGATTTCCTCATTTAATAAGGGGCATGCACCTTCCCCTGCGTGGGAATTTTTATCGCTTTTTAGGGATTGGTTTCAATTTCTTCTATGCTTGAACATCACATTTTTCATTCCAATAAATGTAATTCGATTGATGAATATCAATAAAATTACAAGTTTTGTTTTGAGGACATGATGGGATACACCAAACCAGCCCAGTGACGATATCTAACAATGAAAAAAAATATCATCCATGGAGAAATTGTGAAGACTGGGTTTCTTCATGCTTCCTCATCCAAAAAAAAAAAAAAATCATTTTTGAAGCCATTTCCAAATGCATGCATTAGGTTACCCTTGTTTGTTTTTCTAACTCATTTACTTCATGTCTCAGAGCATAACAGAGAGGCGTTTGAAAATAACGCGTCAATTTCTAGTGATGGTGGGCCCATTGATTTGGGAGCATACATTCGAAGGAAAAATAGACGTGGGGGCAAAGGATCATTTCCTAGCTAATCTTGATGACATCTCCCAAGAGTGAGGAAGACATTAAGCACTACTTCTCCTCTTACTTGTCCTGAGCGATTTTCTTGCACATCAATAAGAAACCGAGGATGACGAATTGGGGCACTTTAGATTCTAGTAGTGACATAACTGAGACAAAATCTTGATCTGAGCCAAAATTTTTGTGCAATTTGAATTTACTTTGATGTTGCATAGTATCCTATTCATGCACGTTGTTTTGTGTAGGGGCAAAAGCAAGATTTCATCAAATCAAAGATCGGATTTTCATCTTCTATTGATCAATTTATGTGTTTGTTCCCTTTCAATAGGGGCAATCCAAGGACAACCATTGCTGAGACAGTCCCTTCGTGGGACAATTCCTTGAATGAATGCTCAAATTCATGTTTTTCATACTTACGAAAGCATTTTTTTTTCTTAGTGTGGTAAATTGTTTGTTTTGAAGTTTGCAATTTTTCATGCTTAAAGCTACTGAGCTCCTTTAAAAAGGATTTTGCATGATGACTCTTACATGTTTAGTCCACCAATTCCACTAAAGAACATCAAGATGGACTAATTCAATGAATGATGTGGAATGGATTAAGCATGCTAAGTGAGACGTGTCAGGATGATGAAAGGCAAGCCTTATCCTATACATAGTCCCTCTACTTATACACTTGTAAGATGAGTGTAGGAAGTTCCATACATGTAAGGTAAAGAGTTCTCTCGCAAAGGATATAATGACCAAAATGATGAGGGGCAATTCATTTCTCTATCCCAAACACAACAAGTGATCCATTGCTTGACCCCTTTGAGTCATACACTTGTGAAAATTTTTCAAATTATCCCTGTCAAGAACTACCCCACATCGGGGCAAATTGAAGGTAAGACAGTACCACAAGGTAGAGAAAATGAAAAGAAATTTTATTGCTCTCACTTGCATCAATCTTCAAGTCGTGCTATTACATTGAATTTATGTGGTGATTTAAGTGCCTTAGGATGACGAAGAGCATTTCTTTCTATATCCTACATACTTATATCCTTTGCATAGCCCACTTTAGCCTGCAATTTCATTTCTCTAAACCCAGTTGGTGATCATTCCCCGCACTGGGGCAAGGCAAAAAGCAATTGTTCAAACATTATGGTCTGGAGTGTTGATAGAAGACGAAAACCTCACAAAGGTTCAAATGTTAAAAACACCTTATGGTCATTCAAAATAGAACCAAATGGCATGAAAAAGCAGTGTGCCTGGTAAAAGCAAGGCCAATGCCCATGAAAAAGTGAAGAAAAAATGAATGAAAACTAGGAGCATGAAAAAATGGTGTGCTTGGTAAAAGCAAGGCCGATGCCTATAAATGAAAAAAAAAAGAGAGTCAAGATAGATGACCATCAATTGCAAAAATTGAATCCCAATGGAGTAGTATTCAAAGAGCACAAATACTAAGCTTTTACAATTCGTGGACCACATTGCCAAGACAATCCCTAGTGAAGAAAAAGACTGGCGACAATGCTACGATGATCATCAACTCTCACCTTTTACACATATTTTGAGCCTAATGATCCTCTTGTTTCTCAACTCATGAACCTAGCCTACGTTACGTCCCTTGCAAAGTTTTTTCTGATTAGGGCACATAAATTAACGTAGGGGTTCACATATTTTAAGTATCGCTCGAAGAAGCGCGAGCAAGATTATTTCTTTCTCATTTTACAGGATTCTTGACTTGTAAGCTCGGAGATGATCACAGGATTATTCTTTCAATAGCCTTGACTCAAAGAGTCCCTTTGTTATGCCATTAACCAAGCCCACATTACTATCCCTATTAAAGACCTCTCAGATTGGTAAGATCGTACCACTTGCAAGAATACTCGGATCATTGTTGGTATGATGATAGTGAGATGGAGTGATTTTCCTAAAATAACCCTTCTGAATGAAAGTGAGTGAAAGTCATTTCTAACTGAAAGCTTCTCATTTAGCATTCTTAAGAAATCCATGTCATTGTCTTGAATGACAATTCCCTTATGTGGAAATTTAGGTGATGCAAATATGGTAAAGTCATTATGCATAAATCTAATTGAATTGATGAAAACCCCATTGAACTTTGAAATGTGCATTCTAAAGTAGCTCAAATTGTCTACGTCTTTAATGAATGCAATATTAGTTCTTGCTCTAATAATGTTTGACATGTAATATTTCCTTGAAGACCGAGTAATACTTCATGTTCAAGTTGCTCCTTGAAGCATTGAGATTCGGTGTGCTTTCGTAGCCTGAAGCCCTTTTCACTGACTTGGCGTGCTTTCGTAGCCCGGTGTCTATTTATATTGACCCGGCGTGCTTTTATAGCCCAATGTCAATTTATATCGACCTGATGTGCTTTCGTAGCATGGTGTCCCTTTTCATTGACTCAGCGTGCTTCTGTAGCTCGATGTCCCTTTTAATAGACCCGACGTTCTTCCGTAGCCTGGAGTTCCTAACCTGGCGTGCTTTCATAGCCCAGAGTCCTTTTCATCTACTCGGCGTGCTTTCGTAGCCCGATGTCTCTTTTAATCGACCTGGCGTGCTTCCGTAGCCCGATGTCCATTTATATCAACCTAGCATACTTTCATAGCCTAGAGTCCCTTCTATCAAATCAACATGCTTCCGTAGCCCGAAGTTCCTCTTAATTGACACTCGATTTGAGTTGTCTCCAAAAGATATTTCTCTAGATTCATATTGATTAAGGCAACCTAAGAAAGGTTTGAGTCTTGGTCAGATGATCTATGTTGCAACGCTAGGTGACCGAAGAAAGGTTCAGGTCCTAGCCAAGCAAAACCCCAGTTTAGGTAATCGTAGAATGGTATGGGTTCTAGACAATATTTATTACTCTAATAGGTAACTGTAGAAAGGTACGGGTCCTGGAAAAGCAATTTCCCCGTTCAGGCAACTGTAAAAAGGTACTTGTCCTGAAAATCATTTTTTTTGTCAAGGCGACCGTAGAATGGTATGGGTCCTGAAAAATCAATTTCTTCGTCAAGGCGACCGTAGAAAGGTACGGGTCCTAGACACAACCAAACACTGTCATACTGGGCTATTGTAGAAAGGTACGGGTCTTGGGAAAGCAGTTTCTTACAAAACCTTGTTGCCATTTTGGATAACCGTAGAAAGGTACGGGTCTTAGGAAAGAATTCTCTTTACAAAGCTATGTTAATATTCTTGGCGACCGTAGAAAGGTACGAGTCTTGGACAAGTAACACCAACTATTTCGAATTACTTTATCATCCTTGAAGGTAAGTTATTCTAGGTAGGTTCATTAACATTTCCATGCATCATATAAATTGTATTTTAAAATGGGATTCATTTTCCAACCAAAAAAAAATAATTCAATGCATTTGCATGGTCAAAATTTAGGTATCAATTTGTCTTTAAAGGCAACCTCTACGAGCTCGCCTTCAAAGAGGGGCAGCTATTAACACCTAATTTTTGGCACTCGTTTAGTCATTTATCGCATTAAAAATTAAGGATTAATTTTATCCAGAAAAAAATATTAATTGCATAGCATATAGATTTAGGTGCATTTATTTTTAATTTGCATTTTTTGCATTTATTTGTTGGACCGGTGATAGGTGGGTTCAAATTAGTGGTTCTGAGCTTTAACTTGGCAGGCCGGACTAAGCCCACAAAGCGAGCAAATTGGCCCAAAAATTAATGACAAAAATTATCTCGTGAAAAATGGGAATTTGAAATTTTTTTGGGATATGATGAATTTTTTATAGGGCAAATGTGAAAAGCAAATATTGCCTTCGGCAAAACGAATATTGCATTTGAAAAAAGAATTTTCATAGATATTGATTTGGAAAAATTAAAACCCTAATCGGTGACCTCTAAATAGGTTGCTCGCATAGGGTTTTGAGGTGGCTACACAATAGAAATACGCGGCCACGTTGAGGTTTTTTTTAGTTTTCACATCAAAGGGGGGCTTCTCTTCGTCGAAGAAAAAAAGAACACGAAAGTCAGAAAGAAGAGAAGTGATCGATCAAAGGGGCTGCTGAAAGGAGCAAAGATAGGAGAGACGTGAGAGGTGACGTAAATCAGAGAAAAAAAAAGAAAAAAAAAAGGAGGAAGAAGGAGCAGCCTCAAGCATTGACACTACTACTTCTCCTCCGCCGTTGCTGTCCGCCCCCTCACACCGGCCGCCGCAGCCTCTGCTCCACCTAGCAGTGACCCACGATGCCACTACTCACCTCCTCACCCACCATCCCGCCGCCAACTGCAAGCACCACCGTCGTTGCTTTTGCTCCAGGCCCCCTTCGCCTGCAATTCGACTCTGTTGCAGCCCCTACAGTCGTGACGACTGATGCTAGCAAATCCCAGACCTGTTGCCTCACATCCGCCGCTGCTCCACCGCCCCTCCGCGCGATCGCTGCAGACCCTACGACCCCGGTTTCCCCTGTCCGTTGCTAGTTCGCCTCTGCCGACCCCACTAGTTGTTGATTCCTTACGCTGCTGCTGGCCACCACGCCCGCAACGCTCATCCGTGAACACCGGTGCCACCCAATTCCTACCCTGCTCTCTCTCGCCGCACCAGCATCACCCAACCTAGCCAGAGATCTACTCCTGCTCAGCCCTGCGCTTGCACTGCTGCTCGACCCCAACAGCAAAGCCTCTTTTGCTAACGACCTAGCTGCGCCGAAATGCCGAAGAATGTTATATGTATATGATCCCTCATTTTAGACCCATGTTTTCTCTTTAAAGTAGCGGTTATTCCACATGCATTTTTTCCACACTTTATACCTCTTTATGATAATCGCCCATTTGGTAATTATCTTGATAGAAGATGGTATATAAAATGAACGATCGTTAATTTCTTAAGGGTAATCACATGGTCTAATGCAAACCCTCAAATACATGTGACACCCCGAACCCTTCGCAGGTCGTCACCAGCGCCGGTGTTACATCTTTTACCATCTCTATCTCTTATCTAAATTAAGCCTTGCCAGATTACAGGCATTATTTTTTTTTTTTTTTTGTTTAAAGCGGTCCCATGCACGACTCATAGCGGAAGCAAAATTCACATCGTCATCTATCTCCCTTCTAACCCATGATACAAATACACACCAACTAACAGCACGATTTTTATAAATAACGTTGGCGCTTTGCTTACATACATACATATAGCGAGATGGGGTTTCCTTCGGGTCGGTACAAAAACCAGAAAGGTTAAGACTCTGCCATGTCCCACCTAAAATCTCAAAAAGGAACTCCGACCCCTAACATCACATGAACACAAAATCCTCCCATCACCAGCATCAACTATCTACATCAAAAAGTGATCTAGCTCCTACTCCTCGCGCGCGGTCTCACACCCAACCCGGTGTGTCGTGGTGGTGGCAAATGCGCATCCCTCGCATCGCTCCATCCCGTCGGACGTGCACGAGACAGGAACTCTTGTATGACGGGGCCCCCAACCAGGCCGATATCATACATAACTAAGCATCGCACTCGGATAAACGTCAATCCGGGCACGAGGGACAATCTATCTCCGTACACTCCACCTCAACATCGACGGTAGGCCGTAAAATACCCCACGCGAAACGCGGGTAGCGGCATAGTGCTAATCTGAAATGTTATCCTCAAAAGGGGTGAGTACAACCACTCAGCAGATAGGGAAATCCAATAACAACTCAGTGCACCATGCATACCATCATACAATGCAGGCATCGCTTACCTTTTTGATGTCAAGCGTATTCATGCATCATCAAAGCATATATATCATCATCATGGCATCTCATATATCATTATCATCACATCATCATTAACCATGCATTACCATGCATATCACATCATCATTAGCCATGCATCACCATGCATATCACATCATACCATCAGCCATGTATCATCATGCATATCACATCATCATTAGCCATGCATCACCATGCATATCACATCATCATTAGCCATGCATCACCATGCATATCACATCATCATTAGCCATGCATCACCATGCATATCACATCATCATATCATCATCAGCCATGCATCACCATGCATATCACTTCATCATTAGCCATGCATCACCATGCATATCACATCATCATTAGCCATGCATCACCATGCATATCACATCATCATTAGCCATGCATCACCATGCATATCACATCATAGATCAATTTCCACTTTTACTTATTAATTGATCCCCACATTATCTTTTCTCAAATCATCAAATTCACCATCATCATCATCCCTTCGGGCAGAAACCTCTGACAGGGATCCTAGCATTCCAGTCATCTCATGGCCACTGGGCTTCCGGCCCCCCACATTCCGGGCATCCTGAAACTCCCAGGGAATCTCTGGAATTACGCCACCAAGCCACCAGACAACATCCTCCACCACAACCTCATTCTCATCCACATTTATCTTTTATCTCAATTTAACATGGAAATTTGGCATGGCATCAAACATATCACACTTGCATTTCAATTCACATGTCATGCACATGTCATAGCTTAATCACATAAGTATTTCAACTTAATGCATGTACAAAGACCTCATCACACAAGTGCCACACAAATGGAATTGAATCCATGGCCAAATAAAAATCTATTTTATTTTATTATTTCATTATTTTATTATTATTTTATTATTTTATTATATTTATTTATTTTCATAAATAAATATTTAATATTTATGATTTTCCCAAATCATAATATTCAATAATCATTTATAGGATCACAATTTTATATAAAATTCGTGGCCAAATTGAATTTCTTATAATTTCACAATTTCCTCCAAAAACATCCTAAAATTCTCGGATTTAAACCCAGTGCACAGTTTCCGAATAAATTCAATTAAAATATCCATACGGTCTCCAAAAATTACGAAACTTTACAGGGTGATAGCCAACACATTTTCGTACCTTTTTAATTAATAACTTTAAGCCAAATTATTTTTATATTAATTTCCATAGCCCTACGAAGCTTCTGGAACCACTACCGTTTCGTCCACAACACACTTCTCCGTATTTCTTATATTTCACCCATCAAATCTCTTTCGTTCCTTCTGAAATTTAGTATGTTATGTAACAATGTGTCCTTTACAAGTTTCATGAAGGGATCTAGGTCAAATAACCGGATTATGGTCACCATTTTAACCCATGAAGTCTCGGGTGTCTCGGTACACCTCACCAGAATCAACCATCTCCAAGATCTAACCGATTAACCAAGTTATACTTGTTATTTTTGCTTAAAATTTGAGTATGTTGTAGATTAAGGTGTTTCCTACAACTTTCAAGAAGACAACAAAGTGAGATCTCCAACCGAAATTAACATGCAACCAAGAAATCAACAAAAGGTCAGTGAAGATTTCGCAGATCTGAGTCTCCGTATAATAGAACTTTTGACCCCTCAAATCTCCATCGTTTTCTACAAATTTTTAGTATGTCATAGTAAAAGACATTAGCTTCAACTTTAATGAAGACACTGAAGCCAAAATCGCACTTCAAATACACATGCAAGCTCGACTAAGATACTGACTACCACAAACCGAACGAAAACAGTCACATAGCTTGAACACATCCAACCCTTACCTCGGTTTTTCGCCCAAATCACACCTAAAACCGAACATGCAACCAACAAAACAGACATGCAAGAGAAGTTAAGGACCCCACTTGCCTCCAAGATGAACAAACAGCGATGAACGGCGGCGTACGGCGGACGGGCGGCGGCAACTCTCAGCTCCACCTCCTCTCTCTCGGTCCCTCCTCTCTCTTTCTCTCGAAATCTCTCTCTCCCTCTCACTTCTCTCGACCGAATGGAGCTAGAGGAACCGGCCACTCCTCTTCTCTCTCTCTTTTTATATCCCATCATTTGCAATGATTGATCCACCTAATGACCAACCAATGCATACTCTTCCTTTGGCCACTTGTAATTTTTGTTTTTGAATTAATTGGGCTTGGGCTTAGGCCCAACCGGCCATTCCCCCTTGGGCTGGTCGAAATCCTTCTTGGGCCCTAATGGCCGACTAGCTTGGCCCACCAAGCTTTAGGCTAATGGGTCCAAGGCCCATTTCGAAAATAACCCTATTTTCTCCTTCTTCTTCTTTTTTGAATTCTTTTTTATAAATATTTCTAAATTCAAATTTTATCTTGGCCAAAGTCTTGGGATATTTTTAATTATTGAAATTTAAATCATATGGCCAAGCATTAATCTATTAAATTTGAATTTCCACAATCACAAGCATAATTCATTTAAATTAAAAGACTAATTGGCTAAGGCATAAGCCAAAAGAAATTCTATCACCTAATCAAAGATTTTTAACACACCTTAAGGCTCGGCCTTGAATTTCTGGGATGCCACAATACACCATCAGTACACAAGGGGATTGGGCTAGTAGAGTGTGCCCAATATTTTGCTGAATCTCTGAGAATTTCAGAAGAACACAATTTTGAGCAATGGCTGGAGGTTTGTTTAGATTTCACCCTGTTTTTCAAATACGTTTTTTTATGTCTAATAGCCAATTCATGATCATCCACTAGAAAAGCAACTTATAGAGAGAGAAAATGAAAAGGAGGAGGAATCGCAGAAGAACATGGGAGAGTTGGGAGGGAAAGTGAGTGCTTATAAACATCACCTTATGAGACAATAAGAATTTTTTTTAATTTTTTTTAAATAGTTATCTCTTAACTTACCATAATAAAGAATAGAGAGAGAGAGAGAGAGAGAGAGAGAGAGAGAGAGAGACCTTATAAACGTCACCTTACGAGACAATAAGAATTTTTTTTTTAAAAAAAATTGTTATCTTTTAACTTACCATAATAAAGAATAGAAGAGAGAGAGAGAGAGAGAGAGAGAGAGAGAGAGAGACCTTATAAACGTCACCTTACGACGAGACAATAAGAATTTTTTTTTTAAATTGTTATTTTTTAACTTACCATAATAAAGAATAGGAGAGAGAGAGAGAGAGAGAGTGTTTAATCGCAGGTGTATCAGCGATTTGGGTTTTCTTTTGAACTGAACTAAATTGAACTAAGTACCGTGCCCCAAAGACTCAGTTCTGCTTTGTTCGGATTGGATTGTATCCGTTTTTCAATTTTCTTTTCTAAATTATAAAAAGAGATCTAGTGAAAAAGGAGGGAAATTATGTAAATTGCAATATTAAGAAGAGTGATGATTTTCAATTTGGTGAAACTATCCGAATCGGAATAGATAAATAGTTACTTTTTCATTATCCGAATCGAAACCCAAACCGAAAACAAAATGCACAAAAATTTGATTTGATTTGGATCGGTATCAATTTTGATTCGGTTCTAACTCCTTTAGGCTACAGTTGAGGCACCACCACCTATGCACTAATGAGGCTCTGACGCCCCTCACTAAATTCAGGTCAAGTTGACATAGGTGACACTTCACCTTTATGTTATATGAGAGAATCGTGAGCACAATTTTGTCACAATCGAACCAAGTGAGGTATGACCTAGCCAATTGTTGGTGAGGTCTGCTATGACCCATAGCCACTTGTTAGTGATGACCACCCTAGGGGTAAGGCTCACAGTCCTCCCATAGATTTGGGCAAAAGCGACCCTCGATCATACTTATAGAGAGTGTTGCCTCACTAAATTAGACGAAAGTCGTGGCCCTCCACTAGATATTTCTTGAAGTGATGAGGCCCCCCAACCCAAAAAGAAGGCGCAACCATTGGTGACGGTCATTAGACCCTTAGCCCTTGAATAGTGACTAGGAAAAAGAAATGGAAATAATCGTCAAGTCAATAGAACATGATGTTGTGGCGCTAACATGGAGCTCATGTATTGATGTGGCACTGATGTATGTCACATTAACATTTCTATCCATAAATTCGACTAAAGGTCCATCTTGAAGAGCAAGTTACACAGTTCGGGGACAAATTATACAAAAGAAAGTTAGGGAAACTTATTAAATATTTTTGCAGCCGTAAAAGTCAAAAAGTTGTATAGTAAAAAAACAAAAAGAGAGAGAAAGAAAAAGGTGGATATCCAAAAGGCAAAGGAATACAATAGAGAGAGATAGAGCAGTGAACGGAAAGGTAAATAAAAGGAAAAGAAAGAGAGGGAAAGAAAGAAAAAGGGAAGAGGTGCATGTCATGGGGGCCTCGCCCAGATCCGACAAGGGCTTGCCTCACCATCATTGGGCAAGAGCCACCTAGCCATTGGGGGCCCTTGCCAAATTTGATAGGGGCTCGCCAAATCTGGGTGAGGGTGATCCAATGAGGGCTTGCCTTACTAGTGGCTGGGCAACCTTCACTCGACAACGGCAAGACGAGCTCGCCCTCAGTTGGGTTTAGCCGGCCACCTTAGTCCAATGATTAGTCCTCCTCTCTGGTCGGTCGCAAGAAGAAGGAGGGATCAGAAAAAAAAAAAAAAGAGAGAAAAAAAGGAAAAAAAAACAAAATATTAAAAATTAATAAAAAAATCGAAAAAAAAAATATTAAAAACATTGTCCCCTGGAGCTAGTTGACATCCACGTTCACGCTGGTTGGCCAAATTTGCAAAAATTTTATGACTCAATTGGTTAAAAAAATTAGGATTAAATCGAGACAATTGCAATATGTTTAGGACTTTTTTGGTAATTTTTCCTATAATGTACAACGTGTAATTGGTTAAAAGGCAAAAGTGATGTTGAATGATTTAAGAAGTGCTCATGAAATGAAATGTGAAAGGTTATTCATACAAATTTGCAAATTTGATTTATGAAACAAGCTCTAAAATGATTTGAGAGATGTTTTACAAAAAGTATTTTTGGTGATTGAGCTGAGTTGTGAAAGGGTTGTGAAATGTATTTTGGTTTATGAGATGGATCCTAGATTGGATTTTTGGTTTTGGAGGGTGATGTTTGGTGCTCATTATCATTATGAACCCAATTAGGGGTTTCTAGGTATGCATACTAATTTTAGAATATTTCTAGGCCAAGCCACTAATTGATAATAAGTGGAAACCTTGTTAAGGCAAATCTTGGTTGCCTTACCACTAGGAATTGTGTCGTGACCATAGTAGGATATTAAATAATATATTGGTTAGTGGAACAAATCATTTACACATGACTTGATAGAGAATGATCAAGGGACTTTGTGGCATCCCAAAATTCATAATGACCTCTAGTTACATTAAAGTCTATGAATAGGTGATGGAAGTACCATCAAGTTATTTTATGGCCACTTAATCCATAATTTATAATAAGATTTATGGCCAAGCTTTTAAGGGATAATTATGTGATAGGAAAGAAAATCCAATCATTGGCCATGTGTTTTATAAATTGGGATTTATGGAATTATGATTTCAAGATTTTGGCCATGTGGAATTTAGTAATTAAATTCTTAAAAGAAAGAATTAAAGATGAATAATTGAAAGGTGAAATTAGGATTTAAATTAGGTTTGGGCCTTAAGCCCAAAAGGTGGATTTTAATGGGCCAAGTTGACCGGCCCATTGAAGCCCACAAGTGGGCTGCCGTCGACCAAGAAAGGGGGAGGAGTGGCCAGCCCAAGTCCAAGCCCAAAAGCCCAAGCCCATCTTGCATGTCTTGTGACAAGTGGCAAGAGGTCTTCATGCATTGGCTTAGGGAAGAAGGCCATGCATTGGTTGGTTTGTAGGCAAGTAATCATGAGGATTTGGGGGTATAAAAGGGAAGAAGAGGAGAGAGAATGGCTGGTTAGCCATTCGGCCAAGTGAGGGAGAGAGAGAGAGAATCGTGCGAGAGAGAGAGGAAGCCGAGAGGGAGAGAAAGGAGCCCGTTCGCCGCCGTCCGCTCGTGCTGTTCGTGAGGTCTAGAGGCAAGTTGGGAATCCGCTTTCTACTCTTGCACCAATGTTTTCGCATGAACTGTTTGGAGTCAGAAACTTGTTTGAGCTTGCATGTGTGTTTAGAGTCCGATTTTGGCTTCGATTTCTTCATGAAAGTTGTATCTAACATCTTGAACTATAACATACTGAAATTTTGTAGAAAATTATGGATATTTGAGGGGTCAAACCCTCATCCTACGGAGATGCTAGATCTGGAATATTTTCGTATGAACTGTTTGAGTCAGAATGTTGTGAGAGCTTGTATGCATGTTTAGAGTTCTATTTTGACTGTGATATCTTCATGAGAGTTGTAGCTAACATCTTTTACTAAAACATACTAAAATTTCGTGGAAAATGATGGATATTTGAGGGGTTAAAGTCTCATCCTACGGAGACCTCAGATCTGGAGAGTTTTTACTGACCTCTTGCTGGATTCTTGTTTGCATGTTGATTTCTGTTGAATATTTGACTTCGATGTCTTCATGAAAGTTGTAGGTAACACCTTAAAATACAACATACTAAAAATTGAAGAGAAACTAACCAGTATAGCCTAGCAAATCGGCTAGATCTTGGAGACGATGATTCTGGAGAGGTGTTCCGAGATACCCGAGACTTCATGGACATAAATGGTGATCATACTTTGGTTATTTGACCTAGATCTCTTCACAAAAATTGTAAAGGACACCTTGATGCATAACATACCCAAATTTCAGAGGAAACGAAAGAGAATAGATGGGTAAAATCTTAATATTTCGGAGATGTGTATTCTGGAAGATGCGGTAATGGTTCCAGAAGATTCGTGAGGTTGTACAAAATAATATAAAAATAATCTGACTTAGAGTTCTTCATGACAGTTGCACGAAAATGTATTGGCTATCACTCTGTAAAATTTCGTAATTTTTGGAGGCCGTATGGATATTTTAATTGAATTTCTACGGAAACTGTGCATTCTGGTTTTATCCGAATATTATGGGCTGTTTTGTGGAAATTGTGAAATTTTGTGAAATTCGATTTGGCCATGAATTTTGCATGTAATTCTATTGGTTTGTAGTTGCTTGAATTTTTATAATTTTTGGAATTTATAGATATTGAATTTAATATTTATTTAATAATAATAATAATAATAATAATAATAATAATAATAATAATAATAATATGGATTATTTTATTGGCCATAAATTCCATTGAATTTATAAATAATTATACATTGTAGCATGTATGAAGAGATATTGGTGTATGTATGACATTGAATTGTGATGCATGTGTGAATGCTATGCCAAGTATGACTTGTTTGATGTCACGACATGTGCCATGTTAAATTGAGATCAAAATATTGATAAATGTGGAAGATGAGAAATGAGATGTATGAGAATATGCATCGTGGTGATGATGATACCGTCGGAGGTGTGAGCCGACGATGCCTCGAGAGTCGGGATGCCCAAAGGTTCGAAGGAGTCGATGCCCTTTGGATGCCTGGTTGTATTATGAATACATGCCCAGAGGTTTTCCCCGGGAGTGTCGGGATGCCGATTGTATTATGATACATACCCGGAGGGTGAGGGGTTGTATCATGATTTATGCCCGGAGGGTAAGGGTAACCATTTTCATGGCGAGCCCCGGAGATTCCTCGTGATGCCAGGTGGGGTGCGAGATGCCCAAAGGTTCGAATGAGTCGATGCCCTTTGGATGCCCGGTTGTATCTTGGATACATGCCCAGATGCCTCGTGATGCTAGTTGGGATACGAGATGCCCGGAACGTGGAGATGCCGGATGTCCGGTTGTATCTTGGATACATGCCCGGATGGTTCTCGCAATGCCAGGATTGGGCGCGAGTGATGAATGTGGGATGCAAACATTGATCCCGGGAAAAGAGAAATGCGGCAGTTCAAAATGAAATTGAAATTAAATTATGCATGATGATATATGCATGATGTGATGATGATGTTACATGCATGGATGCATGGTAATGATGATGATATGTGATGTGAAATAATGATGATCACCCATGATATGATATGCATGATGATATGCATAGTGATGATAATGATGATGATATATGATATGACATGTGTAATGTGATAATGCCATGATGATGATGACATGTGTAAGGTAATGATGACATGTATGATACGATGATGATACACATGTATGTGTTATGAATTGATATGATAATGCATGATAGCATGTGCATGGCTTCAAGGTAAGTAATGCTTGCAATGCATGTATGACTTGTATGATGCATTGAGTGGTTATTGGATTCATTTACCTGCTGAGTGGTTATACTCACCCCTTTTGGGGACCAACATTTCATATTAGTAGATGGTTTGAACAGTTGGATGTGACCGTGAGGAGGAGGATAGCAAGGGAAGGAGCTTTTGGACGCCGACACTGATCGATGGACTTAAAGTGTATGACTGTTTGAGGAAACATCGGTCATCTTTTGGAGTGTAGCCGAATATAGAAGACTATGGCATTTTGATGTACCGATGAATGATGTCCATCTGATTTAAGTAAATAAAAAGTGTACGGCTTTTACCTATAAATGTTTAGTAGGTGTGCATTGTTTTTTAATATAAGGAAGTGAGTTGTTGGATGTGCTTCTGTATATGAACTGCGCAAGGGACCTTTAGTTAAAAGGAAAAAAATAAAAATAAAAGAGATGTAAACCCCCAGGTTGTATGGACCCGCTGCAATTGAAATGGTATCAGAGTAACATGTTAATAGGGAAAGTGAAAGGTAGAGCGAATTGTGGCGACCCTAATGGATCGGGGGCCGTCGAGGGGTGCCACAGACTTGGCATTGATGGTTGAATTATAATGGTAGATTAAATAAGTATAAAACTTTATCAAAATGAAACAACTCATATTTGATTTGATATGTATATTATATATTGGATTTGGAGCAAGAGTTTGTGGTATTGCTTTATATATACATAGTTGTTACTCAATATGCTTAGAAGAGATGTGCAATTCACTAGGTTGTAGTTGCTCATACAATTCATCTTAAATGTTTTTCACATTTCTCGGTTAGTGACAAATAGAACAAGAACGTCTGCATTATCACGAGGGCATTTTTGATAGAGGAACTTTTAGGTATGAGCTTAGTTAGTTGTTTATCTTTTTGAGTTATGTATGATTGAGACGAGTTCGCTGAGCTTAGTTATTATTTGGAGATGAAGATATTTTATTTGATGGATTATACAAACTTTGATATTGCAACCAACCTATTGGTTGTGTTTGACATTGGTTTTTACGAGTGGAAGAATGGTCGTGCCATCCCCATTCTTCTTAGTATTGGGATATGACAATAGTATTTTAGGGACCTCTAGTCCTTGTATCGTTTTTTTAAGTCCCAATATGATTGATAATCCTCACAATACGAAAACATGGCTGAATTCATTGAAAAAAAATATAGATTTGACACAACAAATTTTAAATTAAACAGTTTGTGATTATGTTGAAACAACTTAGAAGTGTCATAATAATCAACACAAATCCAATGAAATAATGAGACTCATATACCTTAATGTCAGATTTAGTTAAATTGTTCTCGCACAATATTTTGTAGGTGATTTGAGAATTTGAGAGAATTTATATCCAACAATTGGTCTATGCCCATTGATAAAGCAAGATAAACAAATTACTAGGGGTGATTATAGCAGGAGTGTCTTAACTTTCGTACGGCGTTCACTTGAGTATCATATTTTTTTTTTTTCGCTCATTCAAATGTCACATACGATCATTTGAGTGCCTGTTTTGGCAACATTTTTTTTTATTTTGAATTATTTTGAATTATTTTTTTAGTTTTTATTTTGAATTATTTTTTAGTTTTTATTTTTTAATTAGTTTTTAGTTTTAATTTTTTATGTTCCTTTTTTTTTCCCTTTTCTTTTTTTTGTGCACCTGCCGCAAAGGCCTCACCCTCAACCAACAGTTGCTAGTGGGGCCATAAAGGCCTCGGGCAAGGCCGGTGGTGGATTTTCTAGCAAGGTAAATTGTCGATAGCACTTAAGTGCTTGATTTTTTAAATTTGTGGCGCTTAAGTAAGAAATTTTTTATAAAAATTGTTCACGTCAGTGCCAATAATGCCACTTAAGACAATCGACATCCTGGATTTTCCTGTGAAACAAGTCACCAATGACACCTGAGTTATTAATATTTCAAATTTGTGGTATCTAAGTGAGCGAAAAAAAAAGTTATGACAATCCTATTATACTTGTCTACACTGAACCATATCAAATTACCTTTTCCCTTTTGATTGCATGGGCACATAAGCATAGTGCCTTGTATCCATAGTTTTTGGTTAACTACTTATGAGATTTGATTGGGAAAATTACCTAGAAGTCCTATACCAAGTGTACATAAGTCAATTTAATTATAAGCTCTTTAAATTTATATATTTAGCCTTAAATTTTTGTGCGAATTCTACTATAGCTCTTTTGGTCAATTTTCGCCAAAAATCATTGACATGACAGTCTAGTCATCATTGGTTATCCTACGTAGCAAACTAGCACGTCAGTGATTTTTGACAAATAGTGGCTGAAAGAACTATATCGAAATTTTATGCAAAAGCTGTAGAACTAAATTGACAAAATTGAATAGTTTTCACAAATGATTTGTCTAGGGCTAGCTAACTAAGCCTAACTTAAGAGGTAAAAATTTATCACGTGAAGTTGGATTATACAAAGTGGTCCTAAGTTAATGAGTGCCATGGGGCACTAAGTAAACTTAATTTGAAAAGAAGTTAAATTTTCAAAGCATTGATGGCGCATAAAATGGAGATACTGGTGGCATTAAAGCCACAAAGTCTTTTTCAATTAATTACTTGAAATGTGCCTTTACAATGCTCGCTCACAAAATCATACACAAGTTATGCAAACCCCTTTTCCTCACCTAAATGCACATTGCCTGTTAAGCTTAATTTTCAATTTCTACCTGATTTCTACCCGATATCACGTACTAGTCATTAGCCTTCGTCTTTGTGGTGAATATGCCGGTAAAGACACAAAATAGGAAAATCCCTAGATGATAATGGAGAATAATTGTTGGGGAACGGGACAATTGCAGATCATATTCTATAATTTTTGGCGATAATGTGTTTGGGTTTTAAAATTTTCATTTTGTACATTTAAGTCTAAAACTTGCGATTTTCATACATTTGAGTCTTTTTATTAACTTTGCCAATTTTTTCTTTTTATCTATCCTACTCTAACTCTCAACTTACTTTTAAATTTAGCCTATTTGTAAAGCGAAGGATTTGAACCCCGCACCGTTTTGACGATAAGAGCCATGTGTCTTTTCTTTCTTTATTTATTTTTTTCACTCCCACGTGGTCATTAATCAGAAATTATGCTGTGAAGATTTTCTATTCACTAAAATCTAATGGAGTGAATGAAAAAGCTAAAGTGGATAATGTAAAAAGACTTTATGATGTAAATATAAGAAATCAAAGTTTTAGGATTTAAGTGTATTATTGTTAGATTGTCACTTTGGGAATCCTCTAGCAGAGAATTGAGAACGAAGCCAGTGGAATGTGACTTGAATTGGGTAGATAAGAGTTCGCAATGGACTTCACGTATCGGAACCTTGCAAATGATGAGAGGAGTCCAATCATCCCAACATAATGAATCTGCTAAGCTAAATTATTCGAGCCAATCCACATTAACTCCCTAATAGGGATGTTAGAACCGAACCGATTCGAATTTTCATGCAATTTTTTATTTGGTTCGAGTTTCGATTTGGATAATGAAAAAAATGACAGTTATTTTATTTTATTCTATTTTATTTTATTTTGGTTCGGATAATTTCAGTTTGGTTCAGTTAAGTGAACTGAATTGAAAATTGCCCATCTTCTTAATATTACAATTTATATAATCTCTATCATTTTCTAGTAAACCTTTTCTTAATATTTCAAAAAGGAAAACCAAAAAACTGAGCCAAAACAAATTGAGTATTCGATTCAGGGCATGGTTCGGTTCAAAGCTAATGCATCCTCAAACAGTTTGGTTCGGTTTGGGTTTCCTAGCTAATTTATACCTAGACGGCTCAGCTTAGTTTTGGTTTTCTGAAAAATTGAATTGAGCCATTAACACCCGTAGTCTCTTATAACTTTGATTCGCTAGAAGCAGCTCAGATTCCCTCCGTGGTCACGCTTCTACGATGAACTTCGGTTGAGATGTACTCCTTTGTAGCCTCCTATGCTAAAGGAGCAGGAAGTTGGTCCGTAAGCCAATCTGCCCCATTGAGGCTAAATTTAACGAAAAATCGGGTAGTAAGTTTGAAATTTGCTAAGTGAAAAAATGATTGACAACATACAAGTTCGGTCGTCTATTAGTAAGTTACCCATGGAGCAGTTACTATCCTTAAAATTGTACAAGTCGATGCTTTTTTTTTTTTTTCTACTAGTAGGCTATGAGTTGCTTAGATAATTTAACCAGTGGTGGTTAATGATTGTACCTTACGGAAAAAAAGAAAAAACTATTTTACTTCTAGAGATTCTTAGTGGATTGTTGACATTGTTTAGGATTTTAGAGTATCAACATTTATTTGTTGACAACATACTGATGAAATAATAAACTTACCGTATTGAATTACGCACTTAAATTACTAGCACGCATGCGTGTTTTACGAGGGGATGCACTTTTTCGACGGTAGAATAAGAATTGCTTATATACTTTACCAATAGCATTGGTTAACCGTTTTTCACTTATCGACAAAATAACAATTTAACAACTGCAAATTCCTAGTGGAAAACTAATATTAAAACTTAAGGGTCCCAATATCCATATATCTATAAAAATTGGGTGGGAAGGGCAATCAGTGTTGACAATCTCTAGGTGTTACCATCATGAATCCTTGAAGGTGGGCCTACGTCGGCAACTAATTAATTTCATCCCTAACTTGTAAGAGTTTTTCTAATGTGGACTACATTAATTGATATTGTAATTTACTGTTTTTACGGTTACCTTA
The DNA here is from genome assembly GCA_017140185.1 of Eucalyptus polyanthemos subsp. polyanthemos. NCBI lineage: Eukaryota > Viridiplantae > Streptophyta > Magnoliopsida > Myrtales > Myrtaceae > Eucalyptus > Eucalyptus polyanthemos. The sequence goes on along the minus strand of CM029467.1, from coordinate 26,449,898 downwards.
AAACAGGGCTAGTCTAAGGTGAGATAGAAGGTTTCTTAAATAGTTTAATATGAGGCTGGCTAGTGTGGGCCGAGTTGAGCCTGGCCCGAAATGAGGGGGCCTGGCTGGAAACTCTATAAATAGTGCTCAAGTCTCTCCTCTAACCCTAATTTCTCACATGTATCCTCACCTAAGGGGCGTTTACCTAACGCTACACGTGAGGGGGGCCGCCTCATTGAGCCAGTGATACGGAGGATAATAGAGGAGAATGACTTGATGCGTGGATCCCTTTTATATGTGGGTAATCCATTTTTCTGCTTCCGCTCAATGTTCGATGGATCAATGTGCGTTAATCTTTCTACTCAATTATGCATGTTATTATTCTGGTTATGGAGATCTTGGGATTGCGCAATTTGCGTCTAACATGTGGTATCAGAGCAACCATAACCTTAGAACTCGAACACAATGGATTAGCCATAATTGGTACTGATCTTGCCCTAATTTGTGATTTTCGAGACTTTTTGTTTAATAAAAATTAAATTAAATCACAAATTTGGATTGGGGGAGACGAGATGAGCAAGAGGGTCGGCGGCCCGTCGCCGGGGGATTCCACACGCAGCCACGCGCTGCCTGGTCGTCGAATGTGCACCGCGCGTGAGCCCCACGCGCCTCACACTCAGGCGGCGCGTGCGGGCGCGTGGGGGATTATTTTGGCGCGTGATTGGCGGCGTTGGACTCGTATGGTGATTTTCTATCTTGTGGTATATTTATTTTATATGTTTTATAGTTTTATGGATGTGAAAATACATACAAAACCCTAAATACGTGTATTTTTAGTGTATTTTTGCGTATTTTTCTTATATTTTCTGTGATTTTGGAAATATAAGTGTTGGGTTACAGATATGTTATCACATAAACATTATAATGGTGTGATTCATCAATAAAAATTAAACTTTATTGTGAACTGAAGCTGGCTTAATGAGATACAATCAGTATGGGATAGTATTTGAGCTATGTATTGAGCTGATGAGAAACAGTAAATGTTATGAAACTTTTGTTGCTCAAGTATACTCCTTGACACGCTAGTAATCTTTGAATGATGGACGTCTTAAGAACTCGTGATCAAACTGATTGTACCGATTAACACATCTGCTAAATGTGGATAATGCATGTCAATTAAGTTACTGCATATTATACATGAACTCATCCGGTCACTAGTTAATGTCTATCAAGTTGAATATCTTTTTATGGTTAAGAAGTATGACAATATTTATGCAGAGCAATAATATCTACTGTTATAGTTTAGATATTTAGTTCTGTGGTTTGACTCAATTTATAGGCCACTGGTTGAAGCAGTGATATTTGTTACCTAAAATTGATTAATAAATCAATTGTTGGCCTTTGAGTCATTTTTTGCCTTATGAACTCATGAGTGATAATGGATCAGTTGTTAAGCTTGTTGATCTGGTGTACCCTGTATTACTATTGATGTTAATTTGTGAGAGATATTTTAGATCAATATTCTTTTTATGTTGTTATGGTAATATGTAATTATGGTGCATAAGAGATGTTTTATTCTTTGTTATAAGAAGTTTCTTGTGTTACTGTGATCAATGATCTTATTGGAATCTGTCTTTCAGGTTCGCTATATATATATATATATTTATATATATGTATGATTAATTTTTATTAATTAATAAAGCAATGTAATTAGCATGATATGTGATTTTGGTGATATGATGCCCCTATCACTAAAGTTAAAATCACATGTATATGGTGTATGTGAGGAGTAAAGTTTATATCCCTAGTATGAGATAATTTCAATGATTCAATTGAGTAGTGACCACCAAAGTGGCACGCTTGATTGGGTTTAAGAAATTTCGATCTCGTATGATGATTGGGATGTCTCCTGATCTAATGCGTAGTCATACTCCCAAAGGAGGTGATTGTGTATTAGTTCATGGAGGGATACATGATAGTGTGGTGGAGGAGTGACTGATTCTAGTGATTCATATGCCCAAAGGTGATGAATTCACGAAGAATTGGAATATATTCTCATAACCTTTATCATGTGGGGAGTGTACAACTGCATGTCATGTATTCTGCCCAAAGGTGATTATATGATTATGTGTGTAACTCTTTGGATGTGTACTTGTACGTCAAGTTACACAGTACTTACATGATGCTAATTATATATATTGCTGGGTTTTCAGTCACATTTTCTGTAATTAATAACTTCATTATTATTGAGGTTTTTATTGCTTCAAATTTTAAGTTATGGACATATGATTTGTTGTTTGAGAAAAGAGCAATTGAATTTGCTTATTGTCCATAAAGCGTTCCATTCTGGAACACTTGAAAATAGGTTTGCTTGTGGACTGCACTGCTATAAGATGATGGAAGCCTTAGTTGCTTGAAATTATGTATTATCTGATATTGAAATTAGGACATATCTGCAAAGATTGTGTTTAAATCCTAATGACATATACATCTCGTATATGTTTAAAATGTTGTTTTCAAAAGTTTTCTATTTAAGGAAAATGACCGAGATAAAGGTCTTAAAAGGTTGTCAGGCTTAACAGTGGCCGTGAGTATTTTGGCAAGTATAACAATGCGAAATAGCTTAAAGGGTCATTTGTCAAATACTTGGTAGATTATGGGGTGGTAACTTAATTACTATGCCTGAAAATCCTGACAAAAGATTCAGTCGAAATTATTTTGTATCTTACCTAGATTGTTTAAAAGGGTATTGATTTTATGACCTTGAAAAAGGTATAAGAATTATGAAATCACATACTATAAAATTTCTACAGTCTGACGTAATTGTAGAGGATAGCTACTCTCAGACTATTAAGGATAATAATGTAATGGAAGATCACTGTGTCTTTGTCTTTGCCTATATAGACAATTATGGTACAGACAATTGTAAAATCCCATATACCATAAATTAAACTTGTTGAGGTTCAAGGTACTATTCTTGATATAGTTTATGATGAATTTTTTTTTCAAACCTCTCAAGTATAGAATGAAGTGGTGGTAACTTTATTAAGGAGATTTGTTAAGGAAAGACGATCAGTTATTCCATTAGACTATAGTTTAATTAAAGGGAGTACCTTGTGTTAGTGCACTTAATAGTATAATATATACTCGAATTTGCACTAGACTAGATGTTGTCTTTGTGACGGGACTTCTAGGCAGATATCGGTCAAATCCAGGACATGATCACTAGGTTGCTGTTAAGAAGGTTTTAAGGTACTTAAAGAAGACAAGAAATTATATGCTAATATACGGACATGTTCAATTCTTGCAGTTAGTAGGGTATTTAGATGTAAACTTTGCTAGCTGTTATGATGATATAATATCAATAACAAGATACAGATTTATGTTAGTAGAAAGTGCAGTAAATAAAGTTCTTTATTATCTTCTACTATGTATGCAGTGTTAGTAACATTCTTTTAGGTTGTTACTTGGGCTATTAAGCTCCAGAACCTCATGACGGAATTGATCGTTTTAACTTGATGGATAGACCCATACGGTTGTATTGAGATAACAAATTTGTAGTATTATTTATTTACTATAGAGGTCTCAAAGGGTCTAAATATATGGTGGTCAAATATTTTTTACCATAAAGAAACAGTACAGAAATGTGACTTATAATAGAACATATTTTCATAGATGATGTGGTTGCAGATCTATTAACTAAAGGCCTATGCCCATGTGTATTTGAGTGACATGTCATTAGCATAGGCCTAGGAGTATCTTCGGATACTGTTGTTTAGTGGGAGCTATTTTGGCTTTACTTTGATAAAGTTCACATCTGTGGTTCATTACACTTAGTAACGGTTTGATATGTATCAGCTTTTGCATTCAATAAAATATTTTGAATGTGTTGTTATTATGTTGAATACATATTGATAAAGTTTCAAAAGATTGTATAAATCTTGAGTGAAGGCTAGGGGCATCTGGGCATCCGGTTATTAGCCTTGTACATATGTCTTGTGATACATAAAGAAAGGTTAACCATAAGGACAACACATATGTGGGTTCATTGGAACTATAAAGCATTCTCTAGTGGCACAAGCTTTTTGTGACATCTAAGGTAAGAGAATGGTGACTGACAAATGGGATCTCTCTATGAGAGATGTTATCCATTTGCCACACTACCATATTGAATCCATATCAATAAAGTTGAGAGCACTCGACCATGGAAGGCTCTGTGTGTATACATGTAGTTACTACCATGATTCGGTGTTTAAGACTTTATGGGATAGGATTGACTATTAAGAATTATCTCTGGACCAATGTGCGCGCATAAGGTATGATTTCAATTAATATAATCCAAGTGGGAGAATGTAAGAGTTTTCCTAATGTGGACTACATTAATTGATATTGTAATTTACTGTTTTTACGGCTATCGTAAAACAGGGCTGGTCTAAGGTGAGATAGAAGGTTTCTTATTAGTCTAATATGGGGCTAGCTAGTGTGGGCCGAGTTGAGTCTGGCCCGTAATGAGGGAGCCTGGCTAGAAACTCTATAAATAGTGCTCAAGTCTCTCCTCTAACCCTAATTCTCACATGTAATCTCATCTAAGGGGCGTTTACCTAACGCTACATGTGAGGGGGCCGCCTCATTGAGCTAGTGATATGGAGGGCAATAGAGGAGAAGGACTTGATGCGTGGATCCCCTTTATATGTGGGTAATCCCTTTTTTTTCTGCTTCCGCTTTATGTTCAATAGATACAGGTGCGTTAATCTTTCTACTCAATTATGCATGTTCTTGTTCTGGTTATGGAGATCTTGGGGTTGCGCAATTTGCGTTCATCATAACTTACTATTTGCACTGCTAAGATATACTTTTGAAGAGTAAATTTGCAAGAAGATTATTGAGTTACTATTACTTTGACGTCGCTGGTAATGAATTAACCCACTCCGGTGATAACTTCCTATTACTACCTTAAAAGTGAGCTATGTTGTTACATTTTTAATTTCACTTCCGTGGGGATTTTAACATTTTGGAAAGCGAAATTATATTAGTGAGTTATTATTTCAGTGGTAATCTATTATTTGTACCGCTAAGATTAAGTAAATACGTAAGTTACTAACTTTAGTAAGATTTTATTACCAATAGCAAATTTCTAAACAACTGGATAACTTATTGGGAATTAGTAACTTACTCTTGGGAAGCAACGTACCAACCAAGTGAGGAAATTATTAATGGAAAATGGCTGAACAATTTGATAACTTACTATTGACTTGAAAAATCGGTAATTTGCCAGGTACCTTACTAATTTAAATGGGAAGGTTCTATTTCCAATGATTTTTTTTTTTAATTTTCAATAATATACTATTGAACTTGGCATTCGTAAATTCCTCAAATTGCTTGTAATTTGCTATTGAAAAATGAGCGAACTCTAGTATGTAACTTATTTGATTTGTTGATACCAAGTTCAATATTATTTCGAAATAGCAAGTTTCTTACTTTGTTGGTAAATTAACTTGTAAATGATCTTATATTGGTAAATAAATAATTTTGCTGTAAGTAACTCATTGCACCTGTAAGTTTTTGTTTTCAATGGTTATTTTCTATAAAATTAAATAAGTTCAATGTTACACAAACTTTGTACCTTTTCAACTCTTTTTATAACTTACTAACTGGTAAGCGGACCTATTAGTAAGATCTTAATTTCACCAGTAAATTAGTCTTCTCACCACCAAACTTTTGTTAGGAGCGGTAATTTTATTTCATGTGATGTTTGGAAGTTATTAACATTGTTAGTAAATAAGCATCGACGTATCTGTCGAATAGGTTGCCGGTCACGCAATTTGACTGCTAAAATTTCAAATTTACCAACAATGTTACAGAATTACCATCCACGAAATTTGTTCCCTTTTGCCCTTAACGGATCATTGTTCGCTGAATCAAAGTGATATCAGTGAATTGCATGGTAAGAGAGCATGTCAATGTCCAAAATCATCCTGTTGAAATCTTTCTGCAGTACATGCACTGGGATAAAAGAACAATCCTGGGTCTCGACTTCAAAGTGAAAGAGAACTACAACTTCTTCAGTCACAATGAAGACACGAGTTAGCATTTGTGGGAGATTAAGCGGACCGACCGGAAGCATCATCAGGCTTACAAGCAGGAATGATTCTATCTTCAAACCCCCGATATAATGACCGAAACAAAAACACAGAGAATGTGAAATTCGAAGTGTAGCACAGCAGATGTGGCAACTCTGTACAAAAATTATCAGAAGTTGACTGTATCTCAAAGGTACAGGTTTTCACCACTCGAAAGTACTTACTAGCAAGAGAATCCACACAGTTCTATTCACCCTCGCGATCCATTTGTACAGTATCCTCATAGCCATTTCTGATCCAAGCCAAAGATTTCAACCAAATAGCATCTTCAGATTTGACCAGGCAGCGGTTGATCTAGACATTCTTTCCTCGGCTATTCTCTTCTTCTCCTCAGCCTCTGCCACCTTCTTCTCTTGACCCTTGTGCCCAGATTTCGCTTCCTCTGACTCGACCATCAAAATCTCCCAGTCCGAAATGAGCTTTTCTCTTCTGGACTTCACTTCCTCAAGTTTTTTGTTGAGCTCTTCCTCCTCTTTGGTCAGGTCACCAAGCAACTGCTTATACGAGATGTGAGTCTCGTGATTCTTTTTCATTGTTGCAAACATTTGATCCTTCAGCAATTTCTGCAGCTCGAATTCAGCATTGTCCTGCTCAAAGGTCAAAAAGTCAGAAGTGAACTCATTGAAGTTGGCCCAAAAGGCCTTGACTGATTTTTGCTGGTCCAGTGATAACCCTCTTTTGGCTATGCTTAATGTCGACATTGCTTCAGCCAATCTGTCTTTTACATTTAGCTTGAAGATATCAGAAAGGCACTCCTTCAAAGACAGTTTAGCCTTCTCTACTTCTTCCAAGGTTGGAGCCTCAGAAGTCAAAAGAGCACCCCTTTGATTGTTCGCGTTTGACCCTCCTCTGGGGGGAGAACTCTGAGCAGCGTTAATAATTTCCTCAAGATTTGTAAAATATGTGTCAAACGTATCTATCGGTGTTGCCTGTACATTTGCTGGAGGTTCAGCCACCTGAGTATTTTCAGCCGGGCGTTGGGGGCCCAAAATCTCAGCTTCAACCGTCAAAGTGTTGTTAACTAAATACCCATTACGGCTGTCACGGAGTTCCCTCAATGGAATGAAGGATGTGAAGCCCCAGTCACCATCTCTTGCAGTGAAATCATGTTCCGTCTCTGCATTTTGTTCAGACGGGACTTCAGTAAAAAGGAGTAACGCAGAAACATGGGACACCAGAACCACAAGATCAAAGTTAAAGCATATTTTGAGAAAGCATTGCAACAAGGAGGCCTAAACATGCTTTCTCAGTTTGCTTCAGCAGAAACCCAGTCCAGTTTGCTGAAATGACAAAAAATGCAAATTACGACAACACTTCTATGTTCATGATATGGTACCTAAAATCCTGCAATTTGTCCCACAAACAGTATTGACATGGTGAATCTCCATTCCTTCGAATACTCCTAAATGTCCAAATGTTCACGCATTCCTTCTATACTTTCTGTTGCCAAGTATTCATATCGTCACCTCAGATGCTTTAAAGTGCAAATAAGTGCACGAGCAGTTGGAATAACTTAGTGGTTCAACGAGAGAGGTCAAATAATCCTTCAATATTCTTTTTGAAAGAGACTTATTGATAGAATTGACGAAAGTACTGCATTGCTAACCCAACTATGGTCTTTGACAGTGTACACCACAAAGACAATGGCTTCACATATGATGAATGATGGTGGATATATTTCACCTAAATCACTATAAGCGTAAGCAAGATTTCCCAGGTTATAAATCACATTAGCCATTTCCAAATTTGTGAGCGCAGACTTTATTAGCACGGATACATTGGTTGTGAGGACTAGATGCACCTAAATTCATCCTAGACATGTTAGAGGACTGCAGTAGCATAAAAGAAAGAAGGTTTCTCATTCCACCATATCTCAAAATGAGATTCCAACAGCAGACTGAAAAAACCAGCCATAGTCAGAGTCGCAATCAACGTACCCTTAATCCTAGAATAGTCATTATTGTTCTGATCGACCAGAATCAATCTGAAATGGGCGCTTCTGCTCCACCCATATGGTAGCCTCGCGGAATCAGCGACGTCTAAGTACATCGACAAGTATTCGACATCGTTCCCCTTTGGGAAAATGAGTATTCGCCTGCTCAAATCGACCGTACCATACAAGAGAGTGGATAAGTCTTAGGGAAATCAACAGGTAAAGGAAGCAAAAAGACAAACAAGGCATAATTCGATCATTACGCTTGCTGAAAATCGAATTCAACAATTACCAGGCATTGCCGCCGAGCGTGAACACCTCGGAGTACTGCTTCTCTCGAGTCAAACTATTGAAGTTGGTTATCCTCCATGTGTATTTCCATGAAGTGGGATTTTGATCACCCATCGCCTGCTGCTTGCCCACGATCCAATTAATCGAGACAAAAAAAAAAAAAAAAATAGAAAAAGGATCATCAGTCTTTAGAGTCGAGCGCGCAGTGATTCCCAAAATATTTGTTCGATATATGCTCGCCATTCTAGAACGATTGAATGAATCCATCTAGAATTGATTCTGTATATTCTTCCTTTATTCTTTCCTCTTATTGAACATACATTGTATTATAAATTGAGTCTTGTAGATGTAAAGTAAATAGTTGATGTAATTCGAGATATGCTATGAGCATTAGTGCCATGACCTAAACTATATATGACATGGCATATGTCATGATACGGCATAATGATGCAACTAGACTATACGATATGGCATGTTGGGGTTTTTATTACAATTCATAAACCTAAATCAATTAAAATTAAAAAAAAATTATATTATTTAATTTAGGAAATAGATTACCCTAAATCACATCTCAACTTAGAAGTTTATCTTAATGTGCAATTAATTTTAAAAAAAATGCTATCGAGCCTAGATATTATCCAAACATGTATTCAAATTAAAATAGGAAAACCTAATCTAATCCTATCAAGCAATTTTATCCCTAGAGTCAAATCTAAATGATTTGATATACAATGCAATCTTTTAATTTTGTTTTTGAATTTATTGGTAAAGATGAACCTACATAATCCACAAGGCAATCCACAAAGATTTCCATATATATATTATGATAATCTAACGGGTTAGATTAAAGATTATCGCAATCTTAGCACAACAAATATCCAATTTTAAGTTGAAACAATTTGAAAAAATCTGATATCTTTACAGATCAAATTTGTAATTAAATCAACTTATCATCTCTAATTTGGATAATGCCTAAGATTCAATTCAATTAAAGTCAATCAAATAGATAATGATCTATCTAAACTTAGCAATTATTGCAATTCGAATCAATTGGGATAGGAAGTTACCCAATTTGAATGCGCGCGCAATCTCGGAGAATCGAATTGCTAGCTTGCGGATGAGGCTCGGATGGCGGTGGTGGTGCTCTCGGTGCGATGCTCCTTGGACAACCTACGAAACAGAAAAGTGTTACGACTCGGCTGGGTGGTGGCGCCTTCAGGTGCCGATGGGAGGAACACAGCAGGGTCGGGAAAGCAGTGGTGTCGTCAGGAATTTACTACTCAGCTCGCCGACAGGAGGAGGATGGCAGCGGCTTCGGGCAGGTGACGTTGAGGAACAGCAGCAACTCTTTGTCGTCAGGGGCCACGACACGGCACAGCAAGAGAGGAACGGACAGCGCGCAATGTAAATCTTTGTGGGAACTCGTCAGGAAGCAATAGGCGTCTTGGAGGAAGGCTGCTGGCGTCAATGGACTTGGCTCGTCTCAAGGGACAACAGGCTTCGTCGTCGGGGCTTGGATCAGATTGGACTTCGCCGAGGGGGCTCCAAGAGGAACGTCCTGCTCGTCGCGTTGTTGATGTCGTGGGAGTTCGTTGGAGGACTGGAAACTGGACGGGCGACGAGGAGCGTAGAGTGGCAGTGTTCCAGTACGTGGGAAGAAGCGACCTTGGAACAAGCGTGCGGCAGCAACACAGGCACAGCGCCAATCGGGGAAAGAGATGGCGCAGGGGCAGGGGCAATCGTGGCCGAACTCTCCAATCTCGAGCCTTGTCTCTCTCCGCTTTCGTGTCACACTTCTCTTTTCTTTCTATTTGCGGAGTCCGTGGGGTTCTTTCTTTCGTCTTTATGCGGACGGAGACCAGAGGGTTAGAGAAAGAAATAATAATACCATGGATAAAGAGAGGCTTCCCTTTTCGTCTTTTCCTTGGCAATTCTCTCTTCCTCCTCTTTTTCTATTACGAAGCCCTCTCTATTTTTTTTTTTCCTCTTTTCAATGCATGGCCCTCTCCTCTAGGGCCCAAGTTCTCTATTTATAGAGATGGCTGCCCCTTGATAAGATAATGAATTTCAAGAATTTTGAAGAGATGGTGGTGCATGTGTGATGACATTTGAGAGACTGATGCGCGGCCCCTTCTTTCAAACCACCACTGTGGCTATTATCCACTATCTTATATTGGATTTCTGCTTCAAATTTTCTTGCTGATCGAATTGATTCCCTTGACCTTGTGAAAATTTCTCGCCAGCCGTGAAGTTTATCCAGCAACAAGAGTTCAAATATCACCAATTCAAAGTTCGATTTTTTCAATAGTTTCAACTTCTCATTAAAGATCAAACACTGATTTGAAGCGATTTGACAGTGGATAGGATTATTAGCTATGGATTATTAACTTCATCAACAAGGAGTTGGGCGCAAATTTTAAACTTCCCACGCTGACCACATGTCTAAGACGTCCCTTCAATCATGTGTATCGCGGTAACATCGCGCTTGAGCCGTATGATTTATGTGTGATGCAAATATGAATTATGTTAATGATATTCTTCTTTAGTGGTGGGACCAACATGTAATTTTCACCCATTTGTGGGCAGCGTAGTTGGTTGAGATATCTCCTTCAGCAAATGAGGTCAATGGTTTGAAACCTTGCATTGTTAGCGATTAATGCGGGGGGCCCCGGCGGTAGGTTGTTGGGCCAATTTTCCCCGAGCTATAGTTGTTGTTGGGCCTCCACCGCGGAGGCCCGTGAGACCCAAAATCGGCGTAAGACGACAAGGGCAGGTTTCGGCGGATTCTCGATCACCAAAAAAAAAAAAAAAAAAAAAAAAAACACTTAATTTTCTTATGCGATATGGTAGCTAAAATTTAAGTGTCAACATCTGCAAAACAAAGTTAGTACTTTAGAGTAGGAATTAGTATTTAAACAATTCAGCAAAGAAATCATTTTTTCTTACTGATATTATTGCAGAAAATCAGTCATCAATGTTTGAGAAGAACCATTATCTAGAAGGATCGACCCGAAGGAAGCACCTCTTTCACCTTCGCAACAAGAACTTGCCTTGGATTAGCCCGATGAAGCCATGCCGAGTCATGAGCGACTCGTTTAGCCCAATCCAATCAACAGTCCATTGTCTAGACTTAGCCCATTCAGTGGCATCTTGTTCAAGCCTAGCTAAATCAAGGGCAACCCATTTCGGGCTAGCCCATCATTGGCTGCCCATCCAGGCTATGCCCAACCCATGGTCATATGGGACAGCCCAAACCACTTGCGAATTTTCAAGGGCTTACAAATGAGATCCAATCATATCAAGCCCAAAATTCCCAATGGCGAGTGAACTAGGGCCACAAGGAACGCCCCCAGCACAAGGGAAGCCCACCAGCCATTATTGGAGCAATCCCAGCCCTTAGGCTACGATTGATCCTTCTAGGTTAGGTACCTAAATCAAGTACATATAGTTTGGAAATGAATACCCACTTGGGTTCATACCTTACCCAATTTTTGGCGCCAATGGTTGCCCGAATCTTGGCGATCCACGATACTACTCTACAGTCAATTGGTCGGAGCTGCGACTCATCACTTAGCTACTGTCCGGTCTTGGTAATTACTTAACATGGTCCCAAGAATTTTGGCGAGCCCTAGTCACAAAGGATAGGTATGGTTTCTTTGACGGGATTGTCCCAATTCTAATTGATAAGAGTTTGGCATGGCATTAGAAGAAATGCAATCAACTTGTCCGAACATGGATCATGGATTTCATAACCCTAAGGTCATGGTTGGACTTCCCTCGACAGATGACTCAAAGATTATGTGGGAAAATATCAGAGATATGTATGGGAAACTCAACTGCGCCAAACTTTTCTCTCTTACCCGGATACTATTGGAGTTAAAGCAAGGGAACATGTCCATCGTGGCTTGCTCTAACAATCTCTTGGCTCTCTCTAATGAAATAGAGGTGGCTGAAGAAAAACTTGAAGTACCATAATTGATACTACGATAGTATAGGGCTATGAAGGAAAGAGAAATGTGACATGTTTCCTTTTGATTTTGAATGATACTTACTTAACTTTTTGGTCTCAAATCTTGGCTATATGGATTCGGTGTTGTTGCTTGGCCTGTATCAACTCACCATCCAAGAGGAGAGCCAATAAAGGAATCCATGGCTACAATTGAGGTGCCGCCGCCCATACACTTCTGAGGTTTTGACGTCTTTCGCTAATTTCAGGCCAAACCGATACAAATAACACCCTCACCTTTGTGTTATATAGGAAAATCATGAGCACGTGTATGTCGTGATTGAACTAGGCGAGGTTGGGGCTACTGGTAGCCTGCAAGGTCTGCCACCAATTGTTCGTGATAACCACTCTAGGGGTAAGAGTTACAGCCCTCCCACAAATTTGGGCAAAAGGAGCCCTCATTCATATTTGTAGTGAGCGTGTTGCTTGACTCAAATCAAACAAAAGTTGCGGCCCTCAATTAAATATGTTTTGGAGTGATGAGGGCCACGATCCCCCAAGTGTAGCCATCAATGAGGGTTGTTGGATCCTTGAATAGTGGATAGGAAAAAGAAATGAGAATTATTTTCAAGTTGGAAGAATATGATTTTTGTGGTGCTAACATGGATGTTCATTTACTGATATGGCTTTGACGTTTGTCACCTTAATATTTCTATCTATAAATTTGATGGGCGGTCCATCTTGAAGAACAAAGTTTAGAGACTAATTTAACAAAAGAAAGTTAAGGACGCCTAAAAAATATTTTTGCAGTAGTAATATTTGTGCTTTTCGACCTTTTTGCTAGTCAAAAAGTCAAAAAGCTGTTTAATTAAAAAGAGAAAAGAAAAAGGTGGGCATCCAAAAGGAAAAGAAAAACAATAGAGAGAAAAAGGCGAATAGAAAAAGAAGGAAAATAAAAAGAAAGAAGAAACAAAGAAAGAAAAGGAAAAAAAAAAGGGGGAAGGGGTATATGTCATTAGGGGTGAGCGTGGTTCTCGGGTAGAATCGCGAACCGGAGAACCGCCTGGAGGGTCTGGTTCGATTCCCAGTTTTAAAGGGACCGGTTTTGGTTCCCGGTTCCCTTTTCTAGGAACCGGCGATTCTGATTTTAGTTCCGATTGCGTTCATATGGGAACCGGAACTGGGAACTAGAACCGGTTAGGGCTCAAAAAAAGCCCCAAATAGAAAACTCCCAAATCAGTTCACTTCATGCTCACTCACAGTTCTCTCTTGTCCCGTTCTTTGCCCCTCGACGCCACTGCCGCTCCCTTTGACGCCACCCCCGCTCGTCCTCGGCTTGGCGAGCCACTACTCACCCTTGACACCATCGCCGACCATTGCTCAGCGAGCCACCGCTGACCTTTGCTCGACTTTCACTACCGCTCGCCCTCAACCCCACCGCTGCCTTTGCCATCTACGGCACCAACCTCTTCGAGAAGCTTGGCCTCCCCACCTTCGTCAATCTCTCCACCAATTTGTACACCAGGTCGCTTCTCTTCATATGTCAAGGGAAAAATTTCGTTTCTTTTTGATCTAGTCATGGAGAATGTGTGTTTCTATGCTTGCCCATTTGTTCGATCGCACTTTTATGTTGGTGCTGCTCAATGGGGTTCGTGGGTGTCGCTTTGATGATGGTGGATGATAGGTCTGATGCTCCCCACGATGTCTTTTCGAAGGGTGGAGTTTGGATGTGTTCTTTTTAGTTGTATCTTGACAAACTACCGCTTCTTATAGGTCAATTGAGATTGCTGAAAACAAAAATGATGACAAGATCCTGGCTTTTCCTGATTGAGAATGTGATTGACTAGTTTGGAAGAGTGAGATGTTTGTGTTGGTGAGGCAATTTAAGATGTGCTTCGGACCATCGGGTTCATTAGTTTTTTTGTGCTTTCATTAGATATGGCCTTGCTCGATTTTTCAGAGTTTTTTTTTTTTGGACAACGATTTTTCAGAGTTCGGAAGTGGGTTTGTTCGAGTCATGATTAGGAGGGCCTGAAATGCAAATTGTCCTGGGCCGAGTGTGGATTGGTCATGTGATAATTAAGTGGAAATCGTCCTGAGCTATTAAGCCGGACTTGCCCCTATATGGGATGCCCCTTGCAATGGATGTGGGTCACAGTAGATTCTGGGCCCATGCTCCTTCGGGAACACCGTTGACGTAGTGATGAAGTTGCGCTCCAAGGTGGGGGAGGCGATGCCTAGAATTAATGTCAGTAGATAGCCGAACTGCGAGTAGGCTATACCCTTGTGTGGCGGTGAATAACAATTGGAACGCATGCTGCATGATTTGATGTGTCAGATTATGGGGCGGAATTGTGTGGCACGGTATGTGATTTGTCATAATGATTTAATCTTATAATCAGGATTATGATGGTTGTTGGTTATGTGAAAATATTTCTGTTCCGGTTGTTTAAATTCGTATTATTGTACATGATTGAATGATTTGAATTTGTGCTAACATGCATGAAGGAATTGAGGCAAGGTAAGTCTTCTGTGTGGTGTGGCTAGACCATCTTAGGGTGTATTTTCTTTCTAATAGGGGTTTAGGGGGTGAACTTGCTGAGACAATGTCTCACCCCCATTGTGGGCTTACATTTTCAAGTCCCTTGTGGATGGAGCGGCCAGATTCTTTTGGTTGGCCTTGAGGAGTTGTAGAGATGAATTCATGAGGATTGGAGAACGTGTCCGACTTGTAAGTCGTAGGACAGTTCCTTTTTGTGAGCTGGTCTTTTGTAGACTTTTGGCCGTAGACCTCTGTTTGTAACTTTGTTGATTTATGAAAGTGTTATGTTGTTGAATTGCTTCCTGCTTTTCTATCCCGTGTTTTATTGTTAGGGGTTTTATAATACGCTTCCGCATGTGCATTTAAGAAATGAATGGGTTGGCGACTTAACCTGGGAAACGTCGCATTTGAATGACCATGGTGGGATGTTGGCGCCCTCGGGGTTCGAGGTGTGACATAACATATGTTTTTTGAACATGAGCAATGCTAGGATCTTCAACATTTACCTGAGAAAGGGAGCGATTCTTGTGGGGTCCAATGCTGATATAATCATTCTCAACCCGAATTCGAGTTTTGAGATAAGTGCCAAGAGCCACCACTCTAAGATCATATACAAATATCTATGAGGGAAAGAGATGGAAAGTAAGTTTTATTTCTAGTAGGATCTCTCTCCATTCACTACTAACACATTCCATATCTTTCTGTCCATATCCTAAAACTGTTTTTCCTCCTTCTACCCATTCTTAGATATTGTAACCATTACAAGCTTCAATGCAACAAAATTGTGTTTTCCTTTTCTAAGGAAAGGTCGAAGTGACAATTGCTACTGCCTTTTTCTGCCTTTGTTTTTTCTTCCTATAACTGTTGTTTGGTTGTGAAATGCATTATGGATTCTAACATAAGTTATGGATTGGATTTTTAATTTTAGAGGATAATGTTTCATGCTCAGTATCACTATGAACCCGATTACGGTTTTCTAGGTATGCATACTAGTTTTAGAATATTTCTAGCCTAGCCACTAGCCAATGATAAGTGAAGACTTGGTCAAGAGAAATTTTGGTCATCTTGTCATGCCCCGATCCTCGAGCGCATGCCAATTTCTCACTGGTCGATTAAATAGCGACGTCCCAGGACATATCGCCGATCCATTCAATTTTAAATATGCAAGTGGAAGCATGTAAAATCCCCAAATAATAAAACAACGGGATAGGAAAGTATGACCAATTTTTCACAAAAGACATTTTTATAAACACACATGTTTATACAAAGAAGCCTACAAAAAGGAATCATCTTTCAACAAAAGAGAAATGTCTTAGGACTAACTAATCGAACATGCTCGCCGATTCTCCGAGCTTCTCCTTCTGAACTTCGGGCCTCGGGTCCCCCACCGCTGTCAACTAGGGACTTGATGCGGGAGTATCCAATGTAGCTCCATCGACCAACTTAGAACCATTAATACTTATCCAAGCTAAGAAAGAAATTGGACATTATGTACTTCAATGGATCATTTTGAATGAATAATGTTAATTATTTATTGATACTTGGTGGTATATCGACAACTATCATTTGGAGGCCATTTTAGATGTCTTGCATGACCAATTGATGAAGTTTTAGGAGGATTATTTTTTGGTCAAGGGAGAAGCACGAATTTTGGAAGGCTAAAGGTTCATGAATGCGGTTCAAGAACATGGAAAGCTAAAGGTTCAAGGATGCGGAAGGCCAAAGGTTCAAGATTGCGGCTTAAAAATACGGAAAGCTAAAGGTTCAAGAATGCGAAAGGCCAAATATTCAAGAATGTAAGTTCCCATACTAATAAATGCATTTTTTAAGTACCTAGATCATTAAAGTATGTTCTTTATATTTCATAAGTCTAAAATCCTCCTATAAGTAGAGGAAAACTATCCAACGTATAGGATACGAATTTGATGAATGAAAATGGTGAGATTTCCTCTACTTGAGTGAATTTCTTTGTAGAGTGGATAACTCATTTCGGTCTCTTTATCCTCGGAGCGTAGATCACTTCTTGGTGGTGAGCCAAGAAGCCTTTTATCTTTGGTTGGTGGAATCTTTAGATCTTGGTGGTGAGTTTCACCTATCTCGAAGTCCTTTATCTTTGGCTGGTGGAAGCTTTAGGCCTTGGTAGTGAACTTTATAGATCTCGATCCTCATCCTCGGTTGGTGGTATGGCCTTTATACCTTGGAATGAGATCGTTTTATATTTTCTTATTCCTTTTCTTTTTTTCCCGTATACACTACTCAATACACTTAACTAGAAAAATTCACTCTTAAAAAATTTCTGCTCTGGAATCACTCACCCCATCACACATCAAGACCTGAAAATAGTTATACAATAACCAGTGAGATAATGTCTCAGCAAGTTCAACCCCCTAAAATCCAATTAGAGAGCAAATGCGTCCCAAGGGTTGCCTAAGCACACTATAGGTCAGAGGACTTACCTTGGCCTCAATTCCACCCTGCAAATCAATATCATTTACAGATGCCTCAAATCACATCGATTTATATCATCAGATCAAATTATTGATTAATCGACCTAGTCGATTACATGTCATTATGATTTTTTCATGGTCGGCCCATTCAATACTATCTATAAGTTTACCCATAATAAGACTGCTCGCTCTAAGTTGATAAATAGATAGTACAGCTCTCGCTAAGCTGATAAATAGTGTACTGCTCTCGCTAAGCTGACATATCAAACCCTTGAGTTGATATAGCACACTTATAACACTCTCTCTAAGCTGATCATATTGCTCTCGCTAAGCTGATTAGGTATACTGCTCTCGTTAAGCTGACATATTAAAGCCCGTAGGTTGATATAGTATATTGATATACTGCTCGTAATCTAAGCATATCACATGTAGGTTGATATAGTATACCACCCCAACCATTTAATCAATTCATCTTTTTTATCATACTCGATAAAATTAGCCATGTGTGGGTACACGGTTGGTCTTAGCCAAAATATAATAATTTCACTTTTTGAACATCCCACCAGTTTCAACAGCTCATAACATAATTTTGGCATTGTAAACCGACGCTCGTCAATTTTTCAATTTATTACCAAAATTAATTAATTTATGAATAAAATCCTAAAATCATAATCATGCCAAATTAACACAAATTAAAGCTCAAATAAATAAATAGATTGTACCACAATAACTAGCATAAAATTTCGATTATTGGTTATCTCAGTCTAATTTTCGGAAAATAAATAATTAATTAAATAATTATGGAAAATATTAAATAAATGCCAATGAATCCAACTTAGGCCCGCAATGCCTAATTGGATGTCGAAACGGACCGGAAAATTTTCAAGGTTCGTTCAATAAATACTAGCATGTGTTTACTTGTTAATTACATTAAATATCCACTCAACATGCATCAGCAAATAGTTAAATTCACTAATCTAATCTAATCTAACCACCTAATCTATCTCAGCCTAAACTAATCAACCCTAAGCATGATTAACCTACTAAGTGAGGATTAGTGAGTTAAACTCACTTGTTCGATGAGCCGGTTGGTTCAAATCGACGGGGACGCAACGGGGGACAACTATCTCCAAAGCGGGCTTAGCTTTTGGGGCTTGGAAGCGGCTAAAACGGGCTTAACAGAAGCCACGAGACCCACTTCTTCCACTTATGTTTTGCGACTGAAAGGAGAAACAAGGCTGGTTTAAGGTGAAGATGGACGAAGGAGGCAGCTTAGGTTGGTTGCGGTCCAAGCGAGGCTCAGTAGGCTCCACGGTGGCTTCAGCAATCACGACGGCGTGCGGCATGGGCGGGTGGCTCGGCTGCTTCTCTCCTGGAATTTTTGGTCTTCAATCTGCAAGGGGAATGGTGGTCTCAATGGCAATACGGAGGGATGAGGGAGAAGAGGGGCAAGGGGGGCCATTTGGCTCAATTTTCTCCTCCTTTGTCCCCTTGACTCAATCTCAGCCAATTCTGGCTTCCTGGCCTCTATTAAGCCACCAAGGCACACTTGAATGGCTAGGCAAATGGGATATATGAATTTTCTCGGAAATTCATCTAATTGGACACTTGTTCTTGCTTGATTCAACATAATTTGGCCTCAATAAAATCAATCGACACTTCAACAATCAAATTTGTATTTTTCCTCACCAATTGATTCCACTTGCTTCCCAAATTTGCAATAAAAAACGGTCCCTGACTTTTTCCGAGCAAAAATGATCCTATGTTGACTTTTTCCCAAAAAGTCTCGATTTGCAAAAAATCTTCTAAGACTGAGTTACCGCTCCTAGAATTAATTGTGACATGACAGAATTTTCAATTTTTGAAATCGGACTCAAATTCACGGTTAATTTTAATCTGGTGCATTTTTAACGTTACCTAGGCTATCGAGTAGGTTTCAGAAATTTTTAGTACAAATGACCCATGGTCGATTTTCTTTGAGCTACAATGAACCCACTCAACACATTGGCGACTCTCGATTGTCATGAAAATCTCAAGGATTTAAATACGAACACGGGTACCAAAACGATAGAAAATCCAGTCTAGTGCCAGCCGAAGAGAATTTTTCAATTTAGTGGTGTCACCCACGATTAGTCACACATCTCAGTCGAATCAACCTATCTCTAATCTCAAATTGATTTTTAGCTGTACCTTAGTGGCCTCTAAAAATGAGCACGATCTAGAAGCCGATTCCTTATCGAATTCTTAGGTCTATCGCATTAAAATTCTTTAATGGTTTTCTTGGATAGTCTAGTTATTTCGAGAGTGATCAGCTCTGAAAACAGCCCTATAGGCGTGTCGATGAAAGACACGATTTATTCAATGGGAAACAGAATTGAAAATTTAGGATATCACACATCTTACCATTAATAGATTGGTTAGTGGAACAAATTACTGACATGTGATTTGATGGAAAATGATCGTTGAACTTAATCATTGTTGGTTGAATGAGTATTTATGAACTTTGTTGACATGAAACAACTTATATTTGATCGGACATGTATGTTATATATTGAGTTTGGAGCATGAGTTTCTAGTATTGCTTTATACACACACACACACACATACATACATACATACAACATACATACATACATACATACATATATATATATATATATGCATAGTGGTTGCTTGATATGTTTACAAAAGTTGTATTATTCACTAGGCTATGGTTGCTTATACCATTTGTCTTAAATGATTTTTAGATTCTCAGTTAGTGATAATTAGAATGAGAGCATTCACGTTATCATAGGGTATTTTTGATAAATGGACTGTGTAGTTAGTTGTTTATTTTCTGAGCTATGTATGATTGAGATAAGTTTGCTAAGCTTAGTTGTTTTTTTTTTTTTTTTTTTTTTTGGAGATGTAGATATTCTTTTTAATGAATTATATA
Source organism: Eucalyptus polyanthemos subsp. polyanthemos (assembly GCA_017140185.1). NCBI lineage: Eukaryota > Viridiplantae > Streptophyta > Magnoliopsida > Myrtales > Myrtaceae > Eucalyptus > Eucalyptus polyanthemos. The sequence continues at coordinate 26,429,685 of CM029467.1, read as the reverse complement.
TATATATATATATATATATATATATTATATATATATATATGGGAGATATATATTTTAATAGTAGGTTGTTAGTTGTATTTGAGACTACATCCTAAGAGTGAAAAGATAGTTGTGCCATCCCCATTTTTCTTAGTTTTAGGGTGTGACGACAGTAGTTTAGGGACTTCTAGTCCTTTTATCTTTTTTTAAACCTCAATATGATGGATAATTCTCACTACATGAAAGAATGGCTAGATTCATTGAAAATAATATAGATTTGACACAACAAATTTTAAATAAAATAGTTTGTGACTATGTTGAAACAACTTAGAAATGACATAATAATCAACACAAATTCAAGGTAATAATGAGAATCATATACCTTAATGTTATATAGAGTTAAATTGTTCTCTCAAAATATTATGTAGGTGGTTTGAGAATCTAAGAAAATTTATACCTAACCATTAGTCTATGTCCATTGATAAAGCAAGATAAACAATCTACCATATCAAATTATCATTTCCCTTTTGATAGCATGAGCAAATATACATGGTGCATCATGTCCATAGTTTGGCTATGATCACAAATGAGATTTGATTGGGAAAATTATTGAGTAGTCCTAAACCAGGTGTACATAAGTAATTTAGTTCTAAACTTTTTGAATTTGTCAATTTAGTCGTAAATATTTGTGTGAATTCCGTTATAGCTCTTCTAGTCAATTTTCGTAGAAAATATTGACATGACAATTTAGTCATCCCCGAGTGTCCTATTTAGCACATCGGCGCATCAGTGGTTCTTGGCAAAGAGTGCTAGAAGGACTGTATTGGAATTTCATGCAAAGGTGTAGAACTAAATTGTTAAAAATTTAAAAGTTTAGGATTTAATTGATATCCATACAATAAGTTTAGGACTTTTTGGACCATCTCCCCACATGTGATCTGTCTAGGGCTAGCTAATTAAGTCTAATTTAGGAAGAAAATATTTATCATGTCAAGTTCGATAATACATAGTTGTCCTATGTTAATGAGTGCCATAGGGCACTAATTAAGAATACTTAATTTGAAAAAAAAACGGTTAAATTTTCAAAGCATTGTTTGCATATAAAACGGGTATACTTGTCGTATTAAAGTGGCAAAGTCTCTTTGGTTAATTACTTAAAAAGTGCCTTTCCAACACTCACTAACAAAATCATACACAGTTATGTAAATATCGTTTCCACACTTAAACACATATAGATTGTTAACTTTCAAAAGGCTTACTTTTTTTTTTTTTAATTTCTACCAATCTCACATACTAGTATCAAGGGCCGATTGTTTGGGATCGAGATTGTGTGGCGACTTAGGCTTCCTTCGATTGGAGGAGCACCTAAACTAGGTCTTTTCCTAAGAGTCAATCACTCGCTTGCTCACTCGAATCATAGAGAGAGAAAGTTTAGAGAGAGAAGCTTTGGGAGAGAATGTTTTGTATTGTTGAAATGTTGAATAGATACAAATAAGGGAGAGAGCACCTTTATTTATACAAGAGTCTTTCGAATTACGATCATTAATGGCTTTTTGATCTAGTGGTAGAGATCTCATCTTCCCATCTATCAACTACTGACATTTATAGTGAGAATACTCTAGAATTTGGTATATTTACCATATCGCCGGCCCTTGGAAATGTTACAGAAACCTTAGGCAACTTGGTTGGTCTTCTTGGATTGAATACGGTCCTTTGGTCATGGGGAACCTCGACATCCCCCACCCCACCCATTCAAGCGACGCCCTTGGTAGGGGTGAGCATCGGACCGACCCTGGACCGACCCAACCTTACCGGTCTTAATTTAGCCATGAAGTTGTTTGGGCTGACCCATATGGCCATGGGTCGGGCATAGCCTAGATGGGCAGCCAATGATGGGCTGGCCCAAAATGGGTTGCCCTTAATTTAGCTAGGCTTGAACAAGATGCCCTTGAATGGGCTAAGTCTAGATGATGGACCGTTGATTGGATTGGGCTGAATGAGTCGCTCGTGACTTGGCATGGCCTCATCGGGCTACTCCAAGGCAGGTTCTTGATGCGAAAGTGAAAGAGGTACTCCCTTCGGGGTCATCCTTCTGTAGTATGGTTCTTCTCAAATATTGATGACTGATTTTCTGGCATGGTATCAGTAAGAAAAAATGATTTCTTTGCTGAATTGTTTAAATACTAACTCATACTCTAGAGTACTAACTTTGTTTTGCAAATGTTGATACTTAAATTTTAGCTATCATATCGCATAAGAAAATTAGGTGTTGGTCCCACCACTAAACAAGAATATCATTAACATAATTCATATTTGCATCACACGTAAATCATAGGCTCAAGCACGATAGGGACTTCTTAGACATGTCGTTAGCGTGGAGAGTTTAAAATTTGCACCCAACTCCTTGTTAATGAAGTTAATAATCCATAGCTAATAATCCTATCCACTGTCAAATTGTTTCAAATCAGTGTTCGATCTTTAATGAGAAGTTGAAACTATTGAAAAATCGAACTTTGAATTGGTGATATTTGAACTCTTGTTGCTGGATAAAGTTCACGGCTGGCGAGAGATTTTCACTAGGTCAAGGGAATCAATTCGATCAGCAAGAAAATTTGAAGCAGAAAACCAATATAAGATAGTGGATAATAGCCACAGTGGTGGTTTGAAAGAAGGGGCCGCGCATAAGTCTCTCGAATGTCATCACACATGCACCATCTCTTCAAAATTCTTGAAATTCATTATCTTATCAAGGGGCAGCCATCTCTATAAATGGAGAACTTGGGCCCTAGAGGAGAGGGCCATGCATTGAAAAGAGGAAAAAAAAATAGAGAGGGCTTCGTAATAGAAAAAGAGGAGAAAGAGAGAATTGCCAAGGAAAAGACAAAAAGGGAAGCCTCTCTTTATCCATGGTATTATTTCTTTCTCTAATCCTCTGGTCTCCGTCCGCATAAAGACGAAAGAAAGACCACCTCGGACTCCGCAAATAGAAAGAAAAGAGAAGTGTGACACGAAAGCGGAGAGAGAGAAGGCTCGAGATTGGAGAGTTCGGCCACGATTGCCCCTGCCCCTGCCCCTGCCCCTGCGCCATCTCGCTCCCCGATTGGCGCTGTGCCTGTGTTGCTGCCGCACGCTTGTTCGAAGGTCGCTTCTTCCTACGTAGTGGAACACTGCCACTCGACGCTCCTCGTCGCCCGTCCAGTTTCCAGTCCTCCAACGAACTCCCACGACATCAACAACGCGACGAGCAGGACGTTCCTCTTGGAGCCCCCTCGGCGAAGTCCAATCTGATCCAAGCCCCGACGACGAAGCCTGTTGTCCCTTGAGACGAGCCAAGTCCATTGACGCCAGCAGCCTTCATCCAAGACGCCTATTGCTTCCTGACGAGTTCCCACAAAGATCAACATTACCCGCTGTCCGCTCCTCTCTTGCTGTGCCTTGTCGCGGCCCCTGACGACAAAGAGTTGCTGCTGTTCCTCAACGTCACCTGTCCGAAGCCGCTGCCATCCTCCTCCTGTCGGCGAGCTGAGTAGTAAATTCCTGACGACACCACTGCTTTCCCGACCCTGCTGTGATCCTCCCATCGGCACCTGAAGGCGCCACCACCCAGCCGAGTCGTAACACTTTTCTGTTTCGTAGGTTGTCCAAGGAGCATCGCACCGAGAGCACCTCCACCGCCATCCGAGCCTCATCCGCAAGCTAGCAATTCGATTCTCCAAGATTGCGCGCGCATTCAAATTGGGTAACTTCCTATCCCAATTGATTCGAATTGCAATAATTGCTAAGTTTAGATAGATCATTATCTATTTGATTGACTTTAATTGAATTGAATCTTAGGCATTATCCAAATTAGAGATGATAAGTTGATTTAATTACAAATTTGATCCGTAAAGATATCAGATTTTTTCAAATTGTTTCAACTTAAAATTGGATATTTGTTGTGCTAGGATTGCGATAATCTTTAATCTAACCCGTTAGATTATCATAACATATATATGGAAATCTTTGTGGATTGCCTTGTGGATTATGCAGGTTCATCTTTACCAATAAATTCAAAAAAAAAAAAATTAAAAGATTGCATTGTATATGAAATCCATTTAGATTTGACTCTAGGGATAAAATTGCATGATAGGATTAGATTAGGTTTTCCTATTTTTATTTGAATACATGTTTGGATAATTTCTAGGCTCGATAGCATTTTTTTTTTAAATTAATTGCATGTTAAGATAAACTTTTAAGTTGAGATGTGATTTAGGGTAATCTATTTCCTAAATTAAATTATATAAATATTTTTTTAATTGATTTAGGTTTATGAATTTTAATAAAAACCCCAACATGCCATATCGTATAGTCTAGTTGCATCATTATGCCGTATCATGACATATGCCATGTCATATAGTTTATTATTATGCCATGTCATATATAGTTTAGGTCATGGCACTAATGCTCATAGCATATGCACTTCATTCATATAGTGCATATGCACGTCATTTGGTATAGTATGTTAAGCCAGTTAATTAAATTAAGATTAGTTTGCATGTCAGTTCAATCAATTCACATGTCATATAATAATTAATTTCATGTTAAACAACTCGAACCTCTCGCGGATTAGTATTCCTCTGCAACAACAAGGATAGAATGATGGAAATGGGAGGCAATCAAGAAAAATTTTGCGGAAGCTAGGCAAGAAACGAAAAGCTCTAATACCATGATGAAGAAAAAGAAGAAATCCAATCATCTCAAGCCCACAATTCCCAATGGCGAGTGAACTAGGGCCACAAAGAATGCACCTAGCGCAAGGGAAGCCCACCAACCATGATTGGAGCAATCCCAGCCCTTAGACTAGGATTGATCCTTCTGGGTTAGGTACCTGAATTAGCTACATCGAGTTTGGAAACAAATACCTACTAGGGTTCATACCTTACCCAATTTTTGGCGCCAATGGTTGCCCGAATCTTGGCTATCCACTATACAACTCTACAATCAACGGGTCAGAGCTGCAGCTCATCACCTAGCTACTGTCTAGTCTTGATAATTACTTAACGTGGTCCAAGGAATTTTGGCGAGCCCTAGTCACAAAGGATAGGTATGGTTTCTTTGATGGGATTGTCCCAATTCTGATTGATGAGAGTCTGGTGCAGCATTAGAAGAAATGCAATCAACTTGTTCGAAAATGGATCATAGATTTCATAACCCTATAGGTCATGGCTGGACTTCCCTCGATAGATGACTCAAGGATTATGTGGGAAAATATCATAGATATGTATGGGAAGCTCAACTACGCCAAACTTTTCTCTCTTACCCTAACACTATTGGAGTTAAAGCAAGGGAACATGTTTGTTGTAGCTTGCTCTAACAATCTCTTGGCACTCTCTAATGAAATAGAGGTGGCTGAAGAAAAACTTGAAGTATATAATTCATACTACGATAGTATAGGGCTATGAAGGAAAGAGAAAACGTGACCTATTTCCTTTGGATTTTGAATGATACTTACCTTTTCGGTCTCAAATCTTGGCTATATGGATTCAATGATGTTGCTTGGCCTGTATCAACTCACTATCCAAGAGGAGAGCCAATGAAGGAATCCATGGCTACAATTAAGGTGCCGCCACCCATGCACTTATGAGGTTCTGACATTTCGCTAATTTTAGGCCAAATCGATACAAATAACACCCTCACCTCTGTGTTATATAGGAAAATCATGAGCACGTGTGTGTCATGATTGAACCAAGCAAGGTTGGGGCTACTGGTAGCCTACAAGGTTTGCCACCAATTGTTAGTGATAACCACTCTAGGGATAAAGGTCACAACCCTCCCACAAATTTGGGCAAAAATAGCCCTCACTCATATTTGTAGTGAGTGCGTTGCTTGACTCAAATCAAATGAAAGTTGCAGCCCTAAATTAAATATGTTTTTCTGTTAAAAAAAATAAATATGTTTTGGAGTGATGAGGGCCACGATCCCCTGAGTGTAGCCATTGATGAGGGTTGTTGGATCCTTGAATAGTGGCTAGGAAAAAGAAATGAGAATAATTTTCAAGTTGGAAGAATATGATTTTTGTAGTGCTAACATGGATGTTCATTTATTGATGTGGCTTTGACGTATGTCACCTTAATATTTCTATCTATAAATTTGATGGAAGGTCCAATTTGAAGAACAAAGTTTAGAGACTAATTTAACAAAAGAAAGTTAAGGACGCCTATGAAATATTTTTGCAGTAGTAATATTTGTGCTTTTTGACCTTTTTGACTAGTCAAAAAGTCAAAAAACGGTTTAATTAAAAAGAGAAAAGAAAAAGGTGGCATCCAAAAGGAAAAGAGAAACAATAGAGACAGAAAGGTGAATAGAAAAAGAAAGAAAAGGAAAAGAAAGAAGAAACAAAGAAAGAAAAGGAAAAAAAAAAGGGAAGGGGTATATGCCAAAGAGGTCTCACCAAGCTGGATTTACTTCGTTTTGTAATGCCCAATAAGGATTAAACCTTGTTCGTCTAATTTAAGTAGTTTTTGAAATTATGGCACAAATTTAATGTCACGCAAAATTTGAACAATTAGATTTGATATTTTAGATGTTAAGCTAAGGAGTTTCATGTAAATGATAGATTAGGGCGTTGTTGAGCTGTGGGGTTTGACGAAAATCGATTTGGAGTAATGGTTTAGCCGGAGCGAAATTTTAAAGTTTTGTTCTCCAATTCCATATTGTGGATAGTTTTGAATATCCGCTTTGGACAAGATTTTTCTTAGGGCAAGTTTCGCTTTCAAGCTCTGTGTTTGGATAGTTTTGAATATCTGATTCAAATGAGAAAATTTTATTAGTGTGTGAACTGTTTTGTTAGCGAGCAAGCTTAGTTTAGTCTATTCTTAGTTGAGATAGAGTAAGCATAGTTTAGTCGATGATTTTTATTTTTTTTTTGGTCGAGTGCTGATTCTCAATTGAGATAGCATTTTTACTCAATTTTGATATTGTTTATCATTTATTTGATAAGATTGTGAGTTTGGCGGTTCGAGTAACCTTTATTGTTTAATCTTAGGCATTCCTAGGTGATAGTTGCTATTTCTTTTTTAAATCTGTAAACTCATATTTGAAAATAAAAATGATTAGACATATTATGTGCAAAGTGCAATTTGGTTAAAAGGCAAAAGTGATGTTTATAGCACATTTGATGCATAACTTTTGATCAGCCATTAGCTACCCTATTTGTTATTTGAAATGATTTATGAAGTGCTTATGAAATGAATTGTGAAAAGTTATTCATACATATTCATGAATTTGGTTTATGAAATACATTTTGAAATGATTTTAGAAATGTTTTACGAAAAGTATTTCTAGTGGTTGAGCTAATTTGCAAAATATTATGTTTGGTTGTGAAATGCATTTTGGATTCTAACATAAGTTATGGATTGGATTTCTAATTTTAGAGGATAATGTTTGATGCTCAATATCACTATGAACTTGATTATGGGTTTCTAGGTATGCATACTAGTTGTAGAATATTTCTAGCCTAGCCACTAGCCAATGATAAGTGAAGACCCGGTTAGGGGAAATTTTGGTCATCTTACCATTAGGAGCTATGTTGTGATTATATTTGGATATTGAGTAATAGATTGGTCAATGGAGCGAATTACTGACATGTGATTTGGTGGAAAATGATTGTTGGACTTAATCATTGATGATTGAATGAGTATTTATGAACTTTGTTTAAATGAAAGAACTTATATTTGATCAGATATGTATATGATATATTGAGTTTGGAGCATGAGTTTCTAGTATTGCTTTATACACATACACATACATATATATGCATAGTGGTTGCTTGATATGCTTACAAGAGTTGTACTATTCACTAGACTATGGTTGTTTATACCATTTGTCTTAAATGTTTTTCAAGTTCTCAATTAGTGATAATTAGAACGAGAGCATTCACATTATTGTAGGGCATTTTTGATAAAGGGACTTTCATGTATGAGGGCAATTATTTGTTTATTTTCCTGAGCTATGTATGATTGAGATGAGTTTGCTAAGCTTAGTTATTATTTGGTGATGTTGATATTCTTTTTAATGAATTATAGAAATTTTGATGTTTAACCAACCTACTGGTTTGTCGTATATATGTGTAATATATGAGATATATATTTTAATAATTTGAGACCACATCCTAAGAGTGGAAAGACAATTGTGCCATCCCCATTCTTCTTAGTTTTAGGCTGTGACGATAATAGTTTAGGGACTTCTAGTCTTTTTATCTTTTTTTAAACCTCAATATGATGGATAATTCTCACTACATGAAAGAATGTCTGGATTCATTGAAAATAATATAGATTTGACACAATAAACTTTAAATAAAATAGTTTGTGACTATGTTGAAACAACTTAGAAGTGACATAATAATCAACACAAATTCAATGTAAAATGAGAATCATATACCTTAATGTTAGATAGAGTTAAATTGTTCTCTCACAATAAAGGTGCCATCTCCCTTATTTGTATCTATTCAACATTTCAATATACAAAACATTCTCTCCCAAAACCTCTCTCTCAAAACTTTCTCTCTCTACGATTCGGGTGAGCAAGCAAATGATCGACTCTTAGGAAAATACCTAGTTTAGGTGCTCCTCCAATCAAAGGAAGCCTAAGTCACCACACAATCTCAATCCCAAACAATCGGCCTGTGATACTAAGATTGGTAGAAATAAAAAATTAAGCTTTTTGAAAGTTAACAATCTATACGTGTTATGAGTGTGGAAACAATATTTACATAACTGTGTATGATTTTGTTAGCGAGTGTTGGAAAGGCACTTTTTAAGTAATTAATCAAAGAGACTTTGAGACTTTAATGCGACAAGTATACCCATTTTATATGCAAACAATGCTTTGAAAATTTAACCTTTTTTCAAATTAAGTATTCTTAATTAGTGCCCTATGTCACTCATTAACATAGGACAACTATGCATATTAGAACTTGACATGATAAATATTTTCTTCCTAAATTAGACTTAGTTAGCTAGCCCTAGACAGATCACATGAGGGGAGATGGGTCCAATAAATCTTAAACTTATTGTATGGATATCAATCAATCCTAAACTTTTAAACTTTTAATAATTTAGTTTTAAACATTTGCATGAAATTTCAATATAATCCTTCTAGCATTATTCGCCAAGAACCACTAACGCACCGGTGTGCTAAATAGGACACTCGGTGATGACTAGATTGTCATGTCAATGATTTTCCGCGAAAATTGGCTAGAAGAGCTATAGTGGAATTCACACAAATATTTACAACTACATTGACAAATTCAAAAAGTTTAGAACTAAATTACTTATGTACATTTGGTTTAGGATTGCTCAATAATTTTCCCAATCAAATCTCATTTGTAATCATAGCCAAACTATGGACATGAGGCACCATGTGTATTTGCTCATGCAGTCAAAAGGGAAATGATAATTTGATATGGTAGATTGTTTATCTTGCTTTATTAATGGACATAGACTAATGGTTGGGTATAAATTTTCTTACATTTTCAAACCACCTACATAAAGGTGCTATCTCCCTTAAACCACCTACTTTTGTTTCGAGCGGTAAGTTTATAAAAAAAAATTGATAAATAATTTTATTTCGTGTCATGTTTGGAAGCTATTGCCATTGTTGGTAAATAACCGTTAACTGCCGAGCAGGTTGCTAGTCACACAATTTGATTGCTAGGATTTCAAATTTACTAACAATGCTACAGAATTACCATCCCCGAAAGTTGTTTCCCTTTTGCCCCCAACGGAACATTGTTCTCTGAATCAAAGTGACATCAGCGAATTGCATGATAAGGACATAGGCAAAGCGATTGTGGTGAGAGAGAGCATGTTAATGTCCAAAATCATCCTCTTGAAATCTTTCTGCAGTACATACACTGGGATAAAAGAACGTCCTCGGTCTCAACTCCAAAGCGAAAACGAAATACAACTTCTTCAGTCACAACGAAGCCACAGGTCATCATTTTTGGGCGATTAAGCGGACCGGCACGAAGCATCGTCAGGCTTACGAGCAGGAACGATTCTATCTTCAAACCTCCAATGAAGTGACCAAAAGAAAAAAACAGAGAATCGGAAATTCGAAGTGTATATGAGCACAGCAGATGTGGCAACTCTGTACAAAAATTATCAGAAGTTGACTGTATCTCAAAGGCACAGGTTTTCACCACTCAAAAGTACTTATTAGCAAGAGAATCCACACAGTTCTATTCACACTCGCGATCCATTTGTACAGTATCCTCATAGCCATTTCTGATCCAAGCCAAAGATTTCAACCAAATAGCATCTTCAGATTTGACCAGGCAGCGGTTGATCTAGACATTCTTTCCTCGGCTATTCTCTTCTTCTCCTCAGCCTCTGCTACCTTCTTCTCTTGACCCTTGTGCCCAGATTTCGCTTCCTCTGACTCGACCATCAAAATCTCCCAGTCCGAAATGAGCTTTTCTCTTCTGGACTTCACTTCCTCAAGTTTTTCGTTGAGCTCTTCCTCCTCTTTGGTGAGATTACCAAGCAAGTGCTTATACAAGATGTGAGTCTCGTGATTCTTTTTCATTGTTGCAAACATTTGATCCTTCAGCAATTTCTGCAGCTCGAATTCAGCATTGTCCTGCTCAAAGGTCAAAAAGTCAGAAGTGAACTCATCGAAGTTGGCCCAAAAGGCCTTGACTGATTTTTTCTGGTCCAGTGATAACCCGCTTTTGGCTATGCTTAATGTCGACATTGCTTCAGCCAATCTGTCTTTTACATTTAGCTTGAAGATATCAGAAAGGCACTCCTTCAAAGACAGTTTAGCCTTCTCTACTTCTTCCAAGGTTGGAGCCTCATAAGTCAAAAGAGCACCCCTTTGATTGTTTGTGTTTGACCCTCCTCTGGCGGGAGAACTCTGAGCAGCGTTAATAATTTCCTCAAGATTTGTAAAATATGTGTCGAACGTATCTATTGGTGTTGCCTGAGGTACATTTGCTGGAGGTTCAGCCACCTGAGTATTTTCAGCCGGGCGTTGGGGGCCCAAAATCTCAGCTACAACTGTCAAAGTGTTGTTAACTAAATACCCATTACGGCTGTCATGAAGTTCACTCAATGGAATGAAGGATGTGAAGCCCCAGTCACTCTCTCTTGCAGTGAAATCATGTTCCGTCTCTGCATTTTGTTCAGACAGGACTTCAGTAAAAAGGAGTAATGGGTTAAAGATACCTCGTTTCACTGGCTTAGGTGCAATAAATGAACAGATTACTTTGCTTTGGATCAGAAACATGGGACACCAGAACCACAAGAACAAAGTCAAAGCATATTTTGAGAAAGCATTGCAACAACAAGGCCTAAACATGCTCTCTCAGTTTGCCTCAGCAGAAACCCAGTCCAGTTTGCTGAAATGACAAAAAATCCAAATTACGACAACACTTCTATGTTCATTAGATAAAAGTCCCTAAAATCCTGCAATTTGTCCCACAAACAGTATTGACATGATGAATCTTTATTCCTTCCAATACTTCTAAATGTCCAAATGTCGATCCATTCCTTCCAAGCTTTCTGTTGCCAAGTGCTTTAAAGTGCATATAAGTGCATGTGTGATTGGAATTGGCACAAAATTATGTACACGGAAGAAACTTCAGAGTAATTTCTTTCACTTTGATTCCCTAAAGTCATACTTAGTTCAACAAGAGAAGCCAAATAATCCTTCAATGTTCTTTTTGAAAGAGACTTATTGATAGAATTGATGAAAGTACTGCATTGCCAACACAACTGTGGTCTTTGACGATGTACACCACAAAGACAATGGCATGCTTTCACTTATAAGGAATAATGGTGGATGTATTTCACCTGAATCACAATAAGCATAAGCAAGATTTCTCAGTTTATGAATCCCATTAGCCATTACTCTGAATTTGTGAGTGCAAAATACCATTGATTGCGAGGACATATTTGTGCCTAAATTCATCCTAGACATGTTAGAGGGACTGCAGTAGCAAAAAAGAAAGAAGGTTTCTCATTTCACCATATCTCAAAATCAGATTCCAACAGCAGACTGAAAAAACCAGCCATAGTCAGAGTCACAATCAACGTACCCTTAATCCTAGAATAGTCATTATTGTTCTGATCGACCAGAATCAATCTGAAATGGGCGCTTCTGCTCCACCCAGATGGTAGCCTCGCGGAATCAGCGGTGTCTAAGTATATTGACAAGCACTCTACGCTGTTCCCTTTGGGGAAAATGAGTATTCGCCTGCTCAAATCAACCGTACCATAAAAGAGAATGGATAAGTCTTGGGGAATTTCAACAAGTAAAGGAAACATAAAGACAAACAAGGCATCATTCGATCATTACGCTCGCCAGAAATTCAAGGATTACCAGGCATTATCCCCGGGCGTGAACACTTCAGAGTAGTACTTCTTTTGAGTCAAGCTAGTGAAGTTGGTAATCTTCCATGTGTATTTCCATGAAGTGGGATTTCGCTCGCCCATCGCCTGCTGCTTCCCCGCGATCCAATCAATCGAAACAACAAGAAAGAGTCACCATCAGTCTTCAGAGTCAAGAGCACACATGATTCCCAGACAATTCAAACGAAAAAATCGCAGACATCATCGTTCTGTAACATCGAAACCAAACAAACACTCGCCCCATTTCTGAAGGGTCAAGAAAAGGAGCCCAGAAAGAGCACGATCTCGAACGTTAAAGAATCGACTGAAATTGCATCAGACAGCCCAAGATTCAAGACCATGGACTCGAAAGAAGATAAAGATTCGAACGCCAACCTCTCCCTCGAAACAGGGAACGAGCTCCGACTCGTAGGAGAGCGGGACAGCAACAGCAACAGGTCGAACTCGGGTCGAGTTTCGGGAAGGACGAGGAGAGAAGCCGCAAGGAGAGAAGCAACCTCTTCTTCCACTCATCGAGTCGTGGGCATCTCAAGGAAACGAAAGATCGGCCCTCGCCAACTCGTAAAAATCACTACTTCCGGAAATCCACCGATGTACGCGGCTGACACGCCAGTTTTTTGCAGTTGACCTGGAATGCAAGGATTTTAAATTGGACGAAGCCACCCTTCAAGTTCGATCACGACCCAGAGAAGAAAAACCTTAAATCTCGATTATTATTGGGTGGTTGCTTGTTTGCTGCTCCATCTCTCCAATTTCTTGAGCCGTGTCGACTTGACGCTAAAAATGTCTCCTTTTCGTGCGTTCTTCTTGTCGATTTCCTCCGTTTTAAATTCAGGGTCTTTTTCGTTGACATCGACATCGAATTTGTTCGGTTCGCACCTGGTTCCGTTCCCTAGTGTTAGAGACGGCAATTTGCGGGGTGGATATGGACGACACGTGGAGCAGTCAAGTAGAGCAAAATAGATTGACGAATGAACGAGACCTAGTAAAATGGATCGTGATGGGTTGCCGACGTGTGTATCGCCACGACATGTCGTTTTCAGCATTATGTTTCAATCCGACTTCACATTTTGTATTCGAATTACACCTGAAAAATGGTGCCTTTAATTAGTAACCACCATATGAATGTTTTGGCAATATTCGCATTTTGCAATAGCAATGTCGTAATATTGAAAAGACGTGTGGGATGTTAATTTGTCCAGTGTGTAATTAAATCTCCATATCCAAGATTCCCTAGATTTGTGTTTGACAAGTTCATTCACAAACATACTTAGGTAGTTTGATTTCCTTGGCACTACCCCTAACCTAATATCACCTTCTTTGAAATATATGCAATCATGTGACAACCCTTTTAAAGTATATTTATCTTTCCTTCTAATAGCCTTTTATAATGATGTTTGCTCCTGCGTTATCAATCTCTTTTAAAAACTCTACAATGACCTTCAAAACTAAGTTATCGTGTAAAGTTTGCATGTGTGGCACAACCTCTGTACGTGCAAGTTTACACGAATCCACCAAACCCAAGGATCTAGTTTTGCCAATCTGACTCAAAAGTTTTTAAAGATTGAAAGAACTTCGATGCTGATGTAGCTTTGATCTGCGTATAAATTATTCAATTGATATTGCCTTTGCTAGCACTCCACCATTATCAGAGAAAAAGTACTCATTCCGAATTAATAAATCATGGTTGAAACCATAACCAATAGAGACAGGGCCGGCAAAAGTGAAAATGTGATTGGCCATAGCACTAAGTGAGTTCAGACCTGACTAGAGCTCATCAATAATCGCCAAAATAAAATAAAACACAAACCACGGATTTCTTGTTGCTTTTGTCAAATTAGTAATGGAATAAGTCTACGTATGGATTTTTTTTCTTCTAATTCCATAGAAAATGTCCAATCAATTAGCGGTATTCATTGTCTAAAACTTAGAATATTAGGTAATGCATTATTATTATTTTTTTGGTAGGAATTTGTAAACCCATTATTAAAAACATTCTCAAAGCTTCTTTCCAGTCCCTTATCAATTGGCCTCTTCTGAATCCCTAATTTTTTAATATGAAAGCAATGCCCTACCTTGTCATAATCACTCTAGGTATAAGTCATGCAAACTCTCTAGAAATTGCACTAAATGATACTTTGTCCATCGTCAACGGCAAGCCACGCTCTTATTATTTCTAAGCAATTGCTAGCATCGTTGACCTTGACATTCCACGAATACTTTTCGCATACCAAGTTGGCTTGCGAAATGGACAGTTTCACACCTTGACGTGGTTGTAATTCACCCAGCAAATTCATTTCATCTTCGGTCAAATTGCAAATCTCTCTCCTGATGATAGTTGACTGACGGAAATATTTTCATACGCTTTCCAGATTGACTTCGAGGCGGTTTAGCCACTTCGGCGAGTTCAGATTTGAAGTCGTTTCTGCATGATCAAGTCTCTTGCAGGGCAGGTTTTTAAGTGTTTTATAGGGATTAGTCCTCTTGAGGATCTTCTGCTTGTATAGGGAATGAGAGTGTAGAACTCAGAAGAAGAAGGAATTTCGATTCTGTAGATCAGTCCTTTACAGCAATGCGAGCAAAGTGAATATCAGGAGAAGAAAGGGAAGAGCTCTTGTTCCGAAAACAGCAAATATTTTGAGACAGATGAACCTGCAGTACACGCTTACGGATTCAAGATTGCACATTCCCACTTCTCACAGCCGAAACAGAAATCGCATTTTTTTGTCCGGAGACATGTAAAGTACACACCGGGAATAGTTTTGCAAGACGGAACTGCTCGTTCCTCGTGCATCAACGGAACAACGGAGCGAACTTCTCAGTTCCAAGAGCAAAAAGCATAATGACCGCGCAGTTCGCATGGAAGATCATCGCAAACTGACTCTTTCCCTATTTCTGTTTGTGGCCAAAATAAGCTGACCGCAAGCATATAACCTAGGATACGAGAAACAGCCCGTTTCAAAAATAGTTTGCCTCTACACTTGTAAAAATTAGCCAAATAGCCACAGTTACCAGCTAAAAGTTTCTAGTAAAATTGAGCCTTCAGGTTCGACCAAGGAGCGGTCGATCTCGACAATTTTTCCTCGGCTATTCTCTTCTTTGCTACTTCTTCTAATGAGCTCTGTTAATAGATTTCCCTCCTCCGACTCGACCATCAAATTTCCCTGCCCAAAATGAGCTTTTCTCTCCTTGATGCGGGTCTATTGAAGACAATTAACTCACAAGCCCAACTCTAGCATCATCAATCAACCAAACTTATGCAACCAAAAAGAGATTTTGGCCATCACATGATTCAATGGGCCCAAGGAGGTAAGGCGACCAAGATAGAGTTCTAGAATTGAAGAATAAAGGCAAATTTGGCTAGGGTAAAAGCTGGAGGGTTGTTTTATAATTCCTGTATTTTTAATGTTTCCTTTTGTAATCTTTCCTAATTCATATGTCTTTTTTTCTTTTATAAGGTCTCCTAATTCCTATGTTTCACAGTTTCCACATCTGGGTCCATCTATATAAGAGGTGCATTCTCAATTATAAGATTCAAAATTGAGTTGATATTTTTGAGAATTTCTTTCAAATGAGTGAATCATTCAATTGTTTATCAAATTCCTTGGTGTTCAATGATCTTGGCCAGTGTAATACTTCTTTTTTCTTTGGTGGCAAACTCATATATCCCAAAGTTATTTTCCCTCATACTCAATCACCTTCATTTATTCCATCAAAATTGTCCAAAATATCTTAAATTATTGTTTTTTTTATCAATTCAGTCTTAAATCTTTCAGTTATACCTAGTGAGTCCTAATCTTTTTACTTTTTATTAATTAAATCCATTTAGCCAATTTTGACCAGAAATTGCTAACGTGGAGCTAATCATTTTACATGGTAAAACTAGGTATTGATGTGAATATTTTTTTAATAATTTTTCTTATTTTTTTAATTATTCTTCTTGTCGGTGGATGGCAAAGGCAAGAGATGGCGAGGGCTAGCTCACCAGGTGTGGCAAGGCTGACCTCACTTAGGCCATGATGATCTCACCAAGTGTCGCCTTGGCCCCGGTGATGTTGGGTAGAAGGGGTAGGGAGGGGCCGAGGAGGAGGGAAGGGCGAGTACTGGCTGTTGGGTGGGGTGGAGTAGAGGTGGGAGAGGGCAAGACGAGGATGAGGATGAGGATGGCCATGACGAGATGGAGAGGAAGTGGAGGCATGGTGGTGGAGGTTGAGGGGAGAGAGCGAGAGCGAGAGCGAGAGGTGGGTGTTACGAAAGGATCAAAATCAGGCATATAACGAGAGGGCAAAGAAGGTGGAGAAAAGATCTGCATCACTCTCTCTCTCTCTCTCTCGAGTTTGGGAAGTGTGACAGTTTGTGGGGAAGACAAGAAAATATTAGGCGGGCCGGCCCCCGCGTCACCGTGGGGCCGACCACTCAACAATCAACACATAACTCTGGGACCCTCTCTCTCTCTCTCTCTTGCATCCTCACTATCTTCAACTAATGCGGCACTCTCTTCTCTCTTTTGCGTCTTTCAAAACAAGGACGAAGGAGACCTCTTTTTTTTTCAATTTACTCTCCCTCTCTCTTGCTCCCAAGAACTTCGTCGGTTGCATCCCAATTCTTCGGCAGGTCGCCTCTGTCTCCGCCTCCACATCCGCTGTTGGATCCATCTTCGCAGAATAAAAGAGCATGTGATGGTGTGATGAGGAGGAAGCACATTAGTTCAAGGTGACTCGCTCCATCGAGGCTCGTTTAGCTGTGAAAAATAATGGATGCAAATATTATATCTAGAAATCAAGAACGGATAATAGAAAATGATGATAAACCTTTTCTTTGAAGGTTTTTCAAACCCAACTTAGCAAGAGTGAAGAAACTGCCTTGAACATAGCTCCGTTTAGAGATGGTAGTTGGTTGCGCAATAGGTTGAGGATTGACTGGACAATTTTCTACAGGTGATTAAGCCTCTCTTAGGAGGAAAAGAGTCACTACGTCAAGTTGGATTGTGCAAAATGGTCCTATGTTAATGAGTGCCCTTGGGCACTAATTAAGTATACTTTATTCGGAAAAGTTAGACTCTTAAAGTATTCATTATGCATAAAATGGGAATACTGGTGCATTAAAGCTGCAAAGCCCTTTTCAATCAATTGCCTAAAAAGTACCTCCACAGCAATCGCAAACAAAATGGTATACAAGTTATGCAAACACTATCCACGCCTAAAATCAAAGGACACATAGTCTGTTATTTTGCTAGAAAGGCTTAATGTCCGATCCTACCAATCTCTCATACTAGTCATTAGCCTTCATCTTTGTGGGGAATATGCTAGTGAAGACACAAAATAGGGAAATCCCTAGATGATAATGAAGAATAATTGTTGGGGAATGGGAGAATCATAGAGCATATTCTAAAATTCGTGGCGATAATGTATTTATATCTTTAGACTTTCATTTCATACATTTCACTCCAAACTTTGTAACTTTTAAGCACTTGAGTCTTTCCATTAATTCCATAAGTTTTAAGTGGATAATAAGAGGCATGATAAGAGCCGCGTATCTTTTCTTGTTAATATTGTATCCACTTTTACATGGCTGTTAATAAGAAATAACGTCATGATTTTTTCTTTTATTAAAATCTAACTCCAAAATGACTCAAAGTGGACAACTATAAATAACTTTAGGACGTAAATATGAATTCCTCGAGACTATTAAAACATGATTCAAACTTCTCTATTGGTCCGGCTGACTCGATATTCAAAGGAATAGTAACGTTTAGGACCTAGACCTTGGCTTTGATACCAAAATGTCTTGCTAGAAACCCTGCACTGCGAGCATGAAGCTCGGTCAATGGAAAGAATGAGTTAAAACCAGAGTCACTCTCTCTCACAGTAAACTCAAGCCGTAGATGTGCGCATTTTTTATACAAGAATCGTGAAGACAGGGCGATGGGTTATAAAACTCTCTATATATTGCATGGCAAGTGCAACATTCTGCAGCATGAATCAGTCTGACCACTGAAGTCTAAGGTGCTTAAAATTGTCTTCTCCAGGTGTAGACCTCTTTACTGTCCAACGACAGTTTAATTAGTCTCCACTCTTGAGTTTCTGGATATGACTACACTGCACACGAGGTTAAAACACTGTAGGAAGCAATCTGTAAGTTCTAGACAAGATAAGGTGTCTTAAGGCAGGAACTCAGAAGGTGAAAAAAGTAACAAACACAGACCCTGAACCTGCATTAAACATGCCATGAGGCCAATTTCTGGAACACATTCCACGGCATATACACAACCATCAAGTGTCATGAACACCAACCCATTCAAGTTCGCGATGTAATAGGTGCCCAAAAGAATCTTTCAATTCAACACAAGTCCCACCTCTCAAAGCTCAGAAGCCAAATCAACCAGAGAGACATATATTCATATAAAAAGGAGATTCCAAGAGAATCAAGAATGACACCAAACTTTCACAACGCAATGGTTTCAGCTGAGCAGGGCAACAGCGTGGAATCTGCAACGACCAGGTACAGCGACAATCCATCCCTATTACTCCCCTTGTAGTAAATCACGAATCTCCCACTCACCACAAAACGAAAGAAGAAAAGAAGAAAAGAATCTCTCAGACAACATGATCGGAACATGGTGATATCCAAAGGAGTAGTGGAATGTGTAATCGACAACTCTTTTTCTGCCTTATTTGCTATTTTTATTGCTTACTTTTGTTTTGAGTGGTAAATTTCTAAAAAATTTTGAAAACTTATAACTTCATGTGATGTTCGTAAGTTATTATATTGTTAGTAAATAAACCATCGACATATCTGTTGAACACATCGTCAAAATTTTAGGGAGTGGAAAAAAGAGCGTCCTCTACCTCAACTTCAAAGTGAAGAGGAAATACCACTTCAGTCACAATGAGACATAGGTTATCATTTAAGGACAATTAAACGGACCAAAGCGAAGCATCAATAGGCTTACAAACGGGAATGATTCTAATTTCAAACCTCTGATGAGAAAACCGAAAGAAAAAAACAGAGAATTTGAAGTTTGAAGTGTATAAAAGCACAGCAGAAGTGGCAACTCGTACAAAAATTATCAGAAGGTGACTGTATCTCAAAGGCACAGGATTTCACCCCCTCATAAGCACTTATGAGCAAGAGATTTGACTTTGACATAAACACGGTTATATTCACAAATGCGACCCATTTGTTCAGTGTCCTCATAGCCAGTTCTGATCCAAGCCAAAAGGCTTCAACCAAATAGCGTCTTCAAATTTGACCAAGGAGTGGTTGATCTAGACATTCTTTCCTCGGCTATCCTCTTCTTTTCCTCGGCCTGCACTACTTTCTTCTCTTGATCCATGTATCCAGATTGCACTTCTTCCGATTGGACCATCAAAGTCTCCCACTCCGAAATGAGCTTCTCTCTTCTGGACTTCACTTCCTCGAGTTTTTTATTGAGCTCTTCCTCCTCTTTGATCAGGTCACCCAAAAATTGCTTATACAGGATGTGAGTCTCGTGATTCCTCTTCATTGTCACCAACATTTGATCCTTCAGCAATTTCGGCAGCTCGAATTCGGCATTGTCCCGCTTGAAGGTCAAAAAAGTCAGAAGTGAACTCATTGAAGTTGGCCCAAAAGGCCGTCACTGATTTTTGCTGGTCCAGTGATAACCCACTTTTGGCTATGCTTAACGGCGACACTGCTTCAGCCAATCTGTCTTTCACATTTAGCTTGAAGATATTGGAAAGGTACTCCTTCAAAGACAGCTTAGCCTTCTCTACTTCTTCCATGGTTGGAGCCTCAGAAGTCAAAAAAGCACCTTTTTGATTGCTTGTCTTCAACACTCCTCTGGCAGGAGAACTCTGAGCGTTGTTAATAATTTCCTCAAGATTTTTGAAATACACGTCAAATGTGGCTGTTGGTGTCGCCTGAGGAATATTTGCAGGAGGTTCAACCGAGTAATTTCAGCCGAGGTTTGGGGGGCCAAAATCTCAGCTACAACCATCAAAGTGTTGTTCACTAAATACCCTTTATATCCATGATGGACTTGGTGCAATGGATGAAAGGATGCGAAGCCCCAGTCACTCTCTCTTGCAGTGAAAATATGTTCTGTCTCTGCATTTTTTCATATGGGACTTCAGTAAAAAGGGATAACAGGTTAAAAATAAACCCTGTTTCACTGCATTAGGTTCAATGAATGAAAAGATTCCTGTGTTTTTGGGTCTGAAACATGGGACACCAGAACCACAAGAACGAAGTTAAAGCATGTTTTTAGAAAGCATTGCGACAACAAGGCCTAAGCATGCTCTCTCAGTTTGCTTCATCATAAACTCAGTCTGATCTGCTGAAATGAAAAAATTCCAAATTATGGCAACCCTTCCGTGTCAATTTCATACCTAAAATCCCACAATTTGTTCCACAAACAGTATTGATGTGGTGAATGTCCACCCCTTCCAATACTTCTAAATGTCCAAATGTTCATGCATTCCTTCTATTCGGTTGCCAAGTATTTATACTGTCATTTCAGATGCTTTGAAGTGCATAAAAGCACACATTTTAATGGAATTGGCACAAAATTATGCGCACACAAACTTCATCGCATCTATAAAGTGAGAATCTCCACAAACAGATGTGCTATGACCTATGGAGTAATTTCTCCCTTTAATTCCCTCATACTTAGCACAACAAGTGAAGTGAAATAATGCTCTATCTGAAGGAGACTTACTGATAAAATTTACAAAAGTACTGCATAGCTAACCTAACTATGGTCTTTGCCAGTTTACACCACACAATGGAATACTTCAAATGATGAATGATGGTGGACATATTTCACATGAATCACAATTTCGTAAGATATTAGCATAAGCAAGATTTCTCTGGTTATGAATCAAATTTGCCGTTACACCAAATTTATAAGTGCAGACTTTATCAATATGAATACCATCAATTGCGAGGACACATGTGCCTAATTTCATCCAAGACATGAAAGAGGACTTCAGTAGCATATAAAGAAGGTTTCTCATTCCCTCCCCCGCTTCCTCCCCCACTCCCCCCCCCCCCCCAAAAAAAAAAAAAAAAAAAAAAAAAAAAAAAAAAAAAAAAAAAACCCACAAATACCATATTTCAAAATCAGATTCCAACAGCAGACTGAAAAAACCAGACATAATGAGAGTTGCAATCAACATACCCTTAATCGAAGAATAGCCATAATCGTTCTGACAGACCAGAATCAATTTGAAATGGGCGTTTCTACTCCACCCATATGGTAGCCTTTTGGAATTCGCAACGTCCAAGTGTATTGACAGATGATCTGTATGGTTCCCCTTGGGGAAGATAACTATTCGCCTGCTCAACCGTACCATACAAGAGGACTCCTAATTCTTAGGAAATTCAACAAAGAAACAAAAAAGACAAGAACAAGGCACAATTCGATCATTACGCTTGCCGAAAACTGAATTCAATGATTACCAGGCATTGTCGCTGACCATGAACACTTCGAAGTAGTACTTCTCTTGAATCAGGCCGGTGAAGTTGGTAATCGTCCATGTGTATTTCCATGAAGGGGGATTTTGCTCTCCCATCGCCAGCTTCCCCATAATCCAATCAGTTGAAAAAATCAGTCTTTAGAATGAAGAAAAACTCAATGGTTCCCAAAAACTCGAATGAAAAAATCGCAGACAACAATTTACCTCTCGAAATATGTAAAGGTAGTAGAGTGATAATCAGGAAAAGTTATCCAATTAGTTATAAATTTATTGTGGACTTTAAATAAATACGTCATACTTTTCAGAGAATCCTCGCATACAACTTATAAATCTTAGCAAGATATGTTATTCTAAAGCTTGGAAAAAATTCTCTCGTTTATGTTGGAGCTTTCTCTACGCGTGTTGCTCGAGCTTCTACCCATGTCTTCATCTTCCTCAGCTCTTTGTCTGATCCCTGCCTTTCACTTGAACCTTCAATGTTTCTCGCAAAACCCTCCCTAAATACTTCTCTGTCTATACCGTCCTCTGCATGCTCAATTTCTCTCGCGTTTGCTCGAGTTTCTACCCATGTCTTCATCTTCCTCAGCCTTTCACTTGAACCTTCAATGTTCCTCGCAAAACCCTCCCTAAATACTTCTCTGTCTATCCCGTCCTCTGCATGCTCAATTTCTTCCTTCTATCCCTCTCAATTCCCAGCATTCCTAGTTTGCATGTTCCCGATCTGTAACATGCAACCCTTACAAATCTCAGTTTCAGCTATCTGTTTATCAAATTAGTCATCCTTCAGTACTTCAGTAACCTTTACAATGGATGAAAGTGAAAATACCTCCAGAATTGCTTCCTTGTGCCATCGGCTGGGGCGATTATGCTCAGAACAAGAGTTGGAGGTTTGGGATGACATCCCGGCGTCGGCTAAACTGAAGGATTGTCGCCTTCTTCTGGTGGGTAATATCTTCACCAATCCTACTGTGAATTTATCTGCCTTTCAAGTTGCGATGAAGAAAGCCTGGAGAGTTGATCATTTAGAGATTACTTCGGCAGATACAGGGCTTTATATAATCAAATTTAGAACTGAAATGGAAAAACGTCGCGTTCTGGACGGTAGCCCTTGGTTATTTTCAGGTCAATTAGTTAACCTACGACCCTGGCAACCTAATATTCCCCTCCAACACTATGATTTCAGCAAATGTCTATTCTGGGTTCATGTTATAGGCTTACCTTTGGAATGGATTTCCCCTCCCATCCTGCGTAGAGCTGTATCCCAGATAGGAAAAGTTCAGGAAGTCAAAACGGATATCTCTGCAAGAATAAGAATTGAATTAGATTTGAAAGCACCTTTGAAAACTGGCAAACTTATCAGTATCGAAGGCAAAACCCTCTGGCTTGATTTTCGGTATGAGAGACTTTCCCATTACTGCTACTCCTGTGGAAGGCTTGGACATTATGCAGCTTCATGTCCAGAGTACCCTTATGATGAATCACAGTTTGAGGGCCGGGACACAATGGTCTATGGACCTTGGCTCAGAGCAGAGATTAAACAGTTCAGTCCTTATTGGGAAGCTTTTTATAATCCTAAAATGCCGGTTGAGTCAATGGAAGAGACGGTACCTGAAACTCCACCTCATATACAGCCTGCCCTTCTAGCTCTTCCACCTGTGCCTGAAACAGAGGCTGCTCCTTCTGTCCCTATTCTACCTTCGGGAACATCCAAGTATCTGCAACCTGCTACTTTAACTACTACCACTACGATTTAGTTCCTGCAGCAGTAAAGATGAAACATACTCAGGCCATACCAGTGGACAATCAACAGCAGAAGAGACCTAAAATTCCTCGCCCTATGCCACTTGGGGGTTCCAGTAAAAAAACAAAACGCTATTCACCCTATGATGTTAAACCTCCATCATCTGCAACTTTGGATGAGTCCCTCCTTTTGGATACTCCGGTTCTGGAAGCACCTACTCCTGATCTTTGGGCTTTGGCGGCTGGCCCTAAACAGCCACCGGGTTCCCAATGAAGATCCTCAGTTGGAATTGTCAGGGGTTGGGCAATCCCCTGACAATTCAAGCATTAAAGGCGATGTTAGCCTGTGATAAGCCCGATTTTGTGTTTTTAATGGAAACCAAGCATGATCATCATTTTTTGAATAGGTTGCAACGTAAGTTTAAATATACTCACTCTTTTGTGAAGGATCCAGTTGGGCTCAAGGGTGGTCTTGCTCTGTTTTGGAATGATTCCTTTCAAGTCACGGTTGTACATTCGGATGCTCAGTTTATTGATTTCCTTGCTCTTGATCCTCAGACAACAGCCTCCATGCATATCACCTGTTTGCATGCACCTCCAACATATCAGCTCCGTCAGGATTTCTGGGATACCATCAGAATCATACATGCTGCAAATCATTTACCTTGGCTGTGTATTGGTGATTTCAATGATTTCCTTTCTCCCTGGGAGAAAATGGGCACGCGACCTGCAATCACTTCGCGAATGACATCCTTTCGCAATGTTATTAATGATTGTGCCTTACTTGAATTACAAACTAAAGGTTGCGAATTCACCTGGTCAAATAACAGAGAAGGAGATGCTCTGGTCAAGGAGAAGCTTGATCGTGTGTTTTGTTCAATGGATTGGCTGATGTCTTATCCTTCTGCAGAAGTTTTAGCCCTACCACCTATTGGCTCGGATCATTGTCCTATATTGATGCAAACTCATCCACCATCTGTCAAGCATGCAAAGATATTTCATTATGAAGCTTTCTGGAACCAACATGAAGAGTGTCACAATATGGTTCAACAGGCATGGGAAAACAGTAGTACCTCGTTGATCTCCAAATTACAGGCAGTAGCTACTCGACTAACTCGCTGGAGCAGAGCACGTTTTGGCAACTGTTATCAACGCATATCTTACCTGCAATCTCAACTACAGACAATTATGAATCGAACAACATATCAGGAAGGGGATAAAGAGCAAGCTCATGCTATTAGATATGAAATCCAGCAACTATGGAATCAAGATGAACAATTCTGGGCTATGCGCTCGCGCATTCAATGGTTGAAATGGGGAGATCACAATTCAAAATTTTTTCATGCCTACACTATGCAAAGAAGACAACGTAATAGGATAACAATGCTCCTGGATACTCACCAGCAATGGATTAGAGAACCAGAACAGCTCAAAGATCTAACACAGGGATTTTTCTCTCAGCTGTATCGATCTGTTGGTAACCGGGATTTTCGTCCCTTCCTCGAGCAATGTCCATCAGTGGTTACACCTGAAATGAATGACCATTTAATGAGTAAGGTCACAGAGGAGGAAATTTATCAAGCTACCTTCCAGTTGGGATCTTCGAAGGCTCCTGGCCCTGATGGTCTTCCTGGCCTTTTCTATCAACATCACTGGCAAATCATCAAAGCCATAGTTATTCAAACAGTTCAACAGTTTTTCACCACAGGTTGTATGCCTACTCAACTAAATAGAACGATCATTGCCTTAATTCCTAAAGTGCAGCATCCAGAAAGTATTGAACAGTATCGACCGATAAGTCTTTGCAATTATGCTTACAAGATTATTTCCAAAATTATGGCGAACAGACTAAAACCTTGGCTATCTACCTTGATTTCCAACGAGCAAGCGGCTTTTATTAGTGACCGACAGATTCAGGACAACATTATGGTGGTTCAAGAAGTCATGCATCAATTTAAAGTGCGAGCATGTAAGAAACGATTCAACCTTATTCTTAAAACAGATATGCAAAAAGCCTATGATAGGGTTGAATGGGACTTCCTGGAAGCATATTTGAAGCATATGGGTTTTCATGAAAGTTGGGTTACTCGGGTTATGGCCTGTGTTACTACAGTCTCTTTCAGCATTCGTTTTAATGGCGACCAACTCCCTTACTTTAAGCCTACTAGAGGACTGCGCCAAGGTGATCCCCTATCTCCATATCTCTTTATTTTACTAGCCAATGCTCTATCCACTACAATCACTCAAGCTGTGGAAATGGGTCATATAAAGGGGATCCAATTCAATCGAGACTGTCCGAAGTTATCTCACCTCTTCTTTGCTGATGATTCAGTCTTTTTCCTTAAAGCAACACTGTCTGAATGTCAAAACCTTGCCAATCTACTCAACCAGTATTGTTTAGCTACAGGCCAGCTTATTAATAGAAACAAATCCGGTGTGTTTTTTAGCAAATACTGTCCTATCTCTTTACAACAGAATCTAGCACAAGAACTCAGAGTACCTATTCTCAGTAAGTATGGAAAGTACCTGGGTATTCCCTCGGATTGGGGCCGATCCAAAAGGGAGATGTTCTCCTGGATCCTGGCAAGAGTTAATGCTAAGTTAGCAGGTTGGCAAGAACAGTTTTTATCGAAAAGTGGAAAGGAAATTTTACTGAAATCAGTTATTCAGGCTTTACCGCAGTATGCCATGTCTATCTTCAAGCTTCCGTTGTCTCTCTGCAGATTGATAGAAAAGAAGATCTCAGCATTCTGGTGGAGTAAACATAACAGCCAATCTGGAATTCACTGGAAAAATTGGGCAGAATTAAAGCTTTCAAAGGTTTCAGGGGGGATGGGCTTTAGAGATTTAATTAATTTTAACAAAGCCATGCTTGGAAAGCAAGCGTGGCGGCTTTTACAGCAACCTACAGCTATATGGAGCCAGCTTTTTAAAGGCTTATATTTTAGGAACTCTTCCTTTCAAACTGCTCCCTCAGGACATCGTCCTTCTTGGGGATGGCAGAGCTTATTAAAAGGTCGTGAAGCAATTTCTCCTAAACTACGCTGGTTAGTAAGCGATGGATCACAAATACAAATCAGAGAAGCTAATTGGTTAGCAACAGGTCCGATAGGAGGCGTACCAGGGAAGGGGAACCTCAACTAGTTGCTGATCTCATTGATTCCACGCACTCTGAATGGAAGTCATCCCTTGTTACTACCTTCTTCGATGTCCAGGTCAGTACAGCAATCCTCAATACTCCCATCAATGTGTCCCTCCTTCATGACCAACTTATTTGGACAGAGACTCCCTCGGGTACCTACACAGTTAAAAGTTGTTATCATTTTCTGTCAACCAAATCTCAGCAACCAATTCATAAACCCTCATCCTCTTACACTAACCCGCCCCAGTTATGGAGAAAAATTTGGCACATGCGCACGGCTCCGAAGCTTAAGGTTTTTCTCTGGTTAGCATGTAAAAATGCACTGGCTACAAAATTAAACCTCTATCAACGCCATATCATTTC
Organism: Eucalyptus polyanthemos subsp. polyanthemos; assembly: GCA_017140185.1. Lineage (NCBI taxonomy): Eukaryota > Viridiplantae > Streptophyta > Magnoliopsida > Myrtales > Myrtaceae > Eucalyptus > Eucalyptus polyanthemos. The sequence continues at coordinate 26,402,608 of CM029467.1, read as the reverse complement.
GAATCCCTACTGTTCTCTTTGCACTAATTCTGTCCCAGAATCCATAGAGCACCTATTTTTCTTCTGCCCTTGGACCAATGATATTTGGAATCATGAAGAAATTCGAATCAGGATATCCCCTACCTCAGTTAGCAGATTTGATGCCTGGGTTGTTGACAGAGCTTCCCTCCAACATGCGGCTCCAGATTTTGAAGTGATTGCGCATGTTCTGTGGGAAATCTGGCGCCATCGCAACAATGTTGTCTTCCGTCAGAGTCCTCTGGATCCGCTTCAAGTCGTGAATGATGCTCTTACCCAAAGCACTCTCTTCAAGAATTTACACCCCTCGCCACAGAACACCCAAAATACTCTGGTCAGTCTCGATAATGTATGGAAACCACCTGCTGAAGGCTATATAAAGTGCAATATTGATGGGGCTTTTCGACAAGGATCAGAGCAAGGATCCATCGCTTGTATTTACCGGGATAGTCAAGGGAGATTACAGGATGTGCTTACCAGATCCATGCCTGCCCTCTCCGCATTCCAAACCGAGCTCTATGCCCTCATCTCTGCTCTTCAACGGATGATCCGAGGCGACTTCAGTTTCATCATTTGGTGATCGAATCTGATTGCCTCAAGCTGGTGGAGATTATTCGTACGAACCAGCGGCCGCCATGGAAGGACCAACACCTCTTCGCGATCCTCAAGGATCTTCTGATCAAGTGCCCTAATCTCTCGATACAGCATATCCGGCGTCAGGCTAACCTAGCAGCCGACTGGGCTGCAAAAGCCCACAGAGATCAAGGCCCTCCCATCAACTGGCTTCTTTTCCCTCCTGCTATTTTCCTATCTATTCTATCTTCTGATGCTTCGGCTCTAGCTTGTAATGTTCCTTAATATAATATAAGTTCTCTTTCGACCCAAAAAAAAAAAAACTTATAAATCTTAGCAGTCAGCGTCTCCGTAAGCAAACATCATGAGAGCTCCTTTCGGATAATGCGAGCAATCAAACCGATGACGAACAGTACCAGCACCACTTACTCGAAATACGAAACAGAATAAGCTTAAAAGAGGAAAAAAAACACTTATCTCATTGGCAAAATTGTCCAAAAAGTTCCAAACCTATTGTACTTTTGCTAATTTAGTTTTAAACCTTTTAACTTTGCCAATTGAATACTAAATATCTTCACTTATTGTCAATTCAGTCCATTCGGCCAATTTTGGTCGGAAAATCTAATGTGGATGCTAGCGGTGCCACATAGGACTGTCGGTACTGATGTGGACAATTTTTAATAATATTTTAGTATTTTTTTGAATTTTTATTATTTTTTTCTGTTTCCCCCCCCCTTTTTTTTTTTTTTGGCTTTCTTGGCCTTTTCCGATGGCCGACCACTGGTCATAGTCGACGGTCGGCTGCTGGCCACAACTAGCCAGCCACCGCCATAGGTGACAGCCGGCCACCGACCAAAGCCAGCCAGCTGGCCTTGCTCGCCATAGGCGAGGCCTGGTCGAGGATGAGCCCTAGCAAGGGGAGCCTCGCCTAGGCCAAGGCAATCTTGTCGGGCGTCGGCTAGGCGACGGTGATGCCAAGTGAGGCCACCTTGGCATGGGCGAGGGCGGCCTCACCGGATCTAGCGAGGGGAGCCCTCGCCCAGTCAAGTGTCGGCCTTGCCCAGACTAGATCTAGCGAGGCCGGCCCTCGCCCTTAGCCGAGCGACGACAACCACTTGTGACGACACTGATCACGAATGACGAGGAGAAGAAGAAGACGATGGGGAAAAGGAGAGCCAGGAACAATCGAAGCAATACAGACAGATTCTCGCTCTTGCTTGTTGCTTGGCTAGGGGCGAAGGTCAACCTCACCAGATTTGGTCTTGGCGAGGCTAACGCTCACCTGGGTGAGGGTGAGCCTCGGCGAGGGCTCCCCTCGCCAATTTTGGCAAGGCCAGCCCTCACCCAGGCCAGGGCAACCTCACTCGGCGTCGCCTGGCCGACGCCCAACGAGGCCGCCTTGGCCTGGGCGAGGGCTCCCCTCGCTGGGGCTCATCCTTGCCCGGCCGAGCCTCGCCTGTGGTAGGCGCGGCTAGCCGACTGGCTGTGGCTGTGGCTGGTGGCCGACCACCGGAAAAGGCCCAGAAAGCTTTTTTTTTAAAAAAAGAAAAAACATAAAAAAATAATAAAAAAATCAATTTTTTAAACAAATTAAAATTTTATTAAAAATTATTAACGTCAATGTCGACAGTCCTATGTGGCATCGCCGCGTCCACGTCAGTATTTTTGGCCAAAATTGGCCGGATGGACTGAATCGGCAAGAAGTGAAAATGTTTATGACTCAATTGGCAAAGTTAAAAGGTTTATGACTGAATTAACAAAAGTGCAATAGATTTAGGACTCTTTGAACAATTTCCCCACCTCATCTGACCAACCCTTCTCATCCTCATCCTCATCCTCACCGTCATCAAAGTCCATTGTCTCATCATGGTTGTCGCTATCAAATGGCGACATGGACCGCCTGTACTTGGACTTCCGATTCACCTTGAGAATCCTAGGGTTGGAGTGAGTGGATAGGGCCACGAACCTCTGGGAGCTCGTGCTTCCGCCGCCAGCGGTCCTCTCTCCAGCCCAGGGCGAGAGGGGGTCCGGAGCGAAGGGAGACCAGAAAGGCTCTGGACTGGGACCTGATTGGGAGCGGAGTGCAGGAATGGATGCGCAGACAGAGAAAACTGCCTTTGCCTCGGGCAAAAGAGAGGGATAGAGAGATAGGTTTATGTTAATTTGGTTTTTTGGTTCCAGGTTTTTTCCTGAACCCATGCTCACCCCTATTGCTGGTAGCATAACAAAGCTGGAATTGATCGAGTTTCTGCTTTCTAGCTTGCCAAAGCTGATAAAAATGGTATTCATGTTTGATTCCCCAAGGGGAAAAGGAGACTTTCGTTTCAGCGAGCTACGGCAGGAGCTAGAGTGATCTTTAGTATTCCTGTCCAGCCCGAAGTCTATCCATATTAAGAAAGAACTAAACATGAGATTAGCAATTACTTAATGATATCATTAGTATTGTGTGATGTGTAAAAGCTTCGATCAGGAGTCGTGGTAATTTCTGTGGAGGAGAAATGGACGGATCATGATAATTGTGGTCTAAAAGCCCAGCTGCCGTCATCATGTAATGCCAGAAATGGTAGATCAAGTTTACTAAATAATGTGAAACATAAAATTTCAAATATCACTATGAAAAATTTGGCATTCATGATATCATAAAAGATAGAAGATGAAATCTGATGCATTAAGACAGCCTATGCAAGTATTAAGTTTCTTGTGTGATATTGGCATTAGGACGGCCTCCGGGAAGAATAGGGCGTTAGGATGCCGTACCTTGAAATCTTGAAGAAACTAAAAGATGGTACGGACATAAATTCTGAGATTCCTTGAGAAACTTTACTAGGTGAAACCTAAAACATGAAGTGCTAGTAGTATTTTCTTCAAAATGACAGTAAACATCAAATAGAGAGAATGCAGGCAACTTACCATGGCTGAAAACGATTGGGAAAGCTCAATTTAGGATGCGTTGGATTCATCTTTTCCAAGAGACTGCCCCTTAGGAAAAAGTTAGGATGCTTGACAAATTTTGGTGGGGCCACTTTGAGGAAATGCTTGCATTAGCAAAGCTGAAACCCCAAAGCAAGTGCTAGATTTCAAACATTTTTAGAAAGTCATTTCAAAGGCTTAATAATTTCTTCATCCCATCTTGACCATATTAAATCATTTGAATTCTAGTACTAATCTCATGCTACACATTGATCTCTGGGTGAATCGCCAAGAAAGTCTTAAATGTGTTAATTCAGTTTTAGCTTCTTCTTCTTCTTAGCCAATTTAGTATGTAATCATGTCAATTCAGTTTATCCAACTAATTTTTGCTAACTGACACTGACGTAAATGCCGATCATCCGGCTGATGTTGACATATACAATTTTTAATAAAATTTTATTTATTTTTTAATTTTTAAATTTTCCTTTTATTTTTCCCTTTATTTTTCTCTTTAAAAATAAATAAATAGATTTGAAAAAATAAAATATTATTAAAAATTATCCATATTGGAGTTGTCCGGCCAAAATTAGTTAGATGAATTGAATTAACATGATTACAAAAGATGTAGAAGTAAATTAGCAAATAAAAATAAAATAAAAAAAGAAAAAAGTTCATATGACATAATTACAATAGGTTTAAAAAAAAATTGGTAATTTTCCCTTGATCTTTATCTCCTCCACTATGTCGCTTGACCCCACCATCTCCAACAAGCCAGATATATCATTGGCAATAGCAAGAGAAAATTACCATAATTGAATTAAATATCAAAAATATATGTTTTGCATAAGATATAGTACAAATTGCTCACAACACATTGGAAAAGTATTAAAAAGTCCTAAATCTATTGTGCTAGGACTAATACAATCCTAAACTTTTATTAAGTTATAAATATCTTTATGTTGGTAATTATTCAGTTCATTGGTGAATTAAAGCTGGAAATCACTAACATGGACAACGGACATTTTACATAGATAGCAATTATGTTTTCCGAGTTGGTTATACTCATGAGAGCTTAGGTAAAAATTTATCTTTTCTATATGCATTGTTTAAGTTAAATTGGGACTACTAGAGGCAGTGTCAAGTATGATCTTTACATGCACCGTTGGATAAGTTAGGCCCACAAAGGACCCTCTGATTTCGCAGTGATACTAGATGAAGGTAATAACTGAGCTTCGGCCGCAATTTACAACATTGGCATACCGGCAACCAATATTTGGTTGTGGAGTCATGGGATAATGTATCCTTCTCGGATGCAAAATAGTAAAGGTCCCCTTATTATTAGCTTTCCTCAGTGGTGAAATTGGTAGCAGTTGCGCTACTAGTGCTCTGGACGTTTTTATACTACTCTGTCTCATCCCCGTAGTGAGCTTTCATAATTAGAAGACGTCTATCCACAATAGTGATTATCTCTATATTACATTACATATAACTATCCCTAGAATCTTTAGTAATGGGCTATTGAAAGTGAAAGTGGAAGCGTCGTAGAGATCCATCTTTCCAAACTTAGAGTGAAATAAATTCAAGGATCTATATGGCTTGGAAGAGTTCAATAGTCGACGATTCACCATGGCTCCACCGATTGATAACAAGCTCTTTGTAAATTCTTTAAATCCTTTGCAGAAGTTGTTAGAAACCAAATAAGAAAAAAGAGAGTAATCCTGAACATCTGGTCAAAAGGTTAATTAATTGATAGATAAGCCCATAAAATCTGAGCAATCAAAACGAAACTTGGTTTAGTTGATACTAGCAATGAAAAACATTCAAGAACTTAGAAATTCTATTCATCCTAGATATTATAAATTTTTGTTGGTTAAAAGTAGTTTCTAATTAAGTGCATTTGATCAATTGATTGGTATAGGATTTCTGCCCTTTAGTTCATACTAAATAATTAAATACAATGTATGGAATAAAAGGGGGAAAATTCACCAACAGGCTTCTAAACATACCGCTTGCTCTCCAAAAGGTTGATTTCGACATCACCACGTAAGTCCTCAATCATTGTGCGTCTGCCTTCAGATACTTCATACGAGCAATCGTGTATCAATCTACACACATCCATCATGATACTCTTGGGTTACTCAGTTTGCCTCCTCGATTTCTCTCCACTATCCCGATAGAGACGAGCGGTCCAGCTTTCCATCATAAATAAATCGATTGGACAATAAGGGCATGTTTGTTTGTGTTCTTTTTTTATTCCCCGGAACAAAATTTATGTTCTTTTGTTCCCGAACAAATTTAAAATAGAAACAAGAAACAAGAAAAACATGTTTCTTATTTCCGGAACATTTCCGAGAATTAATTTTTCTCTCCTATTTTTTCCTTCTCTTTCTTTTCTTCTTCTTTTTTCTTTGGCCGGTTGCTGGCGACCGGCCGTTGAGGGCCAGCGACCGCCAAAAGGAAGAAAAAAGATAAAAAGATAAAAAGATAAAAGATAAAATAAAATAAAAATATTAAAAAATTAAAAGAAGCAAAAAAATTATACAAGTTTACCAAATGTGTTTATGTTCTTTTTCTATTCCAGGAACAAAATTATATAAGTTTACCAAACGTGTTCTTCTGTTTAAAAATTGTTCCCTAGATTACCAAACAGAAATAGTCTCAAGCAGCTTTTCCACGTTATAGACTCCTTCAAAGTGTTCTGTTCGTAGTTAAATGATGCTTTGATAAACGCTCTGGAATATGAAGGGACTACGAGGCTATAAAAGCCTTTCTTCGTGCTGGAAACAAGCATTCGTTCGACGTCCCTCAATACTTCACAGAGCGACATTATGATCTTGCGTTTCATTCAACTCCAACTCACTCTTTTGTTCTTTCGGCTTATAAATATTGGATTGAGGTCCATAACAACAGACTGATCTAAGTGGTATCACATCGAAGATATTATCGATACTTAAATTTTGGCAATCCAATTAGTTAATTACGGCATTAAAAAAATTAGGGATTGACTCCGATCCCTAAACAAAATTATTAGTTAAATTGTATATAGTTATGAGGAGCACATTTCAATTAATTGCATTTGATCAGGCCGGCAGTGGATGGACTTAAATTGGAAGGCTTTGAACTTAATGAAATTGGACTAAACCCACGGGGTTAAGAGGGTTTGGCCAAGCCCATGGGCATGAATCGCGTTGTGCTTTGCACATTACATTCGAAGCTCCTGTCAAGAGGACATTGCATTATTGAACTTGGAAATAATATGGACGTATTTTATTGATTTGGTCAATATGGGAGAATGAAAAGGAAAGAAATATTTTGTTTTAAGAATAAATAAGCAGGAGCAGCATGATTGCCCATGAATGGCTTGTCCACGGAGAACATATATTGCTCTCAGCCAATTCTACAACCTCATCTTATCTTTGTCCGACTTGTTTACGGAACTCTACCACACCTGACTAATCCCTTGCAGATTTTCCACATTTTGTTTGGCCACATCCAGTCACTGACGAGCGGTTGCTGCTCATCACCGAGAACATCACCAAGCCGTGACGAGATCCAGACTTGCTGAGACCCCGCCCGCCGCCTTGCCGTGCCCCATGGACGCTATTGATGTTGCCGCCTTGCTCGAGCCGGCAGTTCCTCCTTGCCGTCGGTGACTTGAGATCCTCCTTGAGCTTGTCTTCACCGAACCAATGATCGCTCGGACAAATTCCAATTGTGCGAGTAAAGTGGTGAGAAGTCCTGGAGGAGTGCACTTGGATCATTCACGAGCAAGAAGACACATTCAAGAAGGGGAGGAGGGCGATTCTTCAAAGAGAAAAAAAAAAAAAAAAAAAAAAAAATCTCATCTTCACACACCCATTAATACCTTCTTTCTTTCCCAGGATTCATGCAAAAAGCCAGTTAAAAGGTTTTAGCAAAATTGAGCCTGTAGGTATAACCAAGCATTGGTCAATCTCGACGTTCATTCCTCCGCTCTTCTCTTCTTCGCTTCTTTTTCCTCATGAGCTTTGTTCTTGGATTTCGCTTCCTCCGACTCGTCCATCGAAATCTTCCAGTCCGGGATGAGCTATTTGTTATTTATTTTTTTGTGATCCCACATTTATATCCAAATTTTCTCCTAAAAGTTACGACTATTCGACATGTAGTTTTCCATGCTTCGTGCCTTTTCGTTGACAACCGTTCGTCTTGATGGGAGACGATGTATAAATAGGGACGTACGTTCATTTCTGACAGGTGATCAAGGTCTAACACAAAATCCTCATATTTAGAATACACCATCAATACGTGAGGAAATTTGGTTAGTAGAGTGCGCCTATTGCTTTCTTGATTTTCAGGCTTTTCTGACGAACGTGAACAAGAACAATAGCTGGAGGTTTGTCTTCAATTGATCCTGGCTTCCGCATATGAATTATTTATTTCTTACATTTGGTATCAGAGCATATTTATAGCCTCTGCCTTATTTTGTTAAATTTTGGTGTATTTTCGGTGTGTTTTCCGTGAATTTTCGGCCATTTATGAGGATGAACAGTAACTTGAAGTTTTGAGGCCGAGAGAGAAACTCAATGATTCCGGGCAAAATCCGCACTACCCACCCCTTGATTTCGGACCCATTCGGTCGCACCACCATAAGGAACGTTAGCCATGAGTTTTTCCGGTATATCGGAGTTTGCCGGAGGCTAGCTAATCGGGCGGCGGAAGTCGTGGTGGTTGAGGATTTGCGTTTGTGGAGTTTTTCGTTTGTTTTTTGGGCCAATTTTTGCTCATTTTTGCCGAATCTTGGACCCATGTGGTGGTGCCGACGTTCTCTTCAAAACCCATGAATTATTTCGGTCTTAGATGGGCTGCCGCGAAAGAAACGGAGAAGAAATGGCGTCTGAAAATGGCGAAAAACCGGCGGAGAGGCCTCGTTCGCGCGAGGGAGAAGGCGCGTGGGCTCCACGCGCGCTGCGGTGCAGGCGTGTGGACCCACGCGCCACGCGCCCCATACGCGCACGCACGCAACCGCTGTGCGCGTGGGATCCACGCGCGGCAGCTTTGCACGCGCCCGCCCCGGCCGAACGGCGCGCGTGCGGGGGCACGCGCCCCGCGGGTTCCGGCGCGTGCCGAGCACACACCCGTGCGCTGGACGCGCACGTGCTCAGCACGCGCCTGATGTCCCCTCTTCTGCGGTTCTTTTTTCACTTTTGCCCCAATTTTTGAAATTTTTTGCAATCATACCCTTGGCCAATTTATTTATTTACTGTTCTGCCCTTGATGTATTTATTTATTATATCATTTCATGCATTGTTATAAATATTTTATGCATGAAATTAAATGTCCAATGGTCCATATATTTAATTAATTAGGGAGTGGCCACAGCATCTTTAATTAATTAAATTATATATTAAAAGCCTCCGGATCATATTTAGAAATGGGCATTGATTGTAATTAATTATATTAATATGATAAATTTTATCCCACAGGAATTTTCATATTAATATGATTAATTGGGATGAAATATCATATTATTTTTCTTAATTTACCCACAGGGATTAAGAAAATGCATATAATATGGTAGTTTCTTCATGATGTAATTATGAATCTATTTAAATTAAAAACTTAGCCTTTCACCAAAAAAAAAAAAAAAACTTAGCCCACAGGTTTTTTATGTTATGTGATTCACCAAAAAAAAAAAAAAACTTAGCCCACAATTTAGTTTTTATGTTATGTGATTCATATTGTGACATGTTTACATTGGTAAAACATGATTTATTTATATTTGCCTCAAATTTTGTGACATAAACATGATTATTTGATATGCACATCATTGAGGAACATTGCGCAACAGTGAATTTCTCTTCCTTGAATTTAAGTTTGATGTTCCCGAACTCATGACCATGAATGGTGAGAACTATAAAATTTGGAAGGAGTGACATTCTTCTTCAATTGGGGTGGATGGACATTGACTATGCTATAAGGAAAGACGAACCACTTGCTCCTACGATTCGAGCACTCAACCTTTTATGAGATAGCTCTTTATAACAAATGGGAGCGGTCCAACCGTTCATGATAAAGCTGTTTGTGCCATGTTTATAAGAGCTAAGATATCTCCAAGTATTCATGGTTCCAAGAGTTGCTCGATAACAATGCTAAGGCTTTATTGGAGGCTATAGATGCGCAGTTTGAAAGTTTTGAGAAGGCGCATGTCATGACCCTGATTATGAAGTTTTCATCATTGAAGCTCACTAGTGTTAGAGGTGTGCGTGAGCACATCATGCACAAATTCCAATTGTGCGAGATAAAGTGGCGAGAAGTCCTGGAGGAGTGCACTTGGATCATTCACGAGCAAGAAGACACATTCAAGAAGGGGAGGAGAAGTGCTCATTTGGCAACACAAGGAAAGAATAAGGGCTATGGCAAGAATAAGGGAAAAGGTAAAATACCTCCCCAAGCCGACATTAAGGCTCGAGAAGACAATAATCCAATCTCTTGTGTTTGTTATGAATCTAATATGACTGATGTAAGTCACAACACTTGGTGGATTGATTCGGATCTACAATCCATATTTCGAATTCCTTGCGGGGTTTCAAAACCATCGATTCTTCAAGAAACTTAATTTCAGTTTCAAGACTTGTACCTTTGGGATACTCTTTTAACTTTTCAGATTCAAACTTTAGAAATTGTTGGGAGTGGTATTTTGTCCGAAAAAAAAAAAAAAAGCATGGAATAGTTGCCCAATATACTATGCCTGGTTCTCCGGACCAAAATGGCGTAGCGGAAAGAAGAAATCGGACCTTATTAGACATGGTGCGTAGTATGCTTAGTAGCTCCAAACTTCCTAAATTCTTATGGACTGAAGCACTTAAGACGGCAGTGTACATATTAAACCGAGTTCAAGTAAGAATTTATAATCCACAAGAAAAGAAGTTGGACCCGAGGACCATAAGTGGGTATTTCATTGGATATGCCGAAAGGTCCAAGGGATATAGGTTTTATTGTCCATCTCATACCACTAAGATTGTGGAATCAAGAAATGCTAAATTTCTTGAAAATGACTTGATCGGTGGGAGCTCATCTTGTAAATGGGTCTTCAAAACTAAGAAAGATTCATTGGGTAACATTGAAAGATATAAAGCACACGATTATGCGAGACTTTTTCTCCCGTATCTAAGAAAGATTTTCTTCGTATTGTTTTGGCATTGGTTGCCCATTTTGATATGGAATTACATTGGAATACTAGAGGAGGAGGTTTACATGAAACAACTTGAAGGATTCTCCTTCTATTCCCGCCAATGGTACTTAAGGTTTCATGATGTTATCTCTTCTTCATTTGGTTTTATAGAGAATGTCATGGATCAATGTATATACCAAAATTTGTTTCAGGATTGGATGATATACTACTTGCAACCAATGATAAGGGATTGCTATTTTGACATAAAGGATATGGGTGAGACATCTTATGTCATTGGCATTAAGATCCATAGAAATAGATCTCGAGGAATTTTAGGACTATCTCAAGAAACCTATATCAATAAGGTCCTAGAGAGATTTCAGCAAAAAGCCAGATACCTTCAAGGTACCAAAGACTATATGCTTATGTATAGACGGACTGACAACCTCGAAGTGATCGTTAATTCACGAAGGTTTGAGTTCGTTTCTTGTTTTGAGGCTACCTCGCATGGTGTATGGTTGAAGAGTTTCATTGCTGGGCTTAAATTTCTATTTCTAGGCCATTAAGAATATATTGTGACAATTCAGTTGCAGTTTTTATGGCTAAAAATGCCAAAAGTGGCCTAAGCGAGCGTGTTAAGGAGAATAAAGTGGTCATTGAACACGTTAGCACTAAATTGATGATATATGATCCTTTAACTAAAGGCATGCCACCGATGAAGTATAAGGATCATGTAACTAGTATGGGAATAGGTCCCATTATGTGATTTGTCGACATATGAACAATTTTTTGTTGTATGGAACTCTTATTCAATTGTAATGTTGATTCTCAATTTTTGTGTACACATTTTATTGTTTATGATAATAACATTTATCCTTGGTTCTGGAATAAACATGAGGTTTATTCATTAAGATATGTTGTCACATATAAGCTGATATTAAAGAAATAAGATGCATTGTGATACATGAAAGGTATTACATTCATGTCACCATGATCCATGTGTTTTGTTTCTTTTCTTTAAGCATAAAGTTTTCTGGAATTAGTTGAATGATTCGTATGATGAAAATGATGGGATCAAGTGGGAGAATGTTTTTTTTTTTTGTGATCCCACATTTATGTTTTCTCCTAAAAGAGCTTTGTTTTTCCACTTGGATTTCTTGATGGGAGACAATGTATAAATAGGGACCGTTCATTTCGATGGGTGATCAAGGTCTAACACAAAATCCTCATATTTAGAATATACCATCGAAATCTTCCATTTTCAGTCCGGGATGGCTGGAGGTTTGTCTTCAATTGATCCTGGCTTCCGCATATGAATTATTTATTTCTTACACTATTTTCTCCTAAACTTCACTTCCTCCAATTTCGTGTTGAGCGCTTCCTCTTCCTCGGCGAGGTCTTCCAACATTCGCTTGTAAGATGTATGAATCTTGAGGCTCTTCCTCATTGCAGAAAATGTCGTCCTTCCTCCGTCTTCCCAGCTCGGGTTCGGCATTGGCCTTCTCGTAGGCTAGAAAGTCGGAAGTGAAATCGTTAATGTTGACCTAAAATTTGTAAACTGCTCTATCTACGTGTCTTTAGCCTGAATCAAACTTGCCATAACATACAACAAGAGAGATTTGAAATTTTCACTAAAGGTCTTGTTAACAGTGTTGGGAAATATTTTGATCTTAAATGTACTAATTACATGTGCATTGAAAATAACATATATTCTTCATTTGGGAGTTTCGAAAGTGCAAGGTACACTTGTTTACAAAATCCTTCACAATATGCAAATATGGAATGTCTAAATTCATATATAATTTTTGAAATTTCAATAATAATTTATATTTTTTTCTAAAAAGGATTTATTTCACAAAAACGAAATGAGAGCTGGATTGCATTTGATTATGCAGTCCCAAACTCCAAAGTTCCCTACTCGACGGCTGTTGGTGTAAATTTATCTATTTACTTTTTTGTTGCAAGACTTAGATATGGCTAACCCAGGTCTCCATTCATTAGAAAGAACTGCATCTGGGTTCAAATCCTGTTGAGAGGTCGATCCGAGATCAGAAATTCTTTGAAGAAAAAATAAAATATTTATCTATGATTTGGAATGGAACAATGGCCCCGCTAGTACTGACCAGGCTGAATCATCTGCTTCTAGAAGAGATGGAAGGTTGTTGATATTGACCGAGTTGGAGGGACAAGGGTGTTGCTGGCTTAAAGACCACGGACATAACATTATGTTCTAGTTCTCACTATTAAAACCTAAAACGTCTTTCATTGCTATTTGTTTGGACAAGATGAAAGCATCAATTGTTTTTCTTCTGTACTTACCAATAACATCCCCAACAATAGAGACACCAAAAAAAAAAAAATTAATTAATTCCAAACTCTATTCCAATGGGACAAATTCCTCACTCAGAAGAGGGCAAACTCACCTCATACAAATCCGCAAGATTGGATACAGGAAGAGGGTATTATTTGAGCCACACAATACATGAGTCAGGAAAGAGCATCGGAATCATGAGAATTTACAAGATTTAAAAGCAAAGAGCATGACGACCATGCAACTCGTATGAAGACATCAAAACCTGACTCTATAGACATACATAAGTATGTATGTATTTGACCCACAAGCTGATTGAACAAACATAATATAGGATCTACCACATAAGCCCCTCGCAATTGTTCTTGCGAAAATTGACCAAAAGTAGTCAAGCCAACACACAGTTTTCATACTTAAGTGAACATTTGCCTCATAGCCCATTTCAAACCTTAGTGTTTTAACAGAAATGAGTCTTCAAATTTGACCAAGCAGTGGTCGATCTAGACATTCTTTCCTCGGCTATTCTCTTCTTCTCCTCAGCCTCTGCTACTTTCTTCTGCTTATCTTTGTAGCCTGACTTCCCCTCTTCGGACTTGGCCCTCACAACGTCCCAGTCCAAGAAGAGCTTGTCCTTCCTAGACTTCACTTCCTCCATCTTTCTCTCCAGCTCTTCCTCTTCCTTGACAAGTTCACCCATCAATTGCTTACAGACGATGTGAGCCTCATGGCACTTCGTCATAGCAGCTAACCATTGATCCATTTGCAGTTTTTGCAACTCAAACTCAGCATTGTCCTGTTCAAATGTCAAGAAGTCGGAAGTGAAATCATTGAAATTTGCCCGAAATGTGTCAATTGCTATTCTTTGCTTCGGCAATAATCTAGTTCTGGCTGAGCTTAAAGTTGATAGTGCCTTAAATAGCCTCTCTTTCATATTCAATTTAAACAGATCCGAAAGGCATTCCTTCAAAGATAGCTTAGCCTTCTCAACTTCTTCTAAGCTAGGAATTTTAGCCGTCAGAGCACCATCTCGGTGGCCCAAACTGATCCTACACTAACACCATTAGTCTCAGCAGCAATGATGAGTTCCTCCAGACTAGTAAGAAGGAAGTCAAAGTCATCGGTTGGTCTAGCTGGCTGAATATTCACCGGAGGAGTTACTGCTAAGACGCGAATTTCAGCTTTAATCACCAAAGTGTCGTTTGCTAGGTATCCCGCAGCATAATTATGAAGTTCAGTCAATGGAATGAAACTCGGGTAACCCCGGTCAATCTGTCTTGCAGCGAAAACATGTTCCGTCCCTGCAGAATCAGGAGACAGGGTAACGAATTAAAAAACTATAACACCAGAGCATATTATGTGGAGGAAACATTGGAGACCATCAAGAACTAGAATGTTGCATCGTGTGTCAAGAAAAATGTTAGCAACAGAAGAAGCAAACACCTCCATACGATCAGCATAAGCAACCAAATTCATACAAAAGTTGATCTTAACACCACCAGACGTAACTATTTCAAACTTAAACTGTGGCTCCTCTCTTTCATCTGGATTAACATTTGGATCATATTAGATGCAGTCAAACCTCAACTCCTCCATCGACTGGACCAGTTGCTTACGGACTTAACATTGCTAAATTCCTTAATCAGTAACCTCGGGATTAGTTGTGTGCGCATATTAGAAGCTCACCCGCCTTTAAGAGGCCTAACGGACGAAAAAACAAGAAGCATATTCTCGCTCTGTCAGCTCAATATCGCTCTTTCAACTGTTTTTAACCTGCTCTGTTCTCGTCTGGACCCTTCTTCTTCAAGTCGCCGATTTTCCAAAATCAAGATGCACGACCAATCAGAGAGAAACCCATCATACGATTGCATTAAAAGAAGAGATTCCAATAAAATAAATCCAATTCGAGAACAAACCCTTTCTAACAGAGCAACCATTATTGGTTTGATCGATCACACTCAAGTGGAACTTTGCTTTTCTGGTCCACCCATTCGGCAACGCCGCAGGATCCGGGACATCGATGTACAGCGAAAAATGGTCCGTGTCGTTCCCCTTGGGGAACATTAGAATTCTCCTGCTCAAAAAGGATCGGTCGACGCAAGAATCACTCGGCAACCCGATGAACATGCGATCATCAAGAAACAACCGCAAAAATAGGAAAAATCGAAAATAAAACAATCTTGAAGTACCATTTACAACCAGCAACTGTGAACGCTTCAGAGTAGAGCCTGGTCGCCTCCTGCTCACTGAAGTAGCTGATCTTCCACGTGAATTCTCCCCGATTAACATCACTTTGCGCATCCATTCTTTTCTTCTTCTTTAAAAAAAAAATAATAATGGGCTGCTGCTTCTGCAAGATCAACTTCCGCAAACAACCCGGATGTCTCTTCTTGACCGACACTCAGGAGCAGGAGCAGAAGCAGGAGCAGGAACAAGAGGGGGAGAGTTTCTTACATGACAGGAGTTGGGAAACTCACGGGTACTCCCCATCAGCACTCGCGTCAAACGTTGCTGACTCCTCGACTGCAAGGCGATAGGATGATGGGAGAGGGAAGGATCGAGGGATACACAGAAGGGAAGAAAAGCAGAGAACTTCCCCGCGAAGTTATTCGGGGGTGGTTTATTCGGGGCCAGACGAAAAAAGCATATCATATCAATCACGCTTTTTGGTGGGCTCTCCACCGACGCGCTGAAAGCCAATCAGTTGCTCCGCCTTCAGCCTGACGAGCTCTGTTTTTATCCTGTTTTGGAGTTGAAAATCTGTGACCCGACTTGATCATGTATCTCGAACATGACGCCATGCCAGCGAGTTTCAACATGGTGACACGCCGTTGTATTGTGTTCGTGTTAAACCCACCACGCAACGAAATTTTATCTCTATAACTCGTTTAAATGGACGGGATAATATTAACACGATTTTATCTACATTGTTTAGACACGATTCGTATCTTACTTGTTTAGACATGATTCGCTAAGCTGCTATAATTTCCCTACTCTTCACCATTAGAATTTCAAATTGACAGTATTTTATTGACAAAATCATGTTTTTCTTTGAAAATAATTGATTTGATGATATTTGCTGATGCATTATTGCAACTTGTCAATAGATATCAAGAAATATCGAGGACATTTCATGTCATGTTTATGTTGGAGGGTTGATTTGGTGTTAACGGGCTAATTCGTCTCATAGTTTTAACTCAAAATTAAAAGTATTTTTAAATAATAACTTAATTGGACATAAACTCACGACACAAAATTATCTCGCATTCAAGTTCAAAACAATACGCTCTACATACGGATTCGCGTATCTCTTCAAAGCTTCACGCGGCTTGTGGCTTCAAAGATCGTACGCGGCTTCATAGGGTTTTTTCGGCAGTCCAACGCGTGCGCAAAAAAGAACGATTTTGTTCTTATATATAGGAGTGAGCGGTTCCCGATTCCTTACAGGTTCCTCTTGGAACCTAGAACCTACCATCAGGTACATGTTCCTCATTTTTTGGAACCTGGAACCTACCCGTCAGAACCAAGAACTTGGAACCTACCCTGTCACAGGTTCCGGGGTCGGTTCCAGGTTCCTTTTTTTTTTTCTTTTTTTTTTGGCACCTAATCAATGAATTAGACCATAGGATGAAATAGGCAACTAGTAATATTCTTAGCCAATTCAGAAACTAAAGGACTTCCTTTCTTGCGTACTTCATGCACCACTTCAACTTACTTGGATGATTTGGTGGAAATGTAATCCTTAAGGTTGCAGACAGCATCAGCATCATTTACAAATGATATTGCAATGAAGTCTACGCCTTCATCAATTCCAAAGTTTATGTCAGCCCAGTCCTGCAAATCAACCATATAATACAGTGAAGTAACAAACT
This sequence comes from Eucalyptus polyanthemos subsp. polyanthemos, assembly GCA_017140185.1. Taxonomy (NCBI): domain Eukaryota; kingdom Viridiplantae; phylum Streptophyta; class Magnoliopsida; order Myrtales; family Myrtaceae; genus Eucalyptus; species Eucalyptus polyanthemos. The sequence goes on along the minus strand of CM029467.1, from coordinate 26,385,777 downwards.
TGAAAGGAATTCGTGGATTTTTTGTATTTGAAATCATCAATTGTAAGCTTGCAGTGCAATTTCTCCGTCTACGCACACCAATCAGATTACTTAATGACAATGAGAGGACCAAGGAGCATCAAATTAGAATTACAGTGAAGTAACAAACTTGAAAGGAATTCGTGGATTTTTTGTATTTGAAATCATCAATTGTAAGCTTGCAGTGCAATTTCTCCATCTACGCACACCAATCAGATTACTTAATGACAATGAGAGGACCAAGGAGCATCAAATTAGAATTTATGACATATGTACTCTGTTGTTTAATTAGTGGGAATCAAGAAGAGAGAACACCAGCTTGGTAATCCTCTCATCTCTAGTCATATACTTCCCGGCAGATGAGTCCCTTTTCGTATCCATCCTCATAAAACAAAGCTTACTACTCAGTTCTATATTCACCACTGTTTCCATCAAATGTGAAGGTATCAATGATTTAGATGGTAACGGCATCAATACATTACTATGAAGTGCTGAGGGCATGTGGTAAGTCTTCAGCCCCATCCCATGCAATAGAAATACTGATATAGTATGCGTAACCCGTGGATAACTCTTCAACTGACAATATTATGAATCACCTACTTTAGAAGAAAGGAAATAAGGGGCCGCGGCAAGATTTTATAAATGAAGCTGCGAGGTTTAGATCTATTAATGGTTTGCCAGAACCAACTCTTGTCCCTTATTTCTTGCAAATTTTAGCACAAATGGAAATGCAATGGATCTAGGATTTCTCCTTTTCTTATGTTTTCTTATGGTCGACTATAAAATTCAATGACCTAGCAATGAATGAACACCACGCAGAATGTCCACATTGAAGCAAGAACAAGACACTTAAAGCGCCAAAGAACTACCAAAAGCAGTAATGTCCGAGGAATATAAACAAGAAACCAGGATTACGAAATCCACCTTTCTTGACAGAGTAGGCAATTTGTAATTCCTCTTAACAAGCTTCCCATCTCACAAAAAGCTGAACTTTGCGCAAGGTAGAAACAAACCAGAATCTATGCACTTGCACTTCAAACCATTCCTAATCTTTTCAATGACTTCAAAACTTGCCATGCCTCCATCAATAACGAGCTCATCACCAACCTCGATACCTACAGGTTTAACATAAAGAGGGATGGTTACACATCAAACTATGTCAATTACATTAAAAGACTCTGTTGTCTATGCAGTAACTCGTACCTTCAGAAAAACCGGAGTGGTTTGCTTGGACAGTGAAAGGGTGGGAACCCTCGAACCCTTTGGTAGTAAATAACCATATTTATCCTTCCTGATTTTCTCATAGCAAAACAAAGCCATATGAGAATAGCAGTAAGCAAATTAATGTATCTTCCATTAAGATGAAGCTTAAACATAGATGTAGACCAGACCGGACAAAATTTCACAAAAAAGAAGTCCGAAAGGAGCGTTAAGTGATCCCTTTGTCACACACTGACCTCTACTTTGACAGAGGAAGGAGCACCATGATCAACGACATGAATCTAACTACCCTCGGTATCAATCAATGGGGATATGTTGACACGGAAAGGAGCGGCAAGCGGCGTTGGGGCGAGCGGCGAGCGACGTCCACCGGGGGGACAAGCGGCGTCCAGCGGCGGCGTCAAGGGCGAGTGGCGTCCAGCGGCTGAGCGGCAGGCGAGCAAGGGTGACGGCATCGAGGGAGGCAAGGGCAGGGCGAACGGGGGGCGAGTGGTGTCAGACGGCGAGATCCAGGGCGAGCGGTGTCTGGTGGCGGCATCGAGGGCGAGTAGCATCTGGCGGCGACGTTGAGGGCGAGCGGCATCAGGGACGGGGCAGAGGCAGAGGCAGAGAACGACGGGAGAGGAGAACTGAGGCCGGATGGCATTGAGGGCGAGCGGCGTCCAGCGGAGACATCGAGGGTGAGCGGCATTCGGCGGCGACGTTGAGGAAGAGCAGCGTTAGGGACGGGGTAGAGGTAGAGGCAGAGAGGCAGAGGCTGAGAACGACGGGAGGGGAGAACTGAGGGTAAAGATTTGGGGGTTTTTTAGGAACCCTAACCGGTTCCGGTTTCGGTTCTGGTTCGGGTTCCGGTTCTCATGGGAACCGGAACCGGAACCGAGAACCGCCGGTTCCCAGGAAAATGGAACCGGGAACCGGAACCGGCCTTGTTAGAACCGGGAATCACGCTCATCCCTACTTATATATGTGTGCCCAGGTCAAGTGCCCACCACGTCGAGGGCCCACCAACGCTTGCTTCACGTACAGACGCTTCTTTCCTTTGGCGGCATCTTCCTTCTACGTTCAAAGGACTTCACGCTGAACCTGTGTGTGTGCGCACGTGTGGCCAAAGTCAAAAGTGTTGACTCTGGGCCCCACGAACAAATTCTCTTATTTGGCCTCCTCGTGCAAACACGTGAAGAAAACTTTGCTTGGCTCTTATTTTTTTTATTATTTCCTTTTGTAAATCTTCATGGAGTCCCATAAAGTTTTACTTGTCCAAGCGAATCGCGTTTTGCAAATACCCAAACTCGAAACATAATTTAACAATTCTCCACTTTAACTCGATGTTTGAAGCCAAATTATAGTGCTCATCATTCATGCTGCTACTCTCACAACGCCTCAACAGGCGCTCACTCTCCACAAATGCAAATAGAGCTTAGGTAGAGCTTGAGTTTTGCAAAATGAACAGACTTAGTCATCATGTCTGCTAGGTTATCTGTTATAACAATCTTTTTAACAATAACATTATCATTAACTAAAATATATCGAATGAAGTGGTATTTGATGTTGATATGCTTTGTTTGATCGTGATAAACTAGATTATACGCCAAATATATTGCACCTTGATTATTACAATATATATCCACAATTTTCTGTTTTAACACAAAGTTTAAGAGCAAACTTTATAATCATATCGCATTCTTCACTACAAAGGTTAGTGCCATGTATACTTTGCTTCAGTCAAAGATAAGGTAATGTAATTTTGTAAGGACGCTTTCCAACTAATTGCACCACCCGCTAGCATAAACATGTACCTTGCTAAAAACCTGCTATCATCCAAGTCACTAGTGTGATCCGAATCCATAAAACCAGTGATCTCATTACCATTGTTGTCTCTCCGATATATTATTATAAATATCTAAGGATCCACTTCATAGCTTCCCAATGAGTTTATCAAGATGTTTCATATAGCGACTAATCACGCTCATAGCTTGTAAAATATCAAGTCTAGTGTACATTATAGTATACATAATACTACCATTGGCACTAGAATAAGGAACACAGGACATATGCTCCTCCTCATCTTCCTCCTCAGTCTACAGTGGTAATTTATCCGAAAATTTAAAGTGCCTCTTTAAAGGTGTACTTATAGATTTTATCGACTGCATATTAAAATGTGCCACGATCTTCTCAATATATTCCTTTTGAGATAGACATAAAACTCCAACAGTCCTGTCACGCAAAATCTTCATACCCAAAATTTTCTTTGCAACACCAAAATCTTTTATCTCAAATTTAGCATTTAATTGCATTTTCAACACATCGATATCAAACATATTTTTAACCGCTATCAATATATCATCAACATATAAGAGTAAATAAATCAAAAAACTATTCTCCAATCTCCTAAAGTAAATGCAGCTATTCATCTGACTTTTTTTTTTTTTTGTAGTTTTGACTAGCATCATCAAAATGTTTATACCACTGCCTAGAAGACTGTTTCAGCCCATACAAAAATTTCTTTAGCAAGCAAACATTATCTTCTTTACCCGGAATAGTAAATCCCTCTAGTTGCCTCATGTAAATCTGCTCCTCCAACTCACCGTGAAGAAATGTAGTTTTCACATCTAATTATTCTAACTCGAGATCCTGCGAAGCAACTAAGGCAAGTAAAACACAAATAGAAGTATGTCTTATCACAGGAGAGAACACCTCATTGTAGTCAATGCCCTCACGTTGTGTATATCCTTTCGCCATATGTCTCACCTTATACTGCGAAGCAACTAAGGTAAGTAAAACACGAATAGAAGTATGTCTTATCACATGAGAGAACACCTCATTGTAGTCAATGCCCTCATGTTATGTATATCCTTTCGCCATATGTCTCGCCTTATACCCCGCTACCTTGACACCGAGAATGCCTTCTTTCCATTTGAAGACCCATTTACATCCGAAATCTTTTAACTCTTGGTATTTTAATTAGCTCCCATGTCTAATTTCGATGGAATGATTCTTTCTCTTCACTCATAGCTCTTAGCCACTACGATGATTCCAAACTAGCCATCGCCTCAAAGTAAGACGAAGACTCATCTATCTCCACCTCATCACCTACAGTCAATGCATAAGCAATATTTGTATAACCATAATGTACCGATGGTTTAATGTGCCTTCTCTATCTATTTGCGGCTATAGTCTGCTACGGCTTTGCTGGGTTGTTCATTATCACCGACTTCAAGGAACTGCAGCTTTATTTGTAATCTCAACTTTTGTTACCTTTGAGGTCTTTAAAGTCTCCACCTAAAGCTCCACCTCACTTATGATACCATGATTTGTCTTCTCTGCTGGTTGTGTCTTAGAACTCCACTGTTGAAGCATTGCAGTCTCATCGAAAATCACATCTCTATTGATTAGAAAACCAGGTGATCTGGGATCAGTGCACCACAACTGGTAGTCTTTCACCCTATGTGCATAACCCAAAAATATGCACTTCTTCGCCCTCAACTCAAGCTTACCATCACTCGAATGAGCATACATAGAATATTTGAATATAAGTAATCCGGAGTAATCAACAGGTCCCGATCATACTTCCTCAGGAGTCTTCCATTCGATAGCAGACAATGGAGATCGATTAACCAAGTACACGCCATGTTAATTGCTTTAGCCCAAAATCCCTTGCCAAGTCCTACATGCGAAAGCATGCATCGAGCTCACTTAACAAAGTTCTATTCTTCCGTTCTACCATGCCATTCTTCTGTGGTGTCTCAGGAACTATGCGGTGTCTTACAGTACATTCTTTTTCACAAAACTCGGTAAAATCTTTACTACAAAACTACATGCCATTATCGGTTCTCAGACGCTTGATTTGCTTATCTGATTGCTTCTCGATCAATACTTTAAATTTCTTGAACCGATAAAACACTTCATATTTGTGTTTCGGAAAGTAAACACATACCTTCCTCGAATAGTCGTCGATAAATGTCAGCATATATTGGGCACCTCCTTTCGAAGGAACCAAAGACGAGCCCTAGACATCTAAATGAATATATTCAACTAATCGTTTGGTTAAATGAATAGCTGTAGTAAACTTAATTCGGTGCTGCTTCCCATAAATGCAATGCTCACATAAGTCCAGCTTCCCCATCTTTTGACCATTCAACAATCCCCTTTCACTTAGTATCGTCATAGTTGCCTCACTCATGTGCCCTAAATGCATATGCCATAAATGAGTCAAGTTAGAGTCTGACTCACTTGATGAAACTATAGAGGTTCCAGTTACAGTCTCTCCCAGTAAATAATAGAGAGTGTTCACTTTCTTTCCCTCCATTATTGTCATGGCACATCGAGAGATCTTCAGTACTCCATCTTCAGCGGAGTACCTACACCCGATGTCATTGAGTGTCCCTAGAGAAATAAGGTTCTTCTTGAACTCTAGTACATGTCTCACATATGTCAATGTGCACACCACTCTATTGTGCATTCGAATCCGAATTGTCCCTATTCCTATAGCCTTATAGACTACATTATTCCCCAAAAGAACTCTACTACCATCTGCAGTTTGGTAAGTAGTAAACCAGTTCTTATGAAGCGTCATATGATAAAAACACCCCGAATCTAGCACCCATTCATCTTTAGACGAAGTAGCAGTCACACGTAAAACAACTTCTGCATCACCATTGCTCCCTTGAGCAACATTTGCCACACTACTTGTAGCATTCTGCCTATCAGCTTTATTCCTCCACTTTGGATAATTTTTCCTGTTGTGTCCCTCCTTGTAACACTCAAAGCACGTCACACGTTCCTTGGACTTTCTATGGCGTGATTTCGATATGCTTTTACCTTTGCTGTTACTAAACCCTCGATGTTGTTCTTTACCCTGAATTGTTAGTGTTTATGCTACTCCTTGCGCTAGACCGTTATCTTGCAACTTTCTTTACCACTCCTTAGAAAAGAAGGCGGACTTTAACTCATCTAAGATAATCGTAGTACGCCATTGCAACAATGAATTAGTAAATTGCTCCCATGACTATGATAAAGAGGTTAACAACATCATGCCATGTTCTTCACATTCAAGTATCTTATCGATGTTCTTCAAATCCAACATAAGTTTATTAAATTCATCTAGGTGGGTTCTGATAGACCTACCTTCAATATATCTAATTTGAAACATCTTTTTCAATATGTACAAGCGATTGTTCAAACCTTTTTTTCTCATAGAGTGCTTGAAGTTTTGCCCATAATGCTACTGCATCATTCTCCTCAGCAACCTCTATTAAGATCTCATTCAACAAATTTAACAGAATTGTGCTATTTGCTTTTTCCATTAGCTCTACTCTCTCAGAGGCTTTCATCATAATCGACAACTCATTTTCACCATCTAGTGCCTTGGCCAAACCTTGTGTTATCAATAATGCTCGCATCTTGATACTCCATAACACAAAGTTGTTGCTCTTGTTAAATTTCTCAATTTCAGATTTCCTCTCAGACATAATTGCAATAACAAAATTTCCAGATAATAATCAAATAAGTAAAAGCTCCAAATTACAATCAATAAATCAAACCCCAAGCTTTGATACCAATTGTTGGGATATAATATGTGGAAACGACATAATCTTGCAATTTACATCGATACGAAATCACTAGAGAAATTAACGTGAAAAATAAGGACACCGGAAATTCATGTGGTTCGGTCTAAGTATCGATACCTATGTCTACGGGGAAAGTCAACAGCAAATAATCCATTATAATTGGAGTATTAAAGTTTATAATCACTAAAACGCTCAAGTGTTTCCTACATCTAAATTTAACCACAAATTCAAAATATTTATAAATAATAACTTATTTGGACATAAACTTACATCACAAAATTATCGTACGTTCAAGCTCAAAATAATATGCTCTATATATGACTTCCCACAGCTTGTGGCTTCAAAGATCGTATGTGGCTTCGTAGGGTTTTTTCGGCAGTCCAACGTGCACGCAAAAAAGAACGATTCTGTTCTTATATATGTGTGCCTAGGTCAAGGGCCCACCAACGCTTGCTTCACGTACAGACGCCTCTTTCCTTCGGCGGCATCTTCCTTTTACGTTAGAGGACTTCACGCTGAACCTCTGTGTGTGTGTCCGCCCAAAGTCAAAGTGTTGACTCTTGGGCCCCACGAACAGATTCTTTTATTCGGCCTCCTCGTGCAGACGCGGGAAGAAAACTTTGCTGCCCCTTTTTTTCATTACTTCCTTTTTGTAAAGCTTCACGGAGTCCCACGAACTTCTACTTGTCCAAGTGAATCGCGTTATGTAAATATTCTAACTCGAGACATAATTTAATAATTTCAATTGGACAAATTCCTTACTTAAGAGAGGGCAAACTCACCTCATACAAGTCCGCAAGATTGGATACAAGAAGAGGGTATTATTTGAGCCACACAATACATGAGTCAGGAAAGAGCATCGGAATCATGAGAATTTACAAGATTTAAAAGCAAAGAGCATGACGACCATGCAACTCGTATGAAGACATCAAAACCTGACTCTATAGACATACATAAGTATGTATATATTTGACCCACAAGCTGACTGAACCAACATAATGTAGGATCTACCACATAAGCCCCTCGCAATTGTTCTTGCGAAAATTGACCAAAAGTAGTCAAGCCAACACATAGTTTTCATACTTAAGTGAACATTTGCCTCATAGCCCATTTCAAACCTTAGTGTTTTAACAGAACTGAGTCTTCAAATTTGACCAAGCAGTGGTCGATCTAGACATTCTTTCCTCGGCAATTCTCTTCTTCTCCTCTGCCTCTGCCACTTTCTTCTGCTTATCTTTGTAGCCTGACTTCGCCTCTTCGGACTTGGCCTGCACAACATCCCAGTCCAAGAAGAGCTTGTCCTTCCTCGACTTCACTTCGTCCATCTTTCTCTTCAGCTCTTCCTCTTCCTTGTGAAGTTCACCCATCAATTGCTTACAGACGATGTGAGCCTCATGGCACTTCGTCATAGCAGCTAACCATTGATCCATTTGCAGTTTTTGCAACTCAAACTCAGCATTGTCCTGTTCAAATGTCAAGAAGTCGGAAGTGAAATCATTGAAATTTGCCCGAAATGTGTCAATTGCTATTCTTTGCTTTGACGATAATCCAGTTCTGGCTGAGCTTAAAGTTGATAATGCCTCCGATAGCCTCTCTTTCATATTCAATTTGAAGAGATCCGAAAGACATTCCTTCAAAGACTGCTTAGCCTTCCCAACTTCTTCTAAGCTAGGAATTTTAGCCGTCAGAGAACCATCATGGTGGCCCAACCTTGATCCTACACTAAAACCTGTCTCAGCAGCATTGATGAGTTCCTCCAGACTAGTAAGGTAGGAGTCAAAGCCAACGGTTGGTCTAGCTGGCTGGATATTCACCGGAGGAGTAACTGCCAAGATGCAAACTTCGGCTTTAATCATCAAAGTGTCCTTTGCTAGGTATCCCGCAGCACAATTATGAAGCTCCGTCAATGGAATGAAATTCTGGTAACCCCGGTCAATCTGTCTTGCAGTAAAAACATGTTGCGTCCCTGCAGAATCAGGAGGCAGGGCGACGAATTCAAAAACTTCTTTACTACAACATCAGAGCATAATATGTGGAGGAAACACTGGAGACCATCAAGAACTATAATATTGTATTGTGCGTCCAGCAAAATATTAGCAACAGAAGAAGCAAACACCTCCATATGATCAGCTTAAATAATGAAATTCATACAAAAGTCGATAAAATGACAATGCTCAACATTTTAACACCACCAGACGTAACTATCTCAAACTCAAACTATGGCTCCTCTCTTTTATCTAGATCAACATTTGGATCATATTAGATGCAGCCAAGCCTCAACTCCTCCATCCACAGGATCAGTTGCGTACAAACTTAACTTTGCTAAATTCCTTAATCAGTAACATCGGTATTAGTTGTGTGCGCATGATAGAAGCTCACCCGGCCTTAAGAGGCCTAACGGACGAAAAATTAAGAAAGCATATTCTCTCTGCTAGCTCAATATCTCTCTTTCTACTTCTTTTAACCTGTTCTGCTCTCATCTAGACCCTTCTTCTCCAAGTCGCCGATTTTCCAAAATCAAGATGCGCAACCAGTCGGACAGAAACCCATCACACACTTACATTAAAAAGAAGAGATTCCAAAAAAAAAAAAAAAATCAATCCAATTCAAGAACAAACCCTTTTTAACAGAGCGACCATCATTGATCTGATCGATCACACTCAGGATAAACTTGGCTGTTCTGGTCCACCCGTTCGGCAACGCTGCAGGATTGGGGACATCGATGTACAGCGACAAATGATCCGTGTTGTTCCCCTTGGGGAACACCAGAATTCTCCTGCTCAAAAAGGATCGGATGACGCAAGAATCACTCGGCAACCCCATGAACATGCGATCATCAAGAAACAACCGCAAAAATCGGAAAAATAGAAAATAAAACAATCTTGAAGTACCATTTACAACCAGCAACTGTGAACGCTTCAGAGTAGAGCCTGGTCGCCTCCTGCTCACTGAAGTAGCTGATCTTCCACGTGAATTCTCCCCGATTAACATCACTTTGCGCATCCATTCTTTTCTTTTTAGAAAAAATAAAATAATGGGCTGCTGCTTCTGCAAGATCAACTTCCGCAAACGACCCGGCTTCTCTTCTTGACCGACACTCTAGTTGCGAAGAAGTAGGAGCAGAAGCAGGAGCTGGAGCAGGAGCAGAAGCAGGAGGGGGAGAGTTTCTTACATTACAGGAGTTGGAAAACTCACGAGGTACTCCCCATCAGCACTCGCGTCAAACGTTGCTGACTCCTCGACTGCAAGGCGATAGGATGATGGAAGTCCCGGGGCTTTATGGGAGAAGGAAGGATCGAGGGATACACAGAAGGGAAGAAAAGCAGAGAACTTCCCCGCGAAGTTAAGAGTAGAAAAAGCAGGGAGTGGTTTATTCGGGGCCAGACGAAAAAAGCATATCATATCAATCACGCTTTTTGGTGGGCACTCCACTGACGCGCTGAAAGCCAATCAGTGACTCTGCCTTCAGCCTGACGAGCTCTGTTTTTCTCCTGTTTTGGAGTTGAAAATCTGTGACCCGACTTGATCACGTATCTCGAACATGACGCCATGTCAGCGAGTTTCAACATGGTGACACGCCGTTGTATCGTGTTCTTGTTAAACCCACCACGCACGAAATTTTATCTCTATACCTCGTTAAAATGAACGGGATAATATTAACACGATTTTTATCTAAATTGTTTAGACACGATTCGTATATGACTTGTTTAGACATGATTCCCTAAGCTGCTATAATTTCCATACTCTTCACCGTTAGAATTTCAAATTGACAGTATTTTATTGACAAAACCATGTTTTTCTTTATAAAAAAAATGATTTGATGATATTTGTTGATGCATTATTGCAACTTGTCAATAGATATTAAGAAATATCGAGGACATTTCATGTCACGTTTATGTTGGTGGGTTGATTTTGTGTCAATGAGCTAATTCGTCTCATAGTTAATCATGTCGATATTTAATTGTGTTACACCAGTTGTGTTATCTCACCCCACGTTAATTTTCGGATTGTGTTACTTAGACACGATTAAGTAATCATATCATCTTCGAGTTGACCTACTTTGTAGTATACGCTTTTGTGGACATAACATAACACGAGCAAACACGAATTGCCACCCCCCGAGTTCTAATAGCATTCCTTTACTAGTTCATTTTGGCGAGAAACCTTCAAGCAGATTCAGTGTTTGGAGACTTACTTGAGACGAATGCAGTTTGCCCAACAGATGGACTCAATGGGTACCCTTCGGCTGAATGGTGGTACAATACCACCTTTGGCACTAGCATCCAGACACCTCCATTTCAGGATTTGTATGGGTTTTCCCCACCAACTCCTGGGCATGACATTCATGTTTTTATCACCTGTCAAAACAGTAGATCGTCTCTAACAAGATCGACATCTGGCCCTTAGGGAAAACAAATTGCGAAAAGATTTCATCCTCTTGATTTCTTTAACTTCCCATCTTCTCCTCTTCTCTACATTCTCTTCTCCTTCTCAATCTCCCAAGTCCTCACATTTTGGGGAGGGAATTGATTTTTCGGCAGAATAGGGTTGAGTCTTTGGGCTCCCGATTTTTAGGGCCTAAAAAATTCTAGTGCTGGTGGGCTTAAACTTTTCCCGAACACGACCTGTTGGGACTTTTACCAAATTATAGTGGTGTGAACTTAAAAACAGTCTTTAAATATATATTTGTACCGTATTAAATCCAGATGGTCTTAAAATTTTGTCGCCATAATAATTTTCATAGGAATAGACTTCAAAAATCATCATATTAACCAAGCAAGGGCAAGCTCTAGTGAGGGGAGCACTTGCCTAGGCGAGGCAAGCCCGACCCTCATCCAAACCAAGCAAGGCTAACCCGGCCTTGGCGAGGGCTGGCCTCATAGAGGGAGCCCTTGCTAGGGCTTGCTCAGGTGAGTGTCAGCCTCGCCCAGTGTTGCCTTCACCTAACTGATGCTTGTCAAGGCCACCCTGACTTGGGCAAGGTTGACCTTCTCTAAGTCTCTCCTTGAGAGGGCTAGCTTCGCCCTTGCCTGGACATGCCTCATTGCCTCGGCCTAGCCATGATTGGTGGTCAGCCATCGCCTCTAACCACTGGCAAAAGGAATAAGAGAGTGGAAAGAAAGAAAGAGAAAAATAAAAATAAATAATAAATAATAAATAAAAAAGTTCAAAAGATATTAAAATATTATCAAAACTTATTTATGTTAACGTTGATTGTACCACGTTGCACTATCGGCATTCATGTAAGCAAATTCTGGCTAAAGTTGGCCGAATGGACTCGATTGGCAAAAATTGAAAATGTTAGGATTGAATTAACAAAATGTAATAGGTTTATAACTGTTTGAACAATTTTCCCTTTCAAAAACCATCATATAAACTAGGAAGTACCAATACTTCTCAGGAGTCTTTAGTCAATTCTTCTGACACGCGAGTTTGGAATTCCGATACACGATTTCGACATGCACAAGGTCAATTTTTTAAATTTTCAATTAATGAGGGGTCAAAATGCAAATATGTTAAAAATAAATAATAATAATAATAATAATAATAATAATAATAATAATAATAATAATAAAGGGCTAAAGACTTTTTGTTGTGTTTGATGGTAAAATGCAATTTTTTTCTTTACTTATCATTAAATAAATTTAATAATAGAATGTGTATTGCTTTTTTTCCCTTACCAAGTTTTATGGATTATTTGAATGAAATGTAGTTGAATTTGTCGAATTGAAACAATAAATAATATTAACAAATGGTAGATTAATTTTTTTAGTGCAAATTAATTCTAGACTATTTTTTATTATTATTCATTTATTTGTGAATTTGAATCAAATTAATTTGATTAAATAATAAAAAAATATAATTTATCATGTATATATAAAAATATACGTTTAATATACAACATGTCCCAATGTGTTATAATATTTTATTTTTTGAAAAATGATATGTCGGAGTGTCGTGTCATATTGTGTCACATGTCACTTATTAGTTTCGATGCTACTTAGCATATAAACCATCTTATGACAATAAAATGTACGTCCATTACATAGGAAAACATTGCCAAATAACATTATTCATTTGTAGTGCTATATGGCAATGCTTTAGTGTTCTCTTCTAGGTTTGATCCAATTAGAGGAGGACGGATTAATCTTTGGGGTTTCCCATCTACTGTAGCATAAGTTTGTATAGTGATATATGTACTTCCTCATTTAACTCTCGGTAGAAACCTATCACAGAATTTTAAATTCACTTTTTGTTTTCTCTATTTCTCCGTACCGTCGTTCTTGAACACCTTTCTTTCTCTTGGAATGCATGTTTCTGCAAATCATTTTCTTTTTCCCTCATTCCTTCTCAAACGAGATCTTCTTTTAAAGCTTTTTTGGCCTATTTTAAAAGGAAAGGTTAAAATGGGCACATGACCCATTTTACCAGCCCTAAAATCAACTTTACGAGGACGATGCAATACTTGATCTTCTGTTTCTTAAATTTATCACAAACTATTCTATCATGATCTATTCCTAAGATTGATAAGCATGATGACCTATAAGGTATTTTGTATGAAATTCTCGTATGTATATTTTCCTTATTGAGTTTGTAATGTTCAACTTTTCGTCGAAATAAACTCTTATTAAACTTATTTTCTATTTCTCCATCTTCATATTCATTTACCTTTTCAACTTCTTCCTTGTTTTGTAGGTCTTTGAACAATTTCCGATTGAAAAATCCATCTCTCTGGGAAGTTTGAATTTCATTCTATCTAATTTTTTTTTGGCACCATTACATTTTTCCCCTTAGCATTTGCACATAGCAACGAGGTCCAGTCCTGGCTCAAGCGGGCCTAGAACGTGTCCTTTTTTAGCCCAAAGCGTCTCCGAGCTTGGCCCAGTATGTGAATTCTCTCAGCCTCTGCTTAATTTCTGCTCTAGCCCAGCGAACACAGCTTGATTTCTCAGCTGGATTGGGGCCCGATGGACATGGGCCACAATCCTCCATTTTCTAGCGGATTTTAAGTCCATGCCTAGCTTTATTATTTAGGCCTAGGGAAGCGTTTCCCTTTTGAGTGGAAATTCACACCAATAAATTTGGCCCTCAATTTGCCATTTTTTTCCTCAAGGTAATTCACTCTATCTCATGCTTTAGTTGTCATTCTATCTGTATCTAGAAACAAATCTCCTGATCTTAATTGATTAAGAAAATCCCAAGGGTTGGAGAAGCTCGATGATTCCAACAAATCCAAGATGACCATTGATCGAAGAGAATTAGCATGGGTCCAAGTAAGGATTCTGAACCCTTTCAAAATAAAGGTAGCATCCTTTAATGCTAGAGTTTAAATTAACTGAATATATTATTACTCTGCTAAATTAAATATATGGTTTCATCAAATTTGTTTCTCGAAGGTTCCGTTTCTTTTCTATTGAATTTCTTATTTTTGAAACCAAGTTTCTATGATTTTTCAAAACCTACTTTTTCCTTCGGGCCAATTTTCTTGGGCCCTAGTGTCATGGCTTGACTTTTCCAGATTCCATGAGTGCACGGAAGTGGACTCCATTATACTAGGAGAAAAGCATGAGGGATATGAACAATACAACAAGATCATGAGACTGGTGTCAAAGAATTTATGTTAGAAATTAACAGATCAAAGGAATATCACATGAAAGATATCCAAAGGCAGGGTTTGTCACATGTGCAAAACTAATAAGAGCTAATATCCCTCTCTTAATAATGGCCACAATTAGTGGAAAACCAATTGTCATGTTAAATTGAGAAGCATACTTGCTTGAGATTGTGAGGTGCCCAAGTTGATCGGGAGAGATGGAGTGATCAGTCACAATTAGGCATTTCAAAAAAGGCTGGTTGAGCGAATTTGCTCATGAAGCACCACACTATCTTGTGGTTGAGGCCAATCAGCCCGGACTATGACAAGTGTTATTTGGAGTAGGATTTTGAAGTCATATGTGCATATGTCATTTATTAACATGTTTTGATCATGACCGATAGAGACATTGTGTTCCTATTACTTGAGCTTAGGCCATATGCATAAAGCCTAGGGTGAGCCAATGCTAATGTGATACACAAGGAAATGACAAAGAGCATTGCATTTGGTAGGTGAGCATTCCCTGTTCATGTAAGACATAAGGAGAGGCGATGATAGTTACGAAAATCCAAGGAAGCAACAAAATAGGCCGTAACAAGGGTGTTATTGAAATCAAGTGGGGGGACTTTCACAGTCACACTATTCCCGCTTCCATGAAAGCATGGAAGTATAAATTCATAATACAAGAAGAACCATGAGGATGAGATATGAAAGACATAACTTTAAGTGGGAGCAGTGTTAGAAACTATGCTAGGAATCTCTTAAAGGAATATCATGTGAAAAATGTCTGAAGGCAAGACCAATCACCGTGCATAACTGGTCATGAGTTTATGCCACTGGCTTGATGATGGTCAAGGCAAGCGGAAACCAATATTGTGTTGAATCGAGATGCATGCCCCGCTTGGGACACGCTTGGGACACGTGATGCCCAAGCTAAAAGGGATACGTGGGACATAATCACAATAAGGCATTCTATGAAGCAAGCCATGTGTGCAATCCTTAGAAGGGAAGGTTGGCTTGGTGAATCGACTCACCAGTAACATATGGTCCCATGACTGAGGCCAATTGGCTCGCATCATGACACTTAGCTCTGGTAGGGGGCTGAAGCAGGATCTTACATGATCGTTTGATTTTTAATTGCATAGGATCAACATTCAAAGCATCTATTTTTCCTCGTTGTACAACTTTACAAGCATATTTTCAAATAAAATTCTCATCCTCCTTGCAAGTCCACAAAAGTTGATTTAAAATAGGCTCCATATTCGAACTTTTACCCGGATTGAAAATGAATTAATGACTCGAGGCTACCTTTAGCTTGGACACAAAAGTTTACTTTGCACAAAAACTGTAAGAATAAAAGGCCCCATGGAACACCATTGGGTTGCAGGTCATTTCATCATGTACTGCGGACATAACATTCCGTTCTAGTAACGTCTAAAACGTATTCCACTCCCATTTTCTTGGACAAATTGAAAGCATCAATTAGTTTTCTTCTGTTACTACCGATATCTTCCCTACTCTTGTGGCTCTCTCCCTGTAAGAACGCTCCTCACCACTGGACACTATCTTTGTCTTTTTCATTCCAAACTCAAATGCAAGGGGCCAAATCTCTTACGTACGACAGGGTAAACTCTCCTAATACAAATCTGCAAGACTAATGAAATCTATAGGCTTTACCCCAGAGATGTTGATACAGGAGCACCCTTATAACTGGAGCCACCCAATGCGGAGTCAAGCCAAGAAGGTTTTACATGGAAGAACTTTGAACAGAACATCAGTCAGGAAAGTGCATCACAATTCTGATAATTAATACATACATACATACATACATACATACATGCATGCATGCATGCACACATGCTGACTAAACTAACATAATACATGGTCAACCACATAACCACAAAAGCCCTCTGAGCAATTGTTATGCTAAAAAATTGGCCAAGAAATAGTAAAGCTAAAACACAGTAGTCATACTTTTAGGTGAACAATTGCCTCATAGCCAATTTGAAACCTTAAAGTTTTAACAGAATTGAGCCTTCAAATTTGACCAAGCAGTGGTCGATCTAGACATTCTTTCCTCAGCTATTCTCTTTTTTTCCTCAGCCTCTGCTAACTTCTTCAGCTCATCTTTATAGCCCAACTTCGCTTCTTCGCAGTCAACCAGCAAGATCTCCCAGTCTGAAAGAAGCTTGTTCCTCCTAGAGTTCACTCCCTTCATCTTTCTTTTTAGCTCTTCCTTCACTTCCTCCATCTTTCTTTTTAGCTCTTCCTCTTCCTTGGTGAGGTCATCCATTAACTGCTTATACAAGATGTGAGTCTCATGACTCTTTTTCATAGCAAAGAACCTTCTATCCTTTTGTAGTTTATGCAGCTCATACTCAGCGTTGTCCTGCTCAAATGTTAAGAAGTCGGAAGTGAGACCACTGAAATTGGCCCGAAATGTCTCAATTGCTATTTGTTGCTCTGGCGATAATCCAGTTCTGGCTGAGCTTAAAGTTGATAGTGCCTCAGATAGCCTCTCTTTCATATTCAATTTTAAGAGATCTGAAAGGCATTCCTTCAAAGACTGCTTAGCTTTCTCAACTTCTTCTAAGGTAGGAATTTCAGCTGTCAAAGCACCATCCTGGTGGCACCAACTTGATCCTACACCAACAGCATTGGTCTCAGCAGCATTTACAAGTTCCTCCAGACCAGTAAAATAGGAGTCAAACTTATCAGTTGGTCTAGTTGGCTGAATGTTCACCAGAGGAATAACTGTTAAGACGTAGACCTCGGCTTTAATCAACAAAGTGTCATTTGCTAGGTATCCGCCAGTACGATCATGAAGCTCAGTCAATGGAATGAAACTTGCGTAACCCCAGTCACTATCAGTTGCATTAAAATCATGTTGCGTTTCTGCAAAATTCAGGAGACAGGGTGACAAATTCAAAAGCTTCTTTGCCCCAACACCACAGCATGATGTGGAAGAATCATTGGAGACAATCAAGAACTGAAAAGGTGTATTATACGTCAAGTGAAATATTAAAAACGGAAGAAGCAAACACCTCTTTATGATCAGCTTAAGCAACCAAATTCATACAAAAGTCAATAAACTGACAATGCACAACCTATTTAAGACTACCAGACATAACTATCCTAAACTTAAATTGTGGCGCCTCTCCTTGTTCTGGACCAACGTTTGGAACATATAGATGCAGTGAAGCCATAGCTTCTCCATCTACAGGACCAGTTGCTTACAAACTAACTTGCTAAATTACTCAATCAAGAACCTCAGGATTGTTGTATGCGCATGCTAGAAGCTCACTTGCCTTTGAGAGGTCGGTCTAACAAATGAAATACAGAAAACATATTCTCTCTCTCAGCTCAATATCTCTCTTTCTACTTCTAACATATTCGTTTCTCATCTAGACCCTTCTTCTTCAAGTCATAACACCATCTCAAGATCTAGATGCACAATCAATCAGAGAGAAACCCATCATACACTTACACTAAAAAGAAAAGATTTCAATAAAAATAAATCAAATTCAAGAACAAACCCTTTCTAATAGAGAGACCATTATTGGCTTGATCGATCAC
This sequence comes from Eucalyptus polyanthemos subsp. polyanthemos, assembly GCA_017140185.1. Classification (NCBI taxonomy): domain Eukaryota; kingdom Viridiplantae; phylum Streptophyta; class Magnoliopsida; order Myrtales; family Myrtaceae; genus Eucalyptus; species Eucalyptus polyanthemos. Next base: position 26,367,801 of record CM029467.1, on the reverse strand, counting down.
ACTCAAGCTGAACTTGGCTTTTCTGGTCCACCCGTTCGGCAACGTCGCAGAATCAGGGACATCGAGGTACAGCGACAAATGGTCCGTGGCATTCCCCTTGGGGAATACCACAATTCTCCTGCTCAAAAAGGATCGGGGACGACACAAGAATCACTCGGCAGCACGACGAACATGCGATCATCAAGAAACAACGCAAAGAATGGAAAAAAAATAAAAAGAATAAAAGGAAAGAATTCTTAAGTACCATTCACAACCAGAAACGGCGAAAGCTTCAGAATAAAGCTTCGTCGCATCCTGCTCAGTGAAGTAGTTGATTTTCCACGTGAATTCTCCCCGGTTAACATCATTCTGTGCAGCCATTTTTTCTTTTCCTGCTTGTTGGGCTGCTGCTTCTGCAGGATCCTTTGGCAAACACCAGTTTCTCTTCTTGACCGACACTAATTGCAAAGAAGATGGAGGAGGAGCAGGAGGAGAGTTTATTATATTACAGAGAGTTGGAAAAAATTATGAGGTACCCCTCTCGAATATTGTTGACTAATCGACTTCAAGGGGACGGGCCGTAAATCTCCGGCATTTGTATGATAAAAAACTCGTTAAGTTTTTCATTTCTATTTAATGTCAATGGTTTTCCGCCAAAAGCGCGTATGACGTGAAATGTCTTTAGATAAACAGCTCCTCTTATTATTATTATTATTATTATTATTATTATTATAAGCTCCTAATTTTTCCACTTTAACTTCACGAGGAAGTTATTGTAATAAGGTTAATATCATGAAAAGTCCTAGATTGATATGTTTGTAACAAATTTATGTAAAATTAATTTTTTATCATAAAAATCTTGAATTGGTACATTTACGATAAATTTACCCAAATCTAATTCAAATTGGTATACTTGTGAAAAATTTATTATTCGTTAGTTTCTGTTAAATTTTAATTGGTACATGTGTCATCCAACTCAATAATTTGACAATAAAATTTAATAGAAACTCATAAAAGGTAACTTTATTATAAATGTACCAATTTGTGTTAGTTTGGAGTAAAATTATTGTAGATGTATTAGTTTAGGGTTTTTTATGGTTAAAAAATTAGTTTGAAGTAAATTTGTTATATACGTACTAATTTGGAGTTTTTCACGACATTAACTCTATTTTTTTTTTATAGCAACTTACCCGTGAAGTTAAAGTGGCATTCCCTTTGTTTAGGTATTTATACAACAAACGTCAGTTCTTTATAAGTGAAATACATATAGGAACGCTAGATGGTGTTTTAAGTTGTTAACTGTCTCACATGCTTCAGCATTAGGAGGTTGTTCTGGTGGGAAGGGAACTGATCAAAGGGTGAATCAACTGTTGTATTGGCCAATGATGCAGCAGGATGTTGTGAAATAGGTTAAAGCCTGTAATGTGCGGCAAAGAAGTAAGGGGGAGCACGCTGATAACCCTGGACTATTGCTACCACTGGACATTCCTTCCTAGGTCTGGACTAACGTCACTGTGGATCTCATTGAAGCCTTCCCTAAATCTGATGGGAGGATAGTGCGTTTGTGGCGGTGGATCGCCACGCCGACTACACCCCCTTCATGACCTTGTCTGATCCTTTCACAGCACTAGAGGTGGCCAAGTTGTTCCTTGACATCGTTTATAAGTTGCATGGGCTATCCCAAAGCATTGGAAGTGATAGAGAAGATATTTACAAGTTCGGTCTGACAAGAAACTTTCAGGCCGAAGGGAATGTAGTCACATCTATCGACATGATATAATCCCAGTCAGATGGGCAAATCAAGAGACTCAAATCAGGGTCGAGAGACTTACTTGAGGAGTATGCCTTTTGCTCAACCAAACAGATGGGCTAGTTGGTTATCCTTGACAGAATGGTGGTGCAATGCCACCGTTGGCAGTGGCATCCAGACAACTCCATTTCAGGCTTTGTATGGTCCTTTCCCATCAGCCCTTGGGCTTGACATTCATGCGTTCTCAAATGTCGAAACAATGAATCAGTTCCTACAAGATTGAAATCAGGCCCTCAGAGTCGAATGGAGCAGTATGCAGATAAGAAAAGGGCGGAATGTGTTTTGAAGAAGAGGACATGGTATACTTAAAGCTACAGCCCTACAAGCAGATATCCCTGGCTCTTCCGCGATCCCACAAGCTCATTCCTAAGTAGCGTTGAGAGAAATGTTGGAAAGGCCGCATATCGCCTGACTTTGCCAGCAAGAACTCAAATTCGTCCTCTTGAATTCTCAATTTCCTCTCCTCTTCCTCTCAACATTTCTCTCTGCATTATATTCTTCTCCTTAAATTCCATCTGTTTCGCAGAAAATTATGGATTTAAAAAACATTTTCCTAAATAATTAATCAATCAAAATGTTTTCATTATCGACAATAAATTATTGGCTAAACATTTTAATAAATGATGAAAATATTTGTTGTCCATTTATATTTTGTAAACAACATAAGCTATTATTTTTTAATTTATTAATTTTCTACAAAACAAACGTACTAAACTATCAAGGCCATACATTTTGTGGTTTAAGGCTTTTGATTGTCCAATGAAGTAGGACTGATTCCAGGGCTTCCGAATTTTTAAGGCCTTCATGATGATGGGTTTTTGTCAATAAACATTCTTGACACATAATCTATTGAAATATTATCAATATGGAGTGATAAAAAACGAAAACGTTGCCAAAAATATATCTGTACGACAACAAATTAGGATGCTCTTAAATTTTCTCGCCATAGTAACTCCGAAAGCGATAGTCACTGAAAACTGTCAAATTAACCATCTTCTAACGACAGGGTGCACGTTCGTCCCCTAACGAAGTTGCCAACAGCTGTTTTTTCCCCCTTTTGTAGTGTCGTATGGTGATCCTACACAGCTTTTGCTAGCAGTATAGGAGCAATCCTATAAGAAGGATGCAGTCTTCTGTTTCTAATTATTTTGGAAACTATTCTCTTATGATCTATATCTAGGATAGAGGAGTATGATGGCATCAAAGATATTTTATAAGAAATTCTTAAAAGTAGTTTTCTTTCATTAAATTTTGCAATGTTCAACTTTTTGCTGATTTACTCTTATTTAACTTATTTTTTTATTTCTCCATCTTCATATTCAATATGTTAAAATTTATCTCGGGTTTGAGTCTATCGAATAAATACAATTCAAGTTAAATCGAGTAATTTTGGAGAACGTCTTTTGACTTTGTTTGTTCGTGCATTAATTACTATGCACATGCCAAATGTGGCCAGAAGGAAGCGTGCAGCTGCAAGAGGGAAAGCTCAAAATTGCTGCTTTTATTTAATGCAAATGGAAGCTCTCTGTCTTTTGTTTTTTTTTCGGCTGAAGTGCGAAAGGAGAATAGTGCTCAGGTTGGACTTCTTCAAGAAAGCTTGGGAGTTGGCGTGCATGAGGAAAAGTGCAATGATGGCATGCATTGCATGGGTCAACGAAGGAGGAAAGAAAGGCTCATACATCCATTTTCTTCTCACCTTTAATGCATGCACGTGCATGCACGCCCATGGATAATGGTGGGCTTGTTTTGTCTTTTCGTTCATATGGAGAATGACTCCCTCATGCCAAGTCAAAAAGAGGAAGCCGTGCGAAGCCCATCTTAACATATGCAACATTGAGATGGATTCTCTATAAAGGCGAGAAACGAAGGAGAAGATAGGCCCCAAGTTAATTTGGTATCAGAGAGAGAAAAGCTCTGAGACGGTAGAAGAGTGCTGAGAGTTCTCTTAGGTGAGAGATTTTCTCGTTGTAATTATGCCCAAGTATTTTAGTCAATTAAATTCTTATTTATAGAATTTGTTTAATTCCTTGAGTGATGTTTCATTAGGAATTATGATGGGCTAAACACAATATGAGTTATTTGGGTGTAATTTGAGGTTGGGAAATACTAATAATGTGTTTGAGTACTCGAGTGATTGTATTCTCTGGTGTATTGCTTATTTCTATAGTTGGAATTTCATATTGTTCTCCCCGTGGATGTAGGTTTCGATATTTGGATCGAATCACATAAATCTGGTGTCCAGTTCCCTTTCCTTCCTTCTAACTTATTTTATCCGATTTGCTTGTCCATATTCCGCAACACAATAATCTTTTCAACTTCTTCATTATTTTGGAGGTGATTGAACAGTTACTAATTGGAAATACAGTTTTTGTGGAAGTTGATTGTCATTATGTCTAATTGTCTTTGGCACTACAACGTTTTTCTTTCCTCATCAAATTTGCACATAGCACAAAGGTTTCTCCTTTGTCTGAATCTAACTTGTGCTCTTGGATCAATTGCTGGCGACGTGACCTTGTAATAGATTCTATTATCTAATTCTAAGATTCTTCTGTCGTATGGAATCTTGAGGCTTTTATTTGTGCTGCTAATTTTCTCATAGCAATTGGATTCTTTTGTTAAGACACTAAAATTTGGATAGCAACTGAAAAATATAAATCCATCAAATTGTGGATTCTACAGTTCCTAGTGAAGAGTGTGTGAACTTATTATGCCGACAAGAAGCATATAACAATTAAAAGTATTTTAATTCAATCCTTGTTGGGGTTTTAAAGCATCTTTGACTAACCCTATATCTAAATAATAGAACTTCCTTTCTTTATGATCATTCCACATTCCTTTTGAAAGCAAAATTTTCCACTATGAGATTGTTCTTTCAACGGTCTTAATCACATGATGTTTCCTAAATTCAAAGGTTCCTCTTTTCTTGTATACAGATCTACATCTAGGTGTGGTATATTAAACAAACAAGATTAAAAAAGTCATCTCCTCATTTAGACAGAACGTCAACAAGTTTTTCTCTTACAAAATATGTGGTCATCATTTTACGGCGACTTGTCGAATGCCCCTATTATGTCTACTATGATATTTACATTTGTTATGAATTTATGACTCGAGTCTACCTCTAGCTTGCACACAAAAGCTCTACTTCGGACAAAAGCTCTAGGCAGGGCCCATAAAGCAAGACTGCTGTAGCTCATTTCATTATGTTCTAGTAATGTCTAAAATGTCTTTCAATGCTATTTGTTTTGACAAATTGAAAGCATCAATTATTTTTCTTCTGTACCTACCAATAACTTCCCCAACATAAAAGCCACTTGTTTGTGGCTCTCCCAGTAAGAACACTCCTAACCATTAGACAGTATCCTGTTTTTTTTTCAGTCCAAGCTCATTTGCAAGGGATCAAATCACTTACTTATGACAGGGTAAACTCTCCTAATACAAAATCCCAAGACTGCAACGGAGTCCATAGGCTCTGCTTCATGAGATGTGGATACATGTTAACTCCCTCATCACTAGATCCAACCAAGGCGGAGTCATATCAGGAAGGTTTTACGTGAAGAGAAGACTCGATCATCACATATTCATAGAACAGCAGTTGGGAAAGCACATCAGAATTGTGAGAATGTCCAAGCTCCAAGAGCAAAAAGCTCGATGACCGCGCATATCATATGAAGACATCAAACGCTGACTGTATTGACATATGTATGTATGTATGTATGTATGTATGTATGTATGTATGTATTTGACTCACATGCTGACTAATTTAATATGATATGGAATAAACCACATAAGCCCTTCTAAGCAATTGTTCTGCTGAAGATTGGGCAACGAATAGTCAAGCCAAAGATAGTTTTCATACTTTAAGTGAACAATTGCTTCATAGCCTTATAATATTAGCAGAAATCGAGCCTTCAAATTTGACCTAGCAGTGGCTGATCTAGACATTCTTTCCTCGGCTATTCTCTTCTTTTCCTCAGCCTCTGCTACTTTCTTCTGCTCATCTTTATAGTCTGACTTTGCTTCTTCACACTCGACCAGCAAGATCTCCCAGTCTGAGAGGAGCTTGTCCCTCCTAGACTTCACTTCCTCCGTCTTTCTCCTGAGCTCTTCCTCTTCCGTGCCAAGGTTGTCGATTAACTGCTTATACAAGTGTGGGTCTCGTGGCTCTTCTTCATAGCAGAGAACCTTTCATCCCTTTGTAGTTTCTGTAGCTCAAACTCAGCATTGCCCTGCTCAAATGTAAAGAAGTCGGAAGTGAAATCATTGAAATTTGCCCGAAATGACTCAATTGCTATTTGTTGCTCCTATGGTAATCCAATTCTGGCTGAGCTTAAAATTGTTAGTGCATCAGATAGCCTCTCTTTCATATTCAATTTAAAGAGATACTGCTTAGCCTTCTCAACTTCTTCTAAGCTACGAATTTCAGCTATCAAAGCACTATCTTGAGGGTACGAAGTTGATCCTACAGGCGCACCGTTAGTCTCATCAGCATTGATGAGTTCCCCCACGCCAGATAAATAGGAGTCAAACTCATCAGTTGGTTTAGCTGGCTGAATATTCACTGGAGGAACTGTTGAGACTCAAACTTTGGCTTTAATCACCAAAGAGTCATTTACACGGTATCCCCCAGTACGATAATGAAGCTCATTCAATGGAATGAAACTTGTGAAACCCCAGTTTTTCACTCTTGCATTGAAATTATGTTGCATGTGTAACGTCCCCGCCCCTCCCTTTTCTCCCCTTCTTTTTGTCTTCTTCCTCTCTCTCTCTCCTCTTTCTCCTCTCCCTGACGTTTCCTGCCCCCCTTCTGCCATCCATCCCCCCTTCCCCTTCTCTCTCTCTCTCTCCTTCTTTCCCTCCTTCCCCACGCCACCCTTCTGCCACCCCTTTCCCTCTTATTTTATATTTTATTCTCTCTCTCCTCTCTCTCCCTCTCCTCCCTCTCTCTTCTTTTCCTTTCTTCCCCTCCCCCTCTCTCGACCGAACCCCCCTTCTTCTTCTTTCTTTCCCTTGCTGCCGCCTTACTCACCACCGCGCCACCTCCGTCCGCCTCTTGGAGCCGTGCCGTTCGCCGTCCTCACCGCCGAACCACCACCACTCACCGCTCGTCCGACGAGCCGTCTCGCAGTCGAGCCCGACAAGCCGTCGCGCCGTCTGTGCGGCCGCTCGCCGCCATAAGCCACCGCCGCAGTCCCCAAGCCACCATCACTGCCTCTTGCTGCTGGTCGCTCGGCCGTCCGTGCCGCCGTTGCCTCGAGCCGCCACCACCACTGCCCGAACCGAGCCTTCCCCCCCCCCCCCCTTTGGCCGTGAGCTTCAAGAGCCGCCGCCGCCACCGTCAAGCCTCCGGTTGGGTCGCGAGCGTCACGTTCTCGACGCCGTCGCCGCGAGCTCGCCGTCGCCGGAAATTGGTTAACCTCCTAATCAATTAGGGCGTTAATTATGTTTAGGGGTGGTTAATTTAATATTAATGGCGATTAGTTTAAGTAATTACGATTAGATTAATTAATCATTGGTTAGATTAATTAATTGGATTTAATTTAATTAGTTGTAAATTATTTATTTAATTGTAATTATTTTAATTAACGTCAATTAATTTTTAATTAATTAAAGTTAGGCTAATTAATTGAGTTTGGTTTAATTAACTGTAATTAGACTAATTAATCATAACTAGTCTAATTAATCGCGATTAGCGTAATTGATGATAGATTAGTCGTTAAGTAGAATTTTATGCTCGTTTTGTTGGATGAATTTACACCTAATTCTGATCGCTTGAGTATGTAATGCTATGATGTTGATTGTCCATATCATGTATTTTAAATGCTATTTTTCAAAGATGGTTTATTGGTAAGAAAATAATAAACTTTGAGGTGTCGTGTTTGGACGTCGTATTTTACGTAATAAAAGGGGCAATGGTGTTTTAAAATGAAAGAGTACAAAGTTTGATGGGTTGATTTTAAATATGTGACCACGTGCGGTTATTTTACCGTTTAAATATAAAGATTTTCTGAGGTTTGTTATTTAAGCACGAACTCTTTTAGATTGGGCTAATTGATGGAAGACAAAAATTGGCTTGAGCGTTGGCGTACTTGTGTGGTTATTTAATTGAACCTGTCACCCAACGGGAGTTTGGGGACGATGCCCAATGTTTATCGGATGCTTGGCGAGGGTCCGGATGCCGAGTCACGGTTGAGACCGGACCGATGCTCCTTTATAGAATACCGCTAGGCGAGGGTTCTAGACGTTACCATGCCCGATGGGGCGGGACGATGTCCGGTCATGCTGAAAGACTGCCAATTCGTATGTTGGCCGTGCCCGAAGGGTCGTAATAATCGAAACACATGTGAATGATTGTAATGTATTGCGCTTGATTATAGGGTAAAATTGTTAGGCATGGTATGAGACATGCCAAAATAGGTTTTACCTTATAATCAGGACTCGTGTGGATACTTGGTGCATGAGAGTTATGTGTTTTGATTATTGATTATGCTCGTTGTATTGATAATGGCATATGTGACATGCTAATATGTAGGGGTGTGTCAAGGCGAGGTAAGATTGTATGCTGTTGCATGATTAAGCTGCCTTTGAGGCAAATTTGCGTCCTAATCGAGGTTTAGGAAGTTGACTTGCTGAGATTTTATCTCACCCCATTGTTGTTAACCATTTTCAGGGCCGTAACGTGGAAATCTGCTAAGTACGGATGTGGTGGGCGCAAGATGTGACACTTTTTGGCTGGCCTTGCCATTAGTGAAACTAGAGTTAACCCTAACCTTTATGACCCATTTTTGCTCATAGGTCGTGTAGGAGTTGTATTTTATTGTAGGCATGTAAATGTTAAACTCCTTAGGTTAACAAGTGGATAAATAAATGTACGACTTTTGGAAATTGTTTGTTGTGTTTTACTATCTCTGTATTGTTGATTGACTGGGTGTTTATTTAAGTCGCTTTCACATGCGTTTAATTGAAAGATAAAAAAGATGGGTCGGTGATGCGTCCTGAGACGTCACAATTTAATCAACCGCCGAGGGATGTTCGCGCGCTCGCGGTTCGGGACGTGATAGCATGTCTGCAGAATTCTGGAGACGGTGATGAATTCAAAAACTTATTTACAACACCAGAGCATAACATGTGGAAAAAACATGGGAAACCATGAAGAACTAGAATGTCGTATTGTATGTCAAGCAAAATATTTACAACAGAAGAAGCAAACACCTCCCTGTGATCAGCTTAGACACCCAAATTCATACAAAAATGAAACTGACAATACACAGACATTTTTAACACCACCAGACATAACCATCTTAAACTTAAATTGTGGCTCCTCTCTTTTTTTCTGGACCGACATATGGGTCACATTAGATGCAGTCAAGCCCCAACTTCTCCATCCACTGGACCAGTTGCTTACAAACTAACTTGCTGAAATCATTAATCAGTAACATCGGGTTGTTGTGTGCGCATGTTAGAAGCTCACCTGCCTTGGAGAGGTTTAACGAATGAGATACAGGAAAGCTATTTTCTCACTCAGCTCAATATTCTTTGCATTTCTTCTTACCTATTCTTTCATCATCTAAACTCTTCTCCTTATTCAAGTTATAACACTGATCTTTTAAAATCTAGATGCACAATCAATCATAGAGAAACCAATCACTCGCTCACATTAAAAAGAAGAGATTCCAATAAAAATCAATCCAATTCGGAGTAAACTCTTTCTATGAGAATGAGCATTATTGATTTGATCGATCACACTCCAAGCTGAACTTGGCGTTTCTGGTCCACCCATTTGGCAACATCTCAGAAGACATCGAGGTATGGCGACAAATGGTTTGTCGAGCAATCCCCTTTGGGGTACACCAGAATTCTCCTGCTCAAAAAGGATCGGATGACGCAAAAATCACTTGGCAACTGGACGAACACGTGATCATCTAGAAATGATGCAAAAATAGGAAAACTTATAAATAGAAACTTTTGAAGTACCATTTACACCCAGCAACTATGAACGATTCAGAGTAAAGCTTCCGTGCAAACTGCCTACTGAAGCTGCTGATCGTCCACCTGGATTCTCCCCGATTCACGTCATTCTGTGCATCCATCGGCTGCTGCTTCTGCACGATCAACTTCAGCAAACAACACAGATGTTTCTCCTAAGCCTTCACTCTAATTGCGAAGGAGGAGGAGGAGGGTTTCTTACATTACCGAAGTTGGGAAGATTCCGAGGTACTTCACACCAGTACTTGCGTCGAATGTGGTTGATCCTTCAACCTGGAGGTAGTGGTGGGTCGGAAGCCTCGGCCTTTCTATAGGAGGAAGAGGGAAAAGCAAAAGGAGAAACGGAGACAACTTCCCAGGGAAGCTACAGAGTAGAAATCAGTAGCTCTTCTTTCAGGGTCAGAGGAAAAAAGGCATATCATACACGCTTTCTGTTGGCACTTTGACAGCGAATAATTAGACTTGAATACGATGCCAAGTTAGCAGGTTTGAATTAAAACTAGTCCTGTTCCACCTTGGAACTTGCTCCCTCTTGATCTAAATGAGTTTTATCGGTCCAGTTTTAGGTTTTAGGAAGACCAGGTCTGGTTCCTGATTCCCTATTTTTTAGGAATTGGAATCAAGAATCAAATCGGTACAATATTTATTGACAAAATTTATAAGCTTGCATCTGTTGTCTTTTTTGTGCTATATTTTTGTCCCCGGCAGTGTCATAACATGAACGGCACTAACTAATATTTCTTGTTGACTTGTGCCGAAAGGTGGGAGTAGTGTAGATTGGGTTGCTGTCTTGAAGCTAGAGCTGGCAAAATGGGTCATAAACCCATATTATGACTCATTTTTAATTAAATGGGTCATATATGGGTCAAGTGAAAGTTAAATATGGGTCACTAATGGGTCTTAGAAAATAAAGCAAGAAAAGAAATGGGTCTAAATGGGTTATTAGGAAACCCACTTTGAACCCATGGCCTTCCTGCTCTGCGGTAGAGGCTTTGCCTCAATTCTCTCTTCCTTCCATGACTGCAAATCTTTGGATGAGTAGAGCACCCCATTTCCTTTTCGATCCCAACCGATTGTAGCCACCGCCTACCCCGCCGTCACGCCACCATCTTCGTCGTCGATCTCGAGCTTGTCGGCCTCAGGCGAGCCGCGCATTTGCCAACCTCGACGGAGCTTGGGCTCGCCTGGATTGGGTGAGCCGCGAGCTCACCGGCCTTGGCCGAGCTTGGGCTTGCCTGGATCTGGCGAGCCGCGAGCTCGCCGGCCTTGACGGAGCTTGGGATCACTTGGATCGGTCGAGTCGTGAGCTCGCCGGCCATGGCTGAGCTCAGGCTCGCTTGTGTGACAGCCTGAATTTTTAGATTTCGTCTTCGATTAAATAAATCGGGCCTTTCATCGATGCGCCGATAATGCTATTCTCTGAGCTGGTTACTCACGAGATAACTGGACTAACTGGGGAAACGATTAAGGAATCTAAATGTAATTAGACTTGAGAATTCGACCAGGAATCGATCGCTCGATTGTGTTCATCTGCCGAGATCATTATGGCACTGTCGAAATCGATCAGAGATCAAAGATAGGTTGATTCAACTGAGATATGTAATCAAAATGTGGGTGATTCCACATGGTTGCAAAATACTCGTCGATCGGCACTAGACCGATTTTTCTATCGTTTTGGTAGCCGGTACTTGTAATTGAAACATCGAGATTTTCACGACAACTGATGGTCGCTAATGTGTCGAAGATGTACATTGTGATTCGAGATAAATCGATCACAGGTCAATTGCATCAAAAATTCCTAAAAGTGACCCGGTAGACTAGGTCACGCTAAAAGCGCGCCGAAGTGAAATTAACCGAGAATTTGAACCCGATTTCAGAAATTGAAAATTTTGTTGTGTCATAATCTATTTTATGAACGTCGACTCATCCTCCGAGGAATTTTCAGAGATTCCGGGATTTTTAAGGAAAACTATTTCGGACGTTGCAGAAATTTAGCGGAAATTCGGACGGGCCAAATTAAAAGAAATTTGGACTTCCAAGCCGAGCCTTTGAGTGTCAGGGACTTACAGAAAATTATATGGGATTTTTCTTCGGCAAACTTGGACGTCGACTTAGAGAATCGGAGAAGAAATTGAAGTTTATGTGATGAAATTCGGAGCTTTGGAATTGACTTATTATGGACTTAAATGATTGGAAAGTAATATGGGACATGCATTTAATTAAGTGGATTGGGCTTGTTGATTTTTTTCCCCAACCGTGGCGTCTTCAACAAGTCTTGACCAGCTACCCTCCCATTTGCGTCGCCAACCTCTCGCACGTCTCCTTCCCTGGTGCCAGCTGCTCTTGCCTTATCTTCTTTTCAGCTAGCTTCGTCGAAGACCGCCCGCAGCTTCTTCATTTTTCTCTTTCTCTCTTGCTGGCCATCTCCTCCACAAAGCCACCGTCTGCCCCTCTTTTCCACTTACTCTCTCTCTCTCACGGCCACAGAAGCCACAAACCGCAGCCAAGCCCACGCCCCCGCACGGTCAGCATCTCCACCGAAATCGCCAAGTCAACAGTTGAAGCCTTGTCAATCATCAGCAAAGAAGACCGACGCAGCTTCCTCCAATCCAGCGACGACCACCGAATCCCCACCGCCAGCTCACGTCCGCGTCTTCAGCTCCATCGGTCAACACTGCAGTATCTTCAACGCCATCAACGGCTCCCTTTGTTCCAGCTGCGCGAAGTCAGTCCAACGAAGCAGCTCGCCCTCTCTCCAATTCGGTTTGTCCCCTCTGCCGCGTGCCAGCCCACTCACGAAGTCTGCCACCACCATTTGCTTCATCTTTCACCAAAACAGTTTCCCTCCTTCGCTGCCACGTCCACGAGTCAATTACCGTGGATCCCTCCTCAGCAAAATCCCTGGCGTTGACCGAAGCATTTCCCAAGCTCCGTGCCACGCGCTCCCTCAGTTTCGCACGAAGGCAGCGAGGCCCACCGGAGCTGCTTCTTCGCAGTTTAGCCTCCGCTCGGCCCAGCTCACAATTTCCCAGTCCCCAAACCGTGTGCAGCAGCAGCCCAAGGAGTCAGCCACTTGAAGCCCGGCCCAGTTCAGTGTTTCCAGCAGCAGCCCACATCTCAGCTTGTTAGTTGGGCTTAGCAGCCCGCAAGCTAAGCTCGCGACTTCAGCCCACCTTCAGCAAATTTTCGGCCCACTTGAAGTCCAAGAAGCAGGCCCAAGCCCATCAACCAAGCCCAGCAATTGCTGTGGGCTTGCAAGGCTTTTGAGCCCGGCCTATGTGTCCGCCGACGCCGCCAAAAATTTGGATTTCGGCCGCCGTCGCGTCGTCATCGCGGTAAACTGGTTTCCGCAATAAACCGGTGAGTTTATGCTCTAAACTCTTCTTAGCAGGCTAATGACGTTTAAGGGGTGTTTAGATTTATTTAATTAGGAATGAGGTAGTTAGTTAGATTAAATTAGAAATTTAATTATTTAATTGAGCGTGTTAGGTGGTTAGCATGGTTTAGCTAAGGCCTAGATTAATTTTATTATTTATCTAGAAGGGTTCAGGAATTTTCCGGGTCCGTATGGGTATTTAATTTAGTAATTCTGGCCTAGGTTAGTATTTATGGTAATTAATTGCAATTATTTAATTAATTTTAATATATATATATTTTTTTATGCTGGAGGAACCGCCTTGGCCGACAGCCGCCACGTAAACCCCCAGGTGTCGCTAGCTCGGAGACCACCACCCCGGCACCACGCGTCAATCACCTAATGGCCCACCAGCCTCCCTGCAACTTGCGTCGTAGGGGCTTCGAACTCCCGACCTCTCCCTAATTTTAATAATTATTAATTAATTAATATTTCCCGGAAATTATACCGGGAGAGCCGCTCGATAGAATTTCAAGCTGATCGCAGTGATGTGTTTAGTTTCTGCAATTAAGTGTTGTATTGTTGAATTGAGTGATGATTGTGATATATTAGTATTTTAATTGGAAAAATACTGAGTGTCGGGAATTGACACCGAAAGTGGTCTTTAAGTACCAAATTAGCTTAGGCGAGCAATATAGATCTATAACAGCTTCGGGGAGCATTAACGTCAATATAGATCTTTAGCAGCTTCGGTGAACACTTTAGATATCAGCTTCCGCAAGTAATAGTGATCTAGCAGCTTCGGTGAGCATTATTTGATCTAGCAGCTTCGGTAAGCAAATTTTAGACATCGGCTCTGGGGAGCAATGATATATGAGTATATCTATTTTAACTTAGGCGAGCAGTGTTCGAATCGACAGAATTTATGGATGACATTGATGACATGGACTCAAATGAATCGTTTGATTGATGGTGGATTTGAATTGAATTGTTTAATTGAGTATTTGAATTGTACTGACCTGCAGGGTAGATCTGAGGCCAAGGTAAGGCTCTGTGATTGTATGATTGCATGATTAGGACGCTTCTGGGCGTATTTCCCTCATAATCAGGGTTTAGAGCATGTACTTGCTGAGACATTGTCTCACTGATTATTGTATAACCATTTTCAGGGTCGTCGAGTGGAGGACCTAGAACTGAGAGGAGGTGATCGGAAGCGTAGGTTAGTTAGGACCGCTTTTTTTTTTGAAGGCTAGTCTTTTGTAGTCTTTTGGCCATAGACTTTTGTACATGACTCAGTGTATATATAAAAGCATGTTTGTTTGTGAATATGTTGTCCTGCTTTTCTATCTCAAGATGATCACTGTCAGGGGATATATTTTCGTTTCCGCGTGTGCAATAAAAAGAAAGGGTCGGCGACTCGTCCTAGGAAGTCGCAAAATTTTATCGACCAGAGAAGGATGGGCACGCGCTTGGAGGATCGGGGCGTGACAGCCTGGATCTGGCGAGCTGCAAGCTCGCCAGCCACAACGAAGCTTGGACTCGCCTAGATTGGCCGAGCCCTAAGCTCATCGGCCACGACGGAGCTCGATAGCTCAAGCTCACTTGGGCGGGCAGAGCCTTGATCTCGCCGGACTGCGGCTTGGCCGGTCATTGTTGACGGAGTAACAAGGGAGAAGGAGGAGGAAAAAGAAAGAAAAGAGAAAAGAAGAAAAGAAGAAAATAAAATAAATAATAATAATAATTTCAAAAAAAATTGAAAATAATAAAAAAATTCAATTTTTTTAATGATATTTGGTAGATAGATATCCATATACATACTAGAGAAATACTTTTAGATGAAGCTCGATGTTGTTTAGATTGATAAATAGAAATTCTAAACATCATAATGTAATTTTTAACTTGGTGAACTAAAATCAAGAAATCAACCAAAATTAAAAACAATTACAATTAAGAAGCTTTGCATTCTCGCATTCAAGAAGATTTTTTATAAGCAAATATTATTTTCATGTCAATTATTAGCTCATCAAATTTTTTCTTATCAAGAGTTCTTCAAAAGTATTTCAATTTAAAGGTTTTTCACATTTTTTTTATTTACTTTTTAAATTTGGTGTGAAGTTTTTATTTAAGTAACTAAATTGAGTTATATAAATGTGTTTCGATAATATGGGTCGGGTCGGGTATGGGTCATCAAATTTACATTGCATGAAAATGGGTTAAAATGGGTTAAATGGGTTAAATGGGTCAATATGGGTCGGACCATTTTCGACCTGACCCACCCATTTGACGGCCTTACTTGAAGCACTCTGAGTCTTGACTAGAGGAAGCTTATTTTGTCCTCTTGTTACAATTTTGACCATCTAGTCTTTTGCTGCTTGCTAAAGAGCTCCCTTGCTGGATTGAAACATAGTGCTTGACCTTTTTTTGGCCGTCTTATATCTAGGGAGGCTTCTCTATTTGACCATCCTGAGGGCAACTTTAATTCTCACAACAATTGCAAGAAGAGTTTTAGTAAATGGATTTTTTTTTTAGTGGATGATTGAAGTTTTATAATTTAGGTTTTATGTAATGTGTTTGAACCCTTTATTGTTTATTTTATTTCACGTCTTCATCTTTTATGGATTATTACTATTTACAATGGGAAATTTTAATTTTTTTTGTTGCATTCACTTTTATTTTACTTAACTAAAAATGAAACAAAAAGAAATAAAGAAAAAAAAAAAAGGCTAGTTCCTAGGTACCTTAAAACCAATCTGGAACTTGTGACAAGGTAGATTTCATATTCTAAGGTATGCAGGGTAAGTTTCAGGTTTTAAATCTATAAGGAGTATGTTCCAACGGGTATATTCTAAGTTATGAAAGCCAGAACCACTCACCCTAGTTTAAATACAATTAACCAAAAGACTTATTTTTTGCTTTTCGCTGTTAGAGTCTAAATTGATGATCTTTCATTGACTAAGCCATGATTTAGGAAATTGTCCAATTAGTCATAAATCTATTATATGAATATGAATTCAACCCTTAACTTTTTAACTTTGTTAATTGAATCTTAAACCTTTATATGAAATTTCAATGTAGTCATTTCAATTATTTTTTACCAGAAATCACTAATGTGGTAGTGTGTTATATAGAATGATCGGCAATGATTGGATTGCCACGTCTGCGTCTTCTAGAAAAAATTGACTGAAAAGACTACATTAGAATTTTACACATAAGTTTAGGACAAAATTAGTAAAATTAGAAAGTTTAGGATTGAATTGACATTTATATATTAGATTTAGAACCAGTTTGGGTAATTTTCCATTTTAATAGCTATGAAAACAAAGAGAACAAGAATGGGAAGCGACATTATAGGCTTTAAAGAACATTTTGGGCTTTTCACACCATCAGCTTTTCCAAGTCTCTTTGCTTTCCTTCTTGTTCCAAACAATGGAAAGAACAATATTTGCTATTTTTCTCCCCCTACAACTATCGCCATTCCCAAATTCAAATTTCATCTCACCTTCTTTCAAGTCATTCATTTTCTCTTTGACTTCCTCCTCCCAAAATTGGGCTTCACTAAAGGTCCTTCAAATCAACATTATGGTCGAAAAATGTCCATCAATGCTCATTGTGACCATGCCAAAAAATTAGACTATGCCACAACCATAATTCATACGAAAATAATACTCAAAATTGATAGAGATATATCACATACAAATCGACTTTCGTACCTGATGAGAGAATAGTAACAATCCGAATAATATCGGATTAACGCAAAGGAATAATATAATCTTCCCTCTCGTGTAAACCTAATAGGAATTGATATAATAGAGCAAAATAAATATTAAGCATGCAAACACAATGCAATTTTTTACGTGGAAAACCTCCTCAATGTCAAAAGATAAAAAGCCATGGGACTGGAGTTCACCCAAAAATCTTCACTATCAACAAAATCAAGTTAGCAAAGTTTTTCTTTAGTAAAAACTAGAGGTTAATAATAGCAAAGATCTCAAGAACATTATTCTTGGAAATACGCATAAATTTCACAAAAGATTAAGGATAAATCTGATAACAAAATGCAAGTTTTGATCAATCTATGAAAAACTTGGTGTAGGGAGCTTTAAACAAAAATCAAACCATCCAAATTCGAAAAGAGTGCACCATGAACACATTGACAAGATTTCAACTCAATCAGATCATGAATTGACTTCCGATGTCAGCTTGATGTAAATCAGATTTATCCTTAAGCCCCCAGATTTTTTGCTTTATCTTTTTCTCTTGTTACTATGTCTCTACTAACTTCTTTGTGGCTATCACTTAAACGATAGTGAAAAACTTTTGTTGACACCTAAATTTTGGCGACCCAGTTATTGATTTTTTACATAAAAATTAGGGATTAATTTTAACCCCTAAAAAAAATGCATCAGAATAAATAAAATGAAAAAATGGGAAATTGATTTGATTGATTATGCATGGAAGTTTGAAATTATGATGAATATTCGGATTTTGTTAAATGCAGAAGCAATTTAAAAATCAAGTGAATAAAGGGTAAGAATTTTTACAGAATGGAAGAAATTTGAGCAAAATTGAGTTGATTGCAAAATCACGCTCCGATTCACAGCTTTGATTTAATGCGACATAAGATGGAAACTCGGAAAATACCATACAAAGCGGCTGTTTGGAATCATTATAAAAGAAAGCTGCATTTTTCGTGACTAGGGGAGAGACTTCGAAATTTTTGAGAAGAAAAAGAAGACAGGAAATTGGTGAGGAATTCAACTCATGTCTAAAAAAGCAAGAGGGGAAAGAGAAGTGATTGGTGAGTGACGTGAGAAAGAA
Source organism: Eucalyptus polyanthemos subsp. polyanthemos (assembly GCA_017140185.1). Lineage (NCBI taxonomy): Eukaryota > Viridiplantae > Streptophyta > Magnoliopsida > Myrtales > Myrtaceae > Eucalyptus > Eucalyptus polyanthemos. Next base: position 26,349,853 of record CM029467.1, on the reverse strand, counting down.
AGAAAAAAAGAAGAAGATGGGAACCGCGACTGTTCATCTTCCTCGCAGGGCTGCCCTTGCCCGCACCGACGACCGCATCGGCACCGCCTCCACAAGCCACCTCCACGTCTCCGCCGCCGCTCTGCCGTCGCTATCGCTGCCCTGCCAATCGCCGAAGATCCCACTCACCCGCGAGTTTGCGCCGACCTGCCCGTTCGCTTCCCCGCCCGAGCCGCGAAGCCACTGCCTCGCACTAGTCACTGCACCTCCGCCACCGTCGTCTCGCCGGATCTGCCCCCCGACGTGCAATACCGCGCCTCAACCCTTGACCGCCGCTCGTTTCTTCACGTCGGTGGCCGCGACACCAGTAGCCCACGAAGCCGGTCTGCGACAACATTGCTTCCCCTGCCTCGTTCGGATCTGTTAGTCGCCGCCGATCTAAGATCCCTCGCAATAGCCGCGACTCAAGCGCCCTTGCTCTGCCTCTACATTGCCAATCTGCAGCACCAGAAGTCCCGGCACCCCTGCTCGCCTCGGCCTGACACTCATCCGTTGCCGTGCCGCTGTCCCTGTCGCGACCCGACGCCGCCGGAGCCCACACCGCCGTTGCTCGCCTCTCTCTGGTGCCTGACAGGAAGCTTTGCGCTTCGCGTTGCCCCTCGCCGGTGCCCTGCCACGCTGGAGTCTCTCGCCGGTGTCAACTGTCACTGCCCCGCGTTGAATGTGCTGCTCGCCGTGCCCTCGAACCCTCGCCGGAGCTCTGAACCGGCCAAGATTTTTTTTTAGGTATATTTATTTTATTTTATTAGGAAGGTTTATTTTATTTTATTGTTTTATTTCTTGTTTTTCTTACTTGAGATATTTCCCTATGCATAATTAGAAATTATGACATGCCACCTGATTCGCAACCGCGCCTGAATTTTTTATTTCATCTATAAGGCCTTAGATGAAATAATTAATTAAGCGGGAATAAAATTGATACTTTGATCTTTAAGGCTTAAGATGAATTTATCGATTTTTCTAGCGAAATATTATCCCTTGATCTGAACAATGTATGATATTTTTGGTGATTTTGAATGTTTGGCTTGTCTTGATTGCTTTGTTTATCTTGGAATACGTTTGAATTAGAATATTGCATACTTTAGGGTTATCTTGCATGTTTAGGGTAGGAGTTTTATTATTTCGAATTTTAAAAAAATAAAAATAAAAAAATAAAAAAAATCAAATCAATTAATTTAGGTTGCTAGTTTTTTTTTAAAAAAAACTTGGATTGCATGTTTAATTATTTGGCAATTATTAATTTCGAAATTAAAAAAAAGGGAAGAAAGGAAAAACAACAAAAAATCATCATGCATATGTCATGTAGAATTAGGGCATATTTTGTACGTCATTGCATATTAGGGTAAAATTGCACTTAGTATAATTTTAGATAATATTTTTTTCTTAATTTATTATAAGTTTAGGCATTTTCTTAAATAGATTGCATTTTAGGATTATTTGGGTTAAGATAATATTTTAGTTTAAATTAGGATTTGGCTCAACCTAATTCCTAATACAAATTAAATAGGATCTTAATCTAACTTGATAATTTTTACATTTTTCCTAATTCCGAATTTCATGAAAAATACCAAAAAATGCCTTAGAATAAATTGATTCCATTTTTTAGTATAGATTGCATCTTATTACGTCATATAGTTAGGTCAAATTACCATGTCATATGTTTTTATGTTAGATTAGTAGCATGCATTGCATGATTCTCATTAAATAAGTAAAAACAAAAAAGAAGAAATTGCGTGTTAATTAGAAATCATATCTAGGGTTGTTAATGTGAATTCTAATCTAACATTGCGGATGCTTTCCTTACCATGAGGTAAGTTCCGTAATTTATTCATTGTTTTCTTGGGTGTTAAATTGGTGATTTGCCACCCGTATGATCACCTCACTTGTTAGGGAAATAGATTTAAAATCAATTTAAGCTGCCTGCAAAAGCATTTTTAAAAAAAATAAAAGAATGGTACCGAAATGGCATTAGAGAAATCTAGTGAAACCAAGTCCCTGAACCTAAATCTCTGGTTCGTAGGAGTAAAGTAAATCTCCCATTACTTTACTTGGGTTTCTAATCGACCCACCAAAAATAGATTAGTGGCGACTCCTAATTGAAAATCAATTGCATGTTGAGAACTTAAACCTAAGTCGCGAATTGATATGGGCTTGGGAGAGCCCGAGTTAAGTCTGGGCTTAACAATCCATTAGCCAAACCCTAGGTGGTTCACACCCAAAAATTTGGTCGCGACAGCTTAGCGAACTCTGCTGGGGACTTATGTTAAAACACTTAGTGGACTTAGGCCAATTTTCTTCTTTTTGAAAAATGTTTTTGTTTGGCAGCGAAGATTCAAGGTACGTCCCTAACATTTAGGTGTTAAATGTTCTTACAGATTGGAAGGTATAAGGGGAGTAGTGATTGCTAACCTTTGTTTTGCAGGGAGGTGTAGGAATGTATGGTGTATTTTCATGTTGAAGTGTTGCTTGATATAAACTGTTGTGCATGTCTTGCATTTACACTACACTCATGCACACACAACCTACCGCCGGACCTGGGCCGCACTAGGATACTTAGGATGGTATTGAGTTGGATACGACTTCGACCGCGAGGCCGCGTAGTAGAGGTTGCCCAACTCAATCCCAAAAGTTTCTTTTTTGGTGTCAAGAATGTTTACCTCTGCTCGTGAGACTGCGTCGTGTTGGGTATCATTCTCAACTGAGCCGGAGTTAAGAGGACTTGACTTAGTACGCGAGGCTGCGACTAGTCATCCCACCCTTTAAACTCTACTTTGCTAAGCCTGGCTATAGTAGAAATCGAGCCTCACATCTCATGTGCATGTCTATGTGATCACCGTCGATTCGTCTTGGTGAAATAAGTCTTCTATCCCTATACCATGCAATTTACTTTGTCATACTTTTGGTCCATCCATGACAATCTAGGTTAATCATTTGATCTAATTCATTTGTCAATTAGAAATGAAATGAGGAAATTGCATGTAATGAATCATTTGCAAATTTTTTTTTGGAGAATTTGTTTTCAATTCATGTCTAGAAAATTTGATCTTGCTAAGGTGTCTACTTTTCTAGCTCTCTTTGGAAAATTCTCTTCTTGCAAGAACTTTTCATAAAAAATGAAAAAAAAAGTTGATAGATCATTGTCATGGATTGATTCGCTATTTACACCTCGTAATTATGCATTTTCGTTCATTTAATTTAGGTGATAACAGATCCTTCACGCTCTCCCATCATTACGCGATCAAGGGCTAAAATGGCCAATCAAAACGAGATGCGCGATCGCATGTCCTCCATGGAAGATAAACTCCAATAGTTAGTCGCCTCTATGTAGCTTATAACTGCTCAACTTCAATCCCTCCAGGTGAATCCGAATCTTGCACCCGCTCTCCCCGAGATAGAAGCCCCGAAGCAGGCAAACAAGGCCTAAGTGGGTGATGACGACATGCTCGAGCTGGAAGACGACCCATTGTCAGTTATTGTTAACAAGGTCAAGCTTGATAACGTCCCCAAGATGGAGCAAGATGAACGCTTCGCAAAGCTGGAAGAGAAAGTGAAACAACTGCAAGAGTCACAAAACTCACTCCCGTTCGACCTCTCGGTTTATGAGAAGGTCAAAATGCCAAATAAGTTCAAAATGCCAGAGTTCAAGAAGTACGATGGTACATCTTGCCCAAAATCTCATTTGCAGATGTACCACGTACGCATGGCCCAGCACATCAAAAATGAGCCCCTCATGATCCAATCATTTTATGCGAGTTTGACTAGGCCCGCGCTAAACTGGTATGTCATGAAGAATGTGAACCTTCTTGACATTTGGAATGAAGTGGCCGACGCATTTCTCAAGCAGTATAAGTTCAACATGGACATTGCACCTTCCTGAGAAGAGATCTTGAGAGAATGGAGAAGAAGATGAGTGAATCATTTAAGGAGTACGCCGTGAGATGGCGAAATCTGGTAGCTCAAATCACCCCTGAGCCTACTGACAAGGAATTGATGAAGTTGTTCATCAAGACTCTTCCGTCTGAGTTCTGTAACTGGATGACTAGCACATATGTCGAAAACTTCAACCAACTTGTTCCCGTGGGAGAACAAATTGAGATGGGGATAAGAGAAGGGTGGTTTACTGAGCCATCTAACAAAAGGTTTTCTACCAAGAAGGATAAGGACCTTGAAGCTGAGATTAATATGACATATTCTCAACCGAATCGTGGTCGCACTCCAGTAATTAAGATTTCTACTGAGCAACAAGGTGGAGAACATCAGCTCCCTGGTCGACAACGTAATGTTAGAAGATAGTTCACACCTCTTCCTAGACCCCTATCCAAAGTTTTGCCTGTCCTCCAAAAGAAGGGATTACTCTCTTCGGAGCCGAAGTGACCAAATCCTGAGCATTATCCCGCATATAATCCCTCCGAAAAGTGTGACTATCATATGGGAGAGGTTGGTCACTCCACTGATGATTGCGATGTTTTGAAGCATAAGGTCCAAGACCTCTTGGATACAAAGGCGTTCTCTTTTAGTAGTAATCAGAAAAATCCTCCGCCCAACCATGATGGAGGCGCAAACGCTGTCGCTGAGTGAAGAAGTTCTTATCTTCTAAGACTTCAAGTTTTTTAGGATTTCCTGCTTTCTGAGATTTCAATTATTGCTTTTGTTACTAGGGTTTGCTTGTTTGCATTTTCCATTCCAATAATGTAATTCATTTGATTATATTCAATGAAATTATAATTTTATTTCCAATTTTGAGGGCATAATGAGGCACACCAAACTAGCCCGGTGACGATATCCAACAATGAAAAGAAAATGCCATCTAAGGAGAATTATGAGGATTGGGCTTCTTCATGCTTCCTCATAAAAAAAAAAAAAAAAATCTTAAAAAAATAATATCTTTTCAAATTGTTTCCAAAAGCATGCATTAGGTTAGCCCTGTTTAATTTTCTAACTCATTTACTTTATGTTTCAGAGAATTATTTTCTTGGCCTGGGGAGAAAGAATTTGAAAAAAAAGGCACATCAAGGGCAAAAGCAAGAACGGAGCGTCTATTAAACTGAAGATCGTATTTTCAGTCTTGATTGATCAATTAGTGTGTTTGTTCCCTTTCAATAAGGGGCAATCCAAGAACACCAATTACTGAGATAGTCCCTTTTATGGGGGAATTCCTTGAATGAATGCCTAAAACCTTTTTTAGTGTGGTAAATTATTTGTTTTGAGATTGACAATTTTTCATGCTTAAAGCTGTTAAGCTCTTTTTAAAAAAAAAAAAAAAAAGAATTTTGCATGGTGACCCTTACATGTTTTGTCCACCAATTCCACTAAAAAACATCAAGATGGACTAATCTAATGAATGATGTGGAATTGATTGAGCGTACTAAATGAGACGATCGGGATGATGAAAGGCGAACCTTATCCTATACACAGTCCCCTACTCATACACTTGTGAGATGAGTGTATGAAGGTTTATATCCTTAAGGTGAAGAGTTCTCTCGCAAAAGGTACGACAACCGAAATGATGAGGGGCAGTCTATTTCTCTACCCCAAACACTATAGATGATCCATTGCTTAACCCCTTTGAGCCTTATACACTTGTGAAAATTCTTTTCAAATTACCCCTGTCAAGAACCACCCCACATCGGGGCAACCGGGAGGTACAATGGCATAATGAGATGAGGAAAATGGAAAGAAAATTTCTTGCTCTCCCTTGCATTAATCTTCAAATCATGCTATTACATTGAATTCGTGTGTTAATTTAAGTGTCTTAGGATGATGAAGAGCATTTCTTTCTCTATCCTACATACTTATACCCTTTGCATAGCCCACTTGAGCTTGCAATTTTTATTTCTTTAAACCCAGTTGGTGATTATCCCCCACACGGGGCAAGGCAAAAGGTAGATGAAGACCCTTGAAAGTTTGAGTGGCATTCATAGTGTAATTCCTTGACGCATGCACTGTGCGCAAGAATTAAAATCAAAATAGAACTAAGGGGCATGAAAAAAAGTAGTGTGCCCGGTAAAAGTAAGGCCAATGCCCATGAAAAAGAAGTGAAGAAAAATGAATGAGAACTAGGGGCCATAAAAAGCAGTGTGCTTGGTAAAAGCAAGGCCAATGCCCATAGATGAAAAAAGAGAGTCAAGATAAGGACTATCGGTTGTAAAAAGCTTGTATCTCCAATGGAGCAATACTCAAAGAACTCAAATACTGAGTTTTTACAATCAATGGGGGCGCTTCATGAAGACATCCCCGGTGATGAAAAAGAAAACAGGTGGCAATGCCTAAATGATCATCAGCTCTCACCCTTTACACATCTTTGAGCCTAATGATCCTTTCATTTCTCAACCCATGAACCCAGCCTATGTTACGTCCCTTGCAAAGTCTCTTTTGATTAGGGCACTTGAATTAACGTAGGAATTCATATGTTTATAAGTATCGCTCGAAGAAGTGCGGGTATGATTATTTCTTTCTCATTTTGCAGAGTTCTTGACTTGTAAGCCCGGAGATGATTACAAGATTGTTCTTTCAATAGCTTTGACTTAAAGAGTCCCTTTGTTAAGCCGTTGACCAAGCCTACATCACACTCGCTCCATGTTAAAGACCTCTCAGATTGGTAAGGTCGTACCGCTTGCGAGAATACTCGGACCCCTGTCGATATGATGAGATGGAGTGATTCTCATAAAATAGCTCTTCTAAATGAGAGTGAGTGAAAGTCATTTCTAACTAAAAGTCTCTCATTTGGTATTCTTAGAAAATCCATGTCATGAGTGAAAATTTGGGTGATGCAAAGGTCATTATGTATGAACCTCGATTGAATTGATAAAAACTTCAGTGGATTTTGAAGTGTGCATTCCATAATAGCCTTAATTGCTTATTTCTTCGGTGAATGCATTTTTGCTCTAATCATGTCTGACAGGTAATGTTTTCTCAAAGACCCAAGAGCTCCTGACATTCAGGTTTTTTTTTCAGAATTCCTTATGATATTAGGAGATGAGAAACCATCACAAACATTCAATGTGTTAATTACTGTTCCAAAATTTATTTCTACCAGGAGGTGAGAGGCATTCACAGGATATCTAAGTTCCAAAGGACATATCCCCAAGAATCAGAGATATCACCAGGTAAGTATATCTCTACCCATACTCTAAATACTTGTCATTGTGCAGGTACTCTCTCTCAAGTGCATCGACACTTGACTTAGTCAAGCTATCCTTTATATTGACCTGGCGTGCTTTCGTAGCCCAGAGTCCCTTTCATCGACCCGGCATGCTTTCGTAGCCCAGTGTCCTTTAAATTGACCTGGCGTGCTTTCGTAGCCCAGAGTCCCTTTCATCGACCCGGCGTGCTTCCGTAGCCCGGTGTCTTTTAAGTTAACATTGTGTGCTTTCATAGCCTAGAGTCCCTTTCATCGACCCGACGTGCTTTCGTAGCCTGGTGTTCTTTAAATTGACATGGCGTGCTTTCGTAGCCCAGAGTCTCTTTCATCGACCCGGCGTGCTTCCGTAGCGCAGTGTCCTTTATATTGACTTGACGTGCTTTTGTAGCTTAGAGTTCTTTTCATCGACCCGACGTGCTTCCGTAGCTCGGTGTCCACCAAAACATTTTTGGCATTATCAACCGATGGCCGGTTATTCTTCAATTAATTTCCAAAATTATTTAATTTAGGAAATAAATCCCAAATTCACAAATAATTCATTTCAGCATAAAATAAAGCTCAATTAAATAAACGGACTACACCATGATCATCAGCATAAAATCCTGGTCGTTGGCTATCCCAGCCTAATTTCCGGAAAATAAATAAATAAATAAATAATTCTGAAAAATTATTAAATAAATACAATAAATCCAATTTAGGCATGTAATGCCTAATTGGAAGCCGAGATGAGCCCGGAAAATTACTGAGACTTGTTTAATAAATAATAGAGCCTATCTACTTGCTAACTACACTAATCATTTGCCTAACATGCATCAATAAGTCTTAAATTTAATTACTCTAATCTAATCTATCCACATAATTACACTTAATTAAATCTAATCAACCCCTAAGCATCATTAGCCTACTAAGAATGGATTAGTGAGCATAACTCACCCGTTTAACAATCCATTCAGATCGAAACGTCAGGAACATCGCGGGGGTCGCTTTTCTCCAAAGTGGGCTTAAGATTCGAGGCCCAGAAACACCTCAAAATGGGCCTAGAAGCCAGCTGGAAACCCACAAATTTCCTCTCTATTCTTGGCTGTTCGATGGTTGCGAAGGCAAGAGGATGGCTCGGTTAGGCAAAGCAAGACCGGTGGAAGGCTTGGCGAGGCAACCGGCGGCCGAATGGCGAAGAAACGGGTTGATCGGAGCTTCGGCGAGTGGGTGGTCGGCAACCAATGGCTCTTGGGGGTCAAGGTGGTCTTGTAGGTGGATGGAATGGCCAAAGGAATGGTCAGAATGGAAGAAAAATGAAGAAAATCGCGAAACAGTGTAGGCGGGCAGGGGACCGACGGACCGACGACTGGCAGATTGCGGCGGCCGTATGGGACGACAGGTGGCTCCGTTCGGGGTGAGGTTGGGCTCGTTGGGACAGGCTGGATGTTCTCGTCACAGAGATGGGTGGCTCGTTCGCTGATTTATCCTGGAAGTCAACTTTTTACTCGGATCTTTGGTGAAAGGTTGGCTGGACCAGAAACTGGAAGAAGTGAAAACAGAGGAGGGAAAACGGTCCGGCGATGGTGTGGCTGCTGCGGCGACTTCCTTGGCTGCTGGTGGGGTTTGAACAAGGTGAGAGGAGGGAGATGGAGAGGGTTTTGGCCGGTTGACACACAGAGAGAGAGAGAGAGAGAGAGAGAGAGAATTGAGATGAGGTTGGAGGGAGGGCCACCATGGCTTTGATTTTCCACACTTGCTCTCCAAGACTCCTTCTTAGCCAAGTATCATTCCTTGGCTCACAATGAGACACCCATGCACTCTTCTAGAAAGCCGAAATGGTCCAAAGGTTGTGGGTTGGTGGGGGCACACGAATTTGGAAGCATTTCCTCTCAATTGGATACCAATCTTTGCTCGATTCAATCTCATTTGGCATTCATAAATTCGATCCACCTACCATCGGTTATCTTGGCATTTTCCCCCACTAAGTGATCCGTCATGCATCCCAATTTCACGATAAAAAATGGCCTCAGCCTTTTTCTGAACAAAAAGGTCTTACGATGACTTTTTCTTAAAAAGTCTCAGGTTTCAGAAAAATCTTCTGAGACTAAGTTGACATTCCTAAAATTTATTATGACATGACAAAATCTTCAATTTCTGAAATCGGATTTGAATTTGCGGTTAATTTCCATTCGACGCATTTTTAGCGTAACCTAGACTATCGGGTAGTTTTCGGAGATTTTTAGTGCAAATGACTCGTGGTTGATTTTCTTCGAGCCACAATGAACCCACTCGACACATTAGCAACTCTCGGTTGTCGTGTAAATATCGAGAATTCAAATACGGACACAAGATCCCAAAATGATAGAAAAATCAATCTAGTGTTGATCGAAGAGAATTTTCCAATTTAATGGTGTCACCCACGATTAGACACACATCTCAGTCAAATAGACATATCTTTGATCTCAAATCGATTTTATATTATGCCGTAATGGCATCTGAAGATGAGTACGGTCGAGAAGCCGATTCATGATCGAATTCTCAAGTCTATTGTATTAAAATTCTTTAATAGCTTCCCTGGATAATCTAATTATCTCAAGAGTGATCAGCTCTAAGAACAGCCCTATAGGCGATTTATTCAGTAAAAAACATAAATGAAAATCTGGGATATCACAGATATCGTGCTAGTTAATAATAAAGTTTGCATTGTCAGAGGATATTTCTTGAAACTAAAAATGAAGGGAGATATGACATTTTTTGTATGCTATGGTTTGAAGAGAAGAACATCAGGAGAGTGAGAGACTATAAAAGGAAAATAAAACTTTTCTTTATTTGGAAGAGAGAGAAAACTGAGGAAGAGAAAATCGAAGTTGAAATTTTTTGGGAAAATTACACAAAACCACCTTGAACTTTGGGAGTAATACACGTTTGCCCCCCAACTTTGAAATGTTACACAATAACCTTGTGAACTTTCATTTTGCTATAGTTGTTAACCTTTTGTTATATTTTTCCTTTAGCAATTGCGCTACACATGACCATTAAGGAATAAAAGTGTATATTTATCTCATTTTTTTGAGGAACTCTCTTTACCTTTAACAGTCATAAAAAAATGAAAAAGTACATAAAATGGGAGAAAACTAGTCAACTAAATAACTAAAATCCGTTATTAAAAATTTAATAATCACACTTTTTTCTTTGTCATAATTAGCTTTTTAATTCTATAATTAATTTTTTGTTTACATATTCTAATAAAGAAAGTTATATGTCCAACAAAAATTTGGTCCATGGGTAAAATTTATACAAAATAAGAATATTAATTTTCGAAAAACATGGCGTTGCAAATTGCAATCGCTCGCTGGAAGTAGTGCATCCAAAGATGGCAATTCCAGTGCCAACTAGGTCTTGCCTTAGCACTTTTTCCTAGTTGTACAATTTTACAAACATATGTTAAAAAAGAATCCTCATCCTCCTTGCAAGTCCTCCGCATATTAAAAGTTACATGCAAAATAAATTGAATATGTGAACTTCTACCCAAACAAGTCTGTCCCAAAATTATCTTTTCACACAAATTGAATGTCACGAGTTATTTTTCTTTTACAACATGAGTTTTCATCATTTTACAGCACTTGTCGATTACCAATTTTAGATGTACTATGAATTTCCGTTAGGTATGAATTTATGACTCGGGTCTACTTCTAGCTTGGACACAAAAGCTTACCCATAGAACAAGATTTGTGTAGTAGATCATTTCATTATCATCGTTACACTAAAGTAAATATCACAAAACGAAATGTGAGCTGGATTGCATTTGATCATGCAGGACCAAACTCCAAAATTCCTAACCCCACCAACGTTTTGTGCCCAAATACACCAAAAAGAGAACGAAGAATCAGCTAAGGCATGAATATCCATGCAGCAAAAAGACCTGTACCAGAAAACTACGGACATAACATTATGTTCTAGTTCTGAAAACCAAAAACCTAAAATGTTATTCATGGCTATTTGTTTGGACAACTGAAAGCATATTTCTTCTGTAATGACTGATAACCTTCCCAACACTCTCCTTGTAAGAACACTCCTAAACATTAGACAGTTTCCTTGTTTTCTTCATTCAAATCTCTATGGCAAGGGGACAAAATCCCTTACTTAGGACAGGGCAAACTACCTCAACACCCATGACAGTAAAGAAATCCGTAGGCTCTGCCTCATGAGATGTGGATACAATAACACCCTCATTACTACACCCAACACGGATTCATATCAAGAAGGTTATACATGCAGGAACAATTCGATCATCGCATATTGACAGAACAGCATTCAGTAAAGTGCATCACAAGTACAAGAATTTCCAAGATCCAAGAGCAAAAAGCGCGATGACCATGCAATTTATATGAAGAGATCAAAAACTGACTCTATAGACATACATATATATATATGTACATATTTGCCTCATATGCTGACTGAACAAACATGAAATAGGATATACCACATATGCCCCTTTAAGCAATTGTTTTGCCGGATATTGGTCAAAACATAGTCAAAGCTCAAACACAGTTTTCATACTTAAGAGAACAATTGCCTCATAGCCTATTTGAATCCTTGAAGTTTTAACCGAATTGAGCCTTCAAATTTGACCAAGCAGGGGTGGATCTAGACATTCTTTCCTCGGCTATCCTCTTCTTTTCCTCGGTCTCTGCTACTTTCTTCTGTTCATCTTTATAGCCCGACTTCGCTTCTTCAGACTCGATCAGCAAAATCTCCCAGTCTGAGAGAAGCTTGTCCTTCCTAGACTTCACTTCCTCCTCTTCCTTGATGAGGTCATCCATTAACTGCTTATACAAGATGTAGGTCTCATGGCACTTCTTCATAGCAGAGAGCCGTTGATCCTTTTGTAGTTTATGCAGCTCAAACTCAGCGTTGTCTTGCTCAAATGTTAAGAAGTCGGAAGTGAAATCATTGAAATTGACCCGAAATGTCTCAACTGCTACTTTTTGCTCCAATGTTAATCCAGTTCTGGCTGAACTTAAAGTTGATAGTGCCTCTGATAACCTCTCTTTCATATTCAATTTAAAAAGATGCGAAAGGCATTCCTTCAAGGACTGCATAGCCTTCTCAACTTCTTCTAAGCTAGGAGTTTCAGCCCCCGAGGCACCATTTTGGCTGCACGAACTTGATCCTACACTATTATCATTAGTCTCTGAAGCATTGATGAGTTCCTCCAGACCAGTAAAATAGGAGTCAAAGCTATCAGTTGGTCTGGCTGGCTGAATATTCACCGGAGGAGTAACTGTTAAGACGCAAACTTCGGCTTTAATCTCCAAAGTGTCATTGGCTATGTATCCCCGACTAGGGTTATGAAGCAAAGTCAATGGCATGAAGCTCGAGAAACCCCAGTTACTCAGGCTCGCAGTGAAATTATGTTGCGTCTCTGCAGAATTCAGGAGACAGGGTGACTAATTCAAAACCTTCTTTACCTCAGCACCAGAGCATGATCTGTGGAATAAGAATTGGAGACCATCAAGAACTAGAATGTTGTTCTGTACGTCAAACGAAATATTACCAGCAGAAGCAAACACCTGCCCATGATCAGCTTAAGCAACCAATTCCTACAGAAGTCTATGAACTGACAATGCACAACATTTTTAAGACCACTTAGATATATCTTAAACATAATTGTGTCTTTTTTTCTTTTTACTGGACCAACATTTCAAACACATAGATGCAGTCAACGCCCAAATCTTCCATCCACTGGACCAGCTAATTGCAAATTTGATTACAACAGTTGGATCAATAACCTCAGGATTGTTGTAACGCATTTTAAAAGCTCACCACCTTTCTAGAGGTTTAACAAATGAAATACAGAAATTCTCTCTCTCAGCTCAATATGGCTATTTCTCTTTCTTCTCACCTGGTCTTTCCTCATCTAAGCTCTTTTTCTTCTTTAAGTTGCAACATCGATTTCTCAAAATCTAGATGCACAATCAATAAGACGAAAACCCGCCATACAAATAGATTAAAGAAAAGGAAATTCCGAGAAAGATCAATATAGTTCAAGAACGAACCTATTCTAATGGATCGAGCATTGTTGATTTGATCAATCACACTCAAGCTGAACTTGGTCCACCCATTTGGCAACGTCTCAGAATCATGGACACTGAGGTACAGCGCCAAATGGTTCGAGTCTTGTCCTTTGGGCTGTACCAGAATTCTCCTGCTCAAAAAGAATCGGATAACAAAAGAATTACTAGGCAACGTGATGAACATGCCGTCATCAAGAAACAACAGCAAAAGTAGGGATATAAAAATAAAAATAAAAGAATTTGAAGTGCCATCGACAACCAGAAACTATGAATGCTTCAGAATGAAGCTCCCGTGCAGTAAGCTGAGTGAAGTTGCTGATCTTCCACGTGAATTCTCCCCGATTAACATCATTTTGCGCATACATTTCTCTTTATTGGGCTGCTGCTGCTTCTGCACGATCAACTTTCGCAGAAAACACAAATTTCTCTTCTTAGCCGACGCTTTAATTGTGAAGGAGGAGAAGGAGAGTTTCTTACGTTACAGGAGGAGGGAATACTATTGGGTACGCCGCACGAGTACCTATGTCAGGCGTCGTTGACTCTGCCACTTCAAGGCGATGGTACGTTGGAAGCCTCGGGCTTTTATGGAAGTAGGAATGGGGGAAAAGCAAAAGAGAAAAAGAAAAGAAAAGGAGACACCTTCCCTGGGAAGTTAAAGAATAAAAAGCGGGAATGGTTTATTCAGGTTCAGAGGAAAAAGGCGTATCATTTGCATTTTGGTCGGCAATTAGCTATCTGTGCACAAACCGATCAAGAGTTGATGCCACCCTGGCCATGTTGGGAAGAACTAAGAACTAATCCAATCCACTCCAAAACTAAATTGACTGAAATCGACATAACTCCAGCAACAACTAGCAATATATAATGCTGAAATGACAGGGAGACAGACAATAACAACATAAGGATTTAACGTGGAAATCCAATGAGGAAAAAACCACGGACCGCCTAAAAACTTCCATTTTAAATCAAGAATAGTAGGATACGCAATGTGTTCTTCTCTAATCATACACTAGAACTCAACATCAACAATATAGTCGTATTTTCTCACCACAAATGTGGATTAACATAAATGGAACAAAACAACCCTAATCGAGATTGGATAATTCGGAAGAGGTTTTCAATGAACAAAATCAATACTCGAGCCCTCGATTTCATGAATGATATACTTAAATTTGAGCCAATTTTGTCATTGTTTGACTTTCAAATGGAGACATCAAAGGCCGCACCCTCTTTTTTCTTTCCTCTTCCCTATTCTTTTGGTGCTCTCGATGAGCGCTCCGTCTCACTCTTTTCTTTGTCCTTTTCTTGGGCACACTTATGCACGAGCAGCCCCACATTCTCTTCCTTTTTGCTTTTTTTTTTTTTTTTTTTTTTTCAGCTGCCCCCCACAAATGAGGCAGACCTAACCAATAAATCTCTCTCTCCACCTCGTGTGGGAAGTCCCATCATGCCCGTTTTATTTTTACGGTAGTCATGTTTCACCATGGGCAAGGCTTTAGTCATCATGCCAGATTCATTTTTGTTAGTGTGGGCTTTCTCAATTAGAAAGAGCTTCTATTCTAATTTTTCTTGGATCTAATGATACTTCATATCAATATGTTTCAATCTTAAATGTAATACTAGACTTTTGCTAAGATAGATAGCATTCATGTTGTCACAATACATAATAAAATTCTCTTGCTTTAGACCTAACTCTTGTAAGAATTTTTGCATCCACAAGAGTTCCTTACCTCCTTTAGTGTAGCAATATACTCTGCTTTAGTTGTAGACAAAGCAATACATATTTGCAATCTTGATTGTCATGAAACAACTTCCCTTACAAAGGTCATCATGTAACTTGATGTGGATTTTCAAGAATCAACATCACAGGTCTAATTTGCTTCTAAGTAACCACTCAACTAGGCTTCGCATTTCCATAACACAAGCAAAATTTAGAAGTGCTTATAAGATACCTCAAAATCTATTTAACAACGGTCCAATACTTCTTACTTGGATTTGAGAGAGACCTACTCACAACACCAATTGCATGAGTAATATTTGGTCTTGCACAAACTATCACATACATTAAACTACTCAAAGCTAATACAAAGGTATTTTCATCATCTTTTCCTTATCTTTCTCACTTGTAGGACACTTATTACTAATCCACTTGAAATGACTAGTAAATGGAGTACTTACCAGCTTACATGTGCTCGTGTTGAAATTTTCCAGTACCTTTTCAATATACTTCTCTTGATAAAATCGAAGTTTTTTGTTCTTCCTACCACGAGTAATTTCTCATGCTAAGGATTTGTTTAGCTGAGCCTAGATCCTTCACTGCAAAAGTTTTACTCAACTCATTTTTTAAGCTCTTGAATTTCTTAGCATCATGTCCAACAATCAATGTGTTATCCACATAGAGTAGAGAATAAGAAAATTATTATTTGAGAATCTTTTCATAAAAACACAAGAATTAGAGTTGGTCTTACCATATACATATTCTTCCATGAATGTTTCAAACTTTATCTACCATTGCCTTGGTGCTTACTTGAGACTAGGGAAAATTACCAAAAAAGTCCTAAACCTATTGCAATTGTGCCAATTCAATCATAAACTTTTTTTTTGGCCAATTTAGTCCTAAACCTTTTATTTTTGTTTCAGTTCAGTCCATCTGGTCATGCATAGTCGGAAAAATCTGATATGGCATCCTAGTTAGCGCCGGTTGGCGTTGCCGACGCTGACATGGCACCGGAGAGCAAAACGTTGTCGTTTTGCTTTAACAAAAATAAAAGCCAAAGAGAAAAGGCAGAAGAGAAAAGGGCATGGGGTTGGCTGGGTTCTTTCCCAAAATCAAGCAGGGAACCTAAATTGAGAGGATCTTCCCTTGATTCATGGTGCCCGACATTGATTCTTGGTGGATGCCTCCGTTCAACACCTCCGTCGAAACCCTTTGGCCTCCGCTCGCCCAACGCCTTTGCTCGACGCCTCCGTCCAACCCCTCCAGCCAACGCTCGCCCAATGCCTCTGCTTGACGCCTCCGTCTAACCCCTCCAGCCAACGCTCGCCCAACGCCTCTGTTCGAAGCCTCCATCCAACCCTTCTGGCCGACGCTTGCCTGATGTCTCCATCCAACGTGTGCGTCAGCCCGATGCCTCCGTCCGATGCTCAGCTCACCCAACATCTTCGTCCGACGCTCGCCCGATGCCTACACCCGACGCTTGCTTAGATTCGCTTGCTTGCTTGACGCTCACTGAACGCCTTCATCGTCTTCTTGAAATTACGGTGCTTTATATTTATGTTGTCTTGATTTCACTTGAATTTTATTTTAAATTTTGTTGACATGGGTTTGTCGCAGTAATGGGTTTGTGGTTGTTGAACTCGATGGCTGGGCAAATTGCTGACATGAGTTTGTGGATGGCCTCGCGTATAATGTCTCTGTCTCGCTTAGAATTTTTGGTATTGTTGTTGCTTTTGGCTCATTTGGGAAGAATATATTACTTTGAGTTGCTGCTTTTGGCTCATTTGGGAAGAATATATTACTTTGAGTTGTTGCCTTTGGTTCGGATTGACAAAGTTTGTTAGGTATATGGAGTTCCTAATATACTTCTCATTCAGATTTTCCAAAGCTCGTATGGATCACCTAAATCTCATTGCAATTGCAGCAATTTTGGCCTTCCTATGTTGTGGATTTTATATTATACTTGGAGGGATTTTGTATATATCATCCATGAGCACAGATGTCATATGATATGATCATGTTTTGAATTCAATCTGCATTAGCTCCTTCCAGTCTCAGATGTCATATGATCTGATCATGTTTTGAATTCCCGATACTAATGCAGTCATTCTTATAAGAAGATTGAGAGCACAATTATTCTTTTATTGTTGGTATCTGACTATGCTTTTTGCTGTGTTGATCATGTCCACGCTGACTGATGTTTTCAGTTGGTTGGCTAGCTCGACAACAGTGCTGTCTCATCAGCCGGTGCCAAGTTGGCATTCAAGTCCAATGAAGAAATAGAACTTCAAGTAAGGTCCATCCCACTGGATGAAGTGATACCAGAGTCAGAACCGATTCTTCTCGTCAAAATAGATGTACAGGGCTGGGAGCATCATGTTCTGAAGGGGGCCGTGAAGTTGCTGTTGAGAGAGGTTCTGAAGGGGGCCGTGAAGTTGCTGTCGAGAGAGGTAGGCAAGGCATCGTATTTGATTTATGAGGAGGATGAACGGTTGTTGCAGGCAAGTAACAGCAGTTCTAAAGAGATTCGAGAATTTCGTCACTTTGTTGGGTATCGTCATTGCACCCAGCATGGTACAGACGCAAACTGCACCAAGAACAGCTGATAGTGGATTAATTTACCTTAGCCTTGTTGATGTAAGATCACCGAGTCAAGCATGAAAAGGGACAATTCTTTAGCAGACTCATTTGTGAGAGTTTTGCCTACCCTTAGATAGAACTTCCACTTAGTTCTAGATGGAGAATTAGATTTGGAATTGTAATGAGACACACTGTCCATTGAAGGAGCCAGTTATTGAGCAAGTGAGGAAACACAGATACATTATGGTTTTCTCTTGGAGTATAGTTAGGGTTGTATCTGTCGCCATTAGATCTGCCACACCAAATTTGTTATTATGTTTATTTATTGCAATTCATGCTTTGTATTTGTAGCAAATGACCTTGTGATTTGCGAGTGAATGCAGAATAAGTTGTTGACTAGAGCTTACAGAGGCATATTCAACACCTTTTCACTTGTAGTCTTGTTTTTCCTGTGAATTTATATCTCCATGAGAATAAAGCAATCTGACCACATTTAGAATGTACTCATGGTAGTCTGGTTTGATTGAAGTATGTATAAAAATTTGATAGTTTCAGGGTTTTGTGAGTTTGTGTTTATGCATGAACGAGAGAGAACAAGAGGATTCTCCATTCTACCAAAAATAATTTTTTTTTTAGTGACCCGGGAACCACTGTATAGCCGGCAGCCGGCAGCGTAAACTCGGGGCGGACTGAGCCACCACCACAGACTCAGCCGCGAGTGAGTCGCGCGAATGCGACTACCAAAAATAAATTCGTACGTGCTCTGTACTTAAAATTAATTTATTAAATTTTGCACGTACCTAGTTTAAAACCTTATTGTCTTATTGAACAAATAAAATTTGGCGTTCAAACCCGATACCTTATTCTTTTTCCCTATTTCTTGCCCAACAACCCATTTTGAAATAAACTTGGCCAACTGTTCTTTTTTTTTTATTCTTTAAAGCTTTCGGAAATAAATTCGTATATGTTATCGTACTCAAAATTATTCCATCAAACTTTGTACACACCTAGTTTAAAATCTCATTGTCTTATTGAGCAAATAAATTTTTGCGTCCAAACCCGACACCTCATTTTTTTTTAATTTCTTGCCCAACAACCATTTTTGAAATAAACTTGGCCAACTTTTTTTTTTTCTTTAAAGCTTTCGAAAATAAATTTATATGTGCTCCTGTACTCAAAATTATTCCATCAAACTTTGCACGGATCTAGTTTAAAACCCCATTATCTTATTGAGCAAATAAATTTTTGCGTCCAAACCCGACACCTCATTTTTTTTTTGCCCAACAACCCCTTTTGAAATAAACTTGGCCAACAGTATTTTTTTTTTCCTTTAAAGCTTTCGGAAATAAATTCGTACGTGCTCCCGTACTCAACATTATTCCATCAAGCTTTCCACACACTTAGTTTAAAATCCCATTATCTTATTGAGCAAATAAATTTTTTCGTCCAAACCCGATACCTCATTTTTGGTTTTTGCTCAACAATCCCTTTTGAAATAAACTTGTCCAACTGTTCTTTTTTTTTGTCTTTTTCTTTTAAAGCTTTCAGAAATAAATTCGTACGTGCTCCCATACTCAAAATTATTCCATCAAACTTTGCACGCACCTAGTTTAAAAATTCATTGTCTTATTGAGCAAATAAAATTTTTGCATCCAAACCCGACACCTCATTTTTTTTTATTTCTTGCCCAACAACCCTTTTTGAAATAAACTTGGCCAACTTTTTTTTTTTTTAAAGCTTTCATGAAAAATATTCCATCAAATTTTGTACGCACCTAGTTTTAAACCTCATTGTTTTATTGAGCAAATAAAATTTGGCATCCAAACCCCAAATATCATTTTTTTTCCTATTTCTTGCCCAACAATCAAAAAACTTATTCCATCAAACTTTGCACGCACCTAGTTTAAAAATCTCATTGTTTTATTGAGCAAATAAAATTTGGCATCCAAACCCGACACTTCATTTTTTTTTTTCTATTTCTTGCCCAACAACCCTTTTTGAAATAAACTTGGCCAACTGTTTTTTTTTCTTTAAAGCTTTCGGAAAGCTTTGGAAATAAAAACTTTACACACACCTAGTTTAAAACCTCATTGTCTTATTGAGGGAATAAATTTTTACGTCCAAACCCGACACCTCATTTTTTTTTTATTTCTTACCTAACAACCCTTTTTGAAATAAACTTGGTAAACAAAATTATTCCATCAAATTTTGTACGCACAAACTTTGCAGTTTAAAACCTCATTGTTTTATTGAGCAAATAAAATTTGGCATCCAAACCCCAAATATCATTTTTTTTCCTATTTCTTGCCCAACAATCCTTTTTGAAATAAACTTGGCCAACTGTTCTTTTTTTTTCTTTAAAGCTTTCGGAAATAAATTCGTATGTGCTCCCGTACTCAAAATTATTCCATCAAATTTTGCACGCACCTAGTTTAAAACCTCATTGTTTTATTGAGCAAATAAAATTTGGCATCCAAATCGACACTTCATTTTTTTTTTCTATTTCTTGCCCAACAACCCTTTTTGAAATAAACTTGGCCAACTATTCTTTTTTTTTTCTTTAAAACTTTCGGAAATAAATTTGTATGTACTCCCGTACTCAAAATTATTCCATCAAACTTTGCACGTACCTAATTTAAAACCTCATTGTCTTATTGAGCAAATAAAATTTGACATCCAAACCCGACATCTCATTTTTTTTTTAATTTCTTGCCCAACAACCCTTTTTGAAATAAACTTGGCCAACTGATCTTTTTTTTTTCTTTAAAGCTTTCAGAAATAAATTCGTATGTGCTCCCGTACTCAAAATTATTCCATCAAACTTTACACACACCTAGTTTAAAACCTCATTGTCTTATTGAGGGAATAAATTTTTACGTCCAAACCCGACACCTCATTTTTTTTTATTTCTTACCTAACAACCCTTTTTGAAATAAACTTGGTAAACTGTTCTTTTTTTTTTCTTTAAAGCTTTCGGAAATAAATTCGTACGTGCTCCCGTACTCAAAATTATTCCATCAAACTTTGCACGCACCTAGTTTAAAATCTCATTGTTTTATTGAGCAAATAAAATTTGGCATTCAAACCCGACATTTTTTTTTTCTATTTTTTGCTCAACAACCCTTTTTGAAATAAACTTGGCCAACTGTTTTTTTTTTCTTTAAAGCTTTTGGAAATAAATTCGTATGTGCTCCCGTACTCAAAATTATTCCATCAAACTTTGCATGCACCTAGTTTAAAACCTCATTGTTTTATTGAGCAAATAAAATTTAGCATCCAAACTCGACATCTCATTTTTTTTTTCTATTTCTTGCCCAACAACCCTTTTTGAAATAAACTTGGCCAACTGTTCATTTTTTTTTCTTTAAAGCTTTCGGAAATAAATTCGTACGTGCTCCCGTACTCAAAATTATTCCATCAAACTTTGCATGCACCTAGTTTAAAATCTCATTGTCTTATTGAGCAAATAAAATTTGCCAGCCAAACCCGACACCTCCTTTTTTTTTTTTTTTATTTCTTGCCCAACAACCATTTTTGAAATAAAGTTGGCCAACTGTTCTTTTTTTTTTTTTTTTACTTTAAAGCTTTCGGAAATAAATTCGTACGTTCTCCTGTACTCAAAATTATTCCATTAAACTTTGCATGCACCTAGTTTAAAACCTCATTGTCTTATTGAGCAAATAAATTTTTGTGTCCAATCCCAACACCTCATTTTTTTTTTCTATTTCTTGCCCAACAACCTTTTTTGAGATAAACTTGGCCAACTTTTTTTTTTCTTTAAAGCTTTCAAAAATAAATTCATACATACTCCCTACTCAAAATCAATCCATCAAACTTTGCATTCAAGTTTTTGGAATTGTTTATTATCTATTACATCTACAAGTTTTTTGTTTTCTCGGGAGAATGGTTTCGTTTTTTCTTTTAAATTGAAATGGACTTTTATGTGAGACGCTCACAATTGCACCACATCCCAGAGAAGTACTCATCCATTAAGTATAAAAGAGCAAATGATAGCATGCACAATCTCATTACTTCACGAACAAACACTAGCTATACATTATTCAAGTAAAAAATAGATAAATAAACCCATTTTACTATAATAAGATGGTTCAAAAGCACATCATCTTACTAATCCCAACCGTTATACAAATGGCCATATAAGACAAATCAAAAAGATACATCCACAACTCTACTTCATTGATGCCATCATCAATGAAAAGAACAAATTGATCAAAACCACTTCACCGAACCCATTATCACAAAAGATATTCCCAAATGTTGTCACTTTTGTCTCTTCGAATAACTTCTAACGCTTGTGCTCTTGACATTAGTAGGAGGATCCATACTAGTAGAGCCACCAGCACTGCCACTTGCATTTTTATTTGTACGTCTCTGAACCTACAAAGAGTATATTCTTTTAAAGTATTATTGACAAAACAAACATGATATAATAGAAATGGAAGTACTAACCGGATTTTTTTGTCTTGAAAATTGTGTTTGGGAAGATGTAGACCTAATCTTTTTAATTGGACAAGTTGAACTATTATGTCCCATCTTCAAGCAAGTTCGACATGTCATCTTCATTCCTATCCTTGACATTCTAGTTCTACTTGCCACCTCACCTTCTTCTCTTGATCTTTTCTGTTTATGTCTACCGCGCTTCACCTGGGATGGAAGTGGTTCAGGCGACTCCCCATGAGTCTTTTTTCAAAATCTCTCTCCTCGAATTGGCATCATCATGTTTTCATACGCAGCTAAGAATTTGGTCTTCTTATAACATTCATCAACATAATTATATGCATCCTCTTGCCTATGATTTATCACAGAAATGGCATGAGGACAAGGGATGCCAGTAAGTTGCCATTTTCTACAAGAGGAATCTCTCTTGAATACATCCACTACATATTTGTCACCCTTATCCATTACCTCATATCCACCATCACCATTCCATATCACTTGACAGTATGTTGCACCAATTCTATTTTCTTCTAGTTTTTTTTTTTTTTTTTTATGATTCTTGGACCACAATTTCTTTTCCACTTAACACATGTATCCCTCTGTCTATGCATCCTTGTCATTATCATTATCCGCATTTTCTCCAACATACTATATATGGACTTACACCTAGCATGTATAATTTTTCCATTGAATGCTTAGCATAAGTTATTGTCAACAATGTCACATTTCACATCAGTATTAAAGAAAGCCTTACACCAGTGTTTTGGCTCTGTTTGCACCAGATCATGATATGCACAATGACTAATTTTCCTCAACGCCTGAGAGTGTTTATCATACTCCATCCTAGTATTGCTCTTAGCACATTGCCAAAATAGTCTTTACATTTGTATTCCCTTATGTTTATTGCCACAATTAGCATAGATGTGTCTAGCACACATCCTATGCTCAGCTGCAGGCTGTAAATCAGCCACAGCTCCTATAAGGCCCTGCAAAAGATGATTGCAATGTAAAACATATCTTATAAATGTGGCTATCTAAGAAGTATAACAAATAAAAATTAACTAAAGAACTCACATTTTGTTTGTCGCTAATTATGACCCAACCTTGTCCATATGTGTAAAAAATATTGAGATCATACATCAAATTTCTTAAGAACCACGTCCAGGTGTCTCTACTCTCAACTCTGACAACCGCCCAAGCAATTGGAAACATCTGATCATTTGCATCCCTTCCAATAGCATATGAGATCCGACCTTGACAAATTCCTTTCAAGAAACAACCATCTAACCCCACAACGTGCCTACATCCAATAAGGAACCCTTTCTTACAAGCAGCAAAGCAAATATACATTCTTTCAAACAATGCCTTGGAGTGCACATCTGGCTTTTCAACCTTCAATGTAATAGTACTCCTAGGATTTTTCTCCCTAAGCTCCTCCGCATAATCCCACAGTTTTGCATATTCCTTCTTATAGTTTCCCATCAACACTTTATAAGCAAACAACTTAGCCTTCGTACATTGAGCTATGCTTACATCTAAACCCAACTGTTCCTTGATTAATTCCTTGAAAGCAATAGTTTTAATAGTTGGCATTGCTTTTATTGTAGGAAGATAATGATTTGCCAACCAAGAACTTGTCACCCTCCTATTTTTGAAGCAAATGCTACAAGTATGTTCTGAATGTAAGGTCTTGACATGAAATGATCCAGAACGAGCATTAACAGAGCCAGAAATCTTCCAAGGACAACTCTCATTAACACATTTTGCTTAACAAACTTCTTATCATTCTTTGTAAACTTTATCTCTCTACGTTCAGTCATTGAGTACTTTTTCAAAGCATCTTTGAATTGGCTACTACTATCAAATGTCATAGCCACAGTAAACACAGGCACATCACAATTAGGATTATATCTTGGAAACCTACTTCTCTTTCTAGTAAAATCATCTTCTCCCTCTACATCAGACCCCAAACTGTCATAGGCATCTGTATCATAATACTCCGTCTCGTAACCAGCTTCAGCATCAACTCCACTATTCACATCTAATGGTTGAGATGATACTAATGTTGTGGATGGTTCCCCTATAATCAGATCCTTTGTAACCCTCCCACGAAATTCAATTATATTCTGTCTTGCTTCTAGAAGCTCTTCATTATCAATATCATCATCATCAGTCCAAAATCTTACATCGCCAAGAAAATTTGTCTCATCATCATTGTCGTCATCCATAATATCCCTCTCTATGTCAATAAAATTACCTTCATCAACTAAGTCATTAGGATCTAAGTCATCCTCGTGCTCAATAATTGTTTCATTCGCTAAACCGATATCATTGCGAGCACCCACACTAATCCCTTGACCAACACCCTCACTTAGGCAAGCATCCTCACCCTCACCACCCCCGTGACCAAAACCCTCACTCGGACTAGCACTCTCACCCTCACCCTCACCCACACCCACACCCACACCAACCCCTTGACCATCACCCTCAACTGCCTCATCGATTGCAAAATTTTCTCCATATATCTCAATTAACCCACGATGCAAATAACTGAAAAGTAAATCAATGACATTGTTCTCATTCCATATATATCTCAACCCATCTTCTAGAGACTTTCCAGGAAACTTAAAATAAAGTTTTTCAAATTTACAATTTACCCCATTCTCAATATCTCTAATGAAGCTTTCATAGCTCCTTGAACCGATATCAATTTTTACCAAATCAATCTTACCCCCAACATATTCAAGCATTGGGCGACGGTAAAAATTTCCACCATGGAAAAGGCGAGCCCATGTCAACTTGTCGCTCATCTCAACCCTACACAAAAGAACGCAATATATGTTGTAAGAAGCCACATAATGGAGATTTTAACATGAATGGCCAAAAGTGCTAAATAAATATAAAGAGTTTGACTTGAGCATAAGTGCGAAATCCTTCCCGTCTCATAATTACAAGTGAAATTTCTCTCTAATTTACAGGAATTAACTAGTTCAATTAATATATAGTACCTATGATACGAGAATTCAAGGTGAATAGTGGCATAAAATTAGTTTGCTTTTAAGTTAGATATTTGGTTTGTATAGCTACTTGAAGTCGATGCCAAAAATCTTAGGGCTGATAAAAGAAATTTTTCTCCCATAGTAGACGTGATCTTGTTTTTTTGCAACTAATGAAGGAGAAAAGATGCTAGGTTCTTTGTATATAGATATAGCAGGTTAATGTATTACAAGCAGCATGGCTCACAAGGCTTTAATTTTAGAATGTTACTTCATATTATCTCAATTCTTTCCTACCATCACTTCCATGGATATTGTCTTTTGGCTTTTCAGGATTTTTGACAATAGTTTCATTGTTTTGGCGGCTGAAGAGTGTACTTCTATGCTTAAACTTTGAAGTTAATTTGCTCAGAATCACTGATCTACTTTCAGTTTAAAACCAAACGGTTGGTTTGTTCAACGCACGCAAAGAAATAAGATAATTTGGGAACACGACAAAGACAAACATAGAGACAAAACATAGTTTAGGACCACGACAATATACCTTTTGACAGATTTTGATTGACTTCACGACCACCCACCACGTAGCTCACCACTTGCCGACAACACAATCAAATTGGGACCACCTCACTTGCTTGTGTTTGCTGTGGATGAACGAATCGGGTCAAGTTGTGGGCGAATTGAGTCTTCGGGTCTCTCGTCTTCTTAATTGTAGCAACGAACGAATTGGGTCAAGTTGTGGCCAAATCAGGTCTTTGGGTCTTCAGGTCTTCTCGATTCGGGCAAGAAGCAACGAACAATGGCGTTGGCCAAAAAGGGGCTTGATTCACGAAGGATATTGAGGAAATCGCAAGACGAGATCAAATCAACTCAAAATCTACAAGAATTTCAGAGGAGATCTCACTAGGGTTTTTTAGATGATTTTGGAAAGAAGCAGGGAGCAGCTACACGACTTTTATCTTATGCCTTTTCTCTTTGCCTTTTATTTTTTTTTAAAGCAAAACGACGACGTTTTGCTCTCCGGTGCCATGTCAGCATCGGCAATGCCGACCGACGCTGACTAGGATGCCACATCAGATTTTTCCGACTATGCATGGCCGGATGGACCGAACTGGAACAAAAATAAAAGGTTTAGAACTAAATTGGCCAAAAAAAAAGTTTAGGACTGAATTGGCACAATTGCAATAGGTTTATGACTTTTTTGGTAATTTTCCCCTTGAGACTATATAAACTTTTTATCAACTTCCATACAAGATGTTCCTTGCCTTCATCTTTAAAATCCTTTGATTGCTCTATATATATATTTCTTCTTGTAAGTAACCATGAAGAAATGTTGTCTTTACATCAAGTTGTTCAATATCTAAATTCTAGCTGGTGGAAAACCCAAGAATAACTCGAATAGAATGCATTTTTACAATTGGTGAAAATTTCTCTTTAAAGTTAATTCCTTTCTTTTGACAAATGCCTTTCACTATAAGCATAGCCTTATATCGTAATTGCAAACTATTTTCCTCAATTTTTAACTTGTACACCCACTTATTTGTAAGTGTTCTCTCACCTTCAATCAACTTCACCAATTCAAATGTGTGGTTCTCATGCAAGGATTTAAAGCTCCTCTTGTATGGCTTTATGCGACTCATTTTTTTGATTGCATGACGTAACTTCTTCATAAAATGTCTAGCTCTCATGTAATAGTAAGTAATACATACTCATGCGGTTGATATCTTTGTGAAGGTCTACGCATTCCAACACTTTAATTAGTTCACTTGTCTCAATTGAAGAATTAACATTTTGTGAGGATTCACCATCTTCATAATTTTCATGCACTTCTCCTTTGCGATTTCCACCCAATATGGTAGGAGGATTTCTGTTAAAACTAACAAAATATTGAACTACATTCTTTTGCCTTTCTAACTAGTTAACGTCTTCAATGGTTTGATGCTCAAAGAGCACCACATGTTGGCTTCTAACTATTAGGGAAATCTCTTATAATGTTTTGAAGATGACAAAATAAATCAAATGCTACTAACATGTTTAATAGTTGAGTAACAAACTACGCAGATGATAGAACGTGTAAAGGATATTGTCAATTTCTATACTTGAAAGAAATAGAATATAGACTCTATACTGAAGCTAAACTTATTCAAACTATGTCCAGATCTTAAGACTAAATATGTTCAGAAGCAGAATATGTTCAAACTTACATCCAAATTGTAAAATCTACTTTAGACGGAAGACACTAAGACTTTACTTCAGACGAAATACACTAAGACTTTACTTCAGATGGAAGACACTTGGATTTTACTTCAGACTGAACACACTCAAATTTTACATACACAATGAGACACAAGTCCAAAACGTGACGAGATCTAGAAAGAGACACGAGTTTAGAATGTAGCAGATTTAGAACGAGACAACTTGACAAAATGTAGCAAAGCCAAGTGCTCGTTTTATTGAAGTGTTTTTACTTTTGAGTGAAAAATCTTCTATGGCTAGTATCTTGGCATTAGGGCTGGTTGAAGGGCAAAGCAATATCAGGCCACCATATTTTGATGAAAAGTAATATAATGTTTGGAAAAACAAAATGAAGGCATTCCTAAGATCCAGAAATCCCTTGCAATGGGATGTTGTGGAAAAATGAATCAATCCCACTACTGCATCCACATCAAATAAGAATGGCAGAGACAAAAAAATCGAACCCCTTGCTCCTATGTCTCAGACGGAGATGTCCAAAAGAAAAGCTCTTGATGAAAAGCTATTTATTCTCTATACTGTGCATTATCTCATACTGAATATAATAGAATTTCTTCATATGAAACAGCTAAAGAAGTCTAGGATAGACTTTATGTTACTTATGAAGGGACTGATCGTGTAAAAGAGACAAAAGTAAACTTATTGCTTGGCCAATATGAATCCTTCAAGATGAAGCTAGGAGAGTCAATTAGAGATATGTTCAGTGGTTTCACAGAAATTGTAAATGGTTTGGCATATTAAGGTCATTTAATTTCTGCTCCAATGAAGGTCAACAAACTTTAGCGAGGTCTCTCGAAAGATTGATACCATGTTGAGACCTCAATTCGAGAGACTCAGAGGATTATGCCACTATCCGTTGATGAACTGATTGGCACTCTTCAATCCCACAAAGTGGAACAAATCAATGACGAAGATCCTGTGTCACACCACGATCCTCGGGCACGCACACATCCTTCTCACTTGGTCGATTTTATAATGCGATATCCCAGGACTATATATCACCGACTCTTTCTTTTATTAAGCACATGCGGAAGCAGTTATAATCCCCAGACAATAAATACGATGTGATAGAAAAGCAATGCCATATTTTTTATATTGAAACTTATAACCAAACTTTTATACAAAACACAAACCATAGAACTTCATAACTATTCACATTAATTGGAGTTCACAAAAGAAGATGGAATCTCAATCCATCCAGGTCGTACTCAAGATCTCTCTCGGTATTATCTTCTTCTTCCAAAAATCCTTCTCCTTAGGTTTCACCTCCGAGTTCTCCTTCTCAGACTCCTCCTCTCCAGCTTCTCATCGGGGTCCTGAAATGTTTTCCTTAAACTGGGATGAGACTACGTCTCAGCAAGTTCTACCCCACTAAGGCCCGATTAGTAAACCATTATACTATAGGCTGCCTAAACACGCACAGGTCAGAGGACTTACCTTGGCCTCAGATCCCACCTGCAAGTCAGTACAATTCACAATAGGTACCCAAGTAATCATATCACAGATCAAAGCATCGATCAAATCGACCTAGTCGATTATATGCCAACGAGACCACTCACGGTCATTTTCATCCAATCAATCAATTCACAACATCATATCAAAGTAATGATCAATCGACCTAGTCGATTACATGACATCACGACCCATGCTCGGTCGGAATTTCAATACTATTTATGAAGTCCTATCAAATTAGGACTATTCACCTAAAGCTGATAAATAGATAGCATAGCTTGCCCAAAGATGATAATAAGGTATACTGCTGACCCAAAGTTGGCATATCGCCCGTAGGTCGATATAGTATACCATATGCTCACCCAAAGCTGATAATATATTGCTATTCAGTCCTAACTGATAGAACCAATCACCGAGCCACATGCATTCTCCAAGGCGACATACTTCGTCACCGAGCCATGTGCATTCTCCGAGGTGATATATACATCTAATCACCGAGCTACATGCATTCTCCAAGGCGACATACTTCGTCACCTAGCCATGTGCATTCTCGAGGTGACATATCTAATCATCAAGCCCCGTGCATTCTCCAAGGCGACGTACTTCGTCACCGAGCCATGTGCATTCTCCGAGGTGACATATCTAATCATCAAGCCCCGTGCATTCTCCAAGGCGACGTACTAATCATCGAGCCACATGCATTCTCCAAAGCGATATACCAAATCACCAAGCCATGTGCATTCTCCGAGATGATGTACTATTCACCGAGCCACGTGCCTTTCATGATGATTCATCCCATTTCTAAAGTAATTATCCACAACCTTAATTCGTACTCAATTTACCCAAATAATCAATTTAGGAACATATCCTAAATATCCACAATTAAATCAATTGGGCACAATTCAAAGCTCCAATAAATAAACTGACTGCGCCACGACAATCAGCACGAGATTTCAGTCGTCGGCCATCTCAATCTTAATTTCCGAAAAATAATTAATTAATTAATTAATTTCGAAAATTAATTATTAAATATTAAAAATTCCGTTTAGCTCAAAATAAGGCCCAATTAAATAAATGGACTGCACCACAATCACCAGCATAAATTTCCGGTCACGGGCCATCCTAGTTGAATTTTCGGAAAATAAATAATTAATTAATTAATTTCGAAAATTAAATAGTTAATATTAAAAATTCAATTTAGCTCAAAATAAAGCCCAATTAAATAAACGGACTTCACCACGATCATCAGCATAATATTCCGGTCACTAGCCATGTCAATTGAATTTTCGGAGAATAAATAATTAATTAATTTAATTCCGAAAAATAATATTTAAATACTAAAAATTCCACTTAGGCCCGAAAAGCCTAATTGAAGCCCATTAAGGGTCGGAAAAAAAATCCTGAGATGCTTTCAATAAATAGTAGACTATGTCTATTTGCTAATTGCACAATCAATTTAACTAATTCACATCACAATTGACTAATAAACACTAATCCATTCTAATCTAACCACCTAATTGCATTTAATTAAACCTAACCAACCCCTAAGCATAATTAGCCAACTAAGCAAGGATTAGTGAGATTACTCACTGGAATCGCGCGCAAAACGTATCAATCTGACGGGGACGACATGAGGAACGATTCTTCCCAAAGCACGGCTCAGGTTCGAGGCTCGGAAACGGCCCAAAAGCGGGCCCGAAGGTGCTGGAAACCCACACGGTGGGTTGCTGTTCTTGGCTAGCCAGAGCTAGTCTGGTGGCCAAAACAGCGAGGCGGGGCCGGCGGAGGGTGAGGGGGACGACGGGGAGGTCGGGACGGCGGCGAGCAGTGGTTGGAGGCGTTGGACAGAGCTGGGCAAGGGCGGAAGTCACGCGGGAGAGGGACGGCAAGCGCAAGTGGCGCACGGGCGGCGAACGGTGGACGCATGGCGTGCGCGGGTGGTGCAGACG
This sequence comes from Eucalyptus polyanthemos subsp. polyanthemos, assembly GCA_017140185.1. NCBI lineage: Eukaryota > Viridiplantae > Streptophyta > Magnoliopsida > Myrtales > Myrtaceae > Eucalyptus > Eucalyptus polyanthemos. The sequence continues at coordinate 26,319,212 of CM029467.1, read as the reverse complement.
ACCGCTCGGCGGCGTGCGGCGGCGACAGCGAGCTTTTTTGGTCTTCAACGACGGTGGCTGCTGCTTCTGCTCTTCTTCAGCTTCTGGTTCGCATGAAGGAGAAGACGAAAGAGGGGGGTTCGGTCACATGGGGTGGGGAGAGGAGAGAGAAGAGAGAGAAGGAGAGATAAGGGGGGTTTGACTGGTCAAAAAAGAAAAGAAGAGAGAGAAAAGGCAAAGTGGGAAATGACAAGTTCGGTGGGGGGGGTTTCTCGCACGAGGAGGAGGGGAGAGGAGAGAGAGAGAAAAGAAGAGAGGGGGAGAGAAAAGAAATAAAATAACCTAATACTATTAGTCTTATTTTATTCTTTTCTTTTCTCTTTCCCTTTCAATTTTCTTTCGGTCTTCAATTTTTCCTCTGATAATTTCTTTCTTGAAATTTCAGACTCGTCAATAATTTGACGGACGATGAGACAGGATTCTAAAAAAATGAATTGTGACACGCTCGAATATTCGATTCCCGAAACCAAATTAAACTTCATGGTTAGAATCAATCAAACGCGATTTTAGTCAAATCCAACCAATTGAGTAGCTTTTAGGGATTTTACTGTAGATACATCCCTTAACGACTTCACCCAATAGGTTAGTTAACTCGTGAGTGATCAGCTCAGAGAAAAAGGACCATAGGCACGTTGATGACATGCCCATTTCACTTTATTGAAACGAGGTCGAATTTCAGGATGTCACATCCTGAAGGTAAGAAGTCCATCATTTTAAAATCTAATGCCGATTCTGATGATACCGACTTAGAAAATGACATGGATGATGAAGAACTTGCTTTTATGATGAAGAAATTCAAAAAGTTGAGTATAAAATGGAAGAAACAATACAAGTAGAATGGACAGAAAAAAAAAACAATGAAAGAAGATGATGAGTAAGGAAATATATGCTTGATGGCACATTCAGACTCAGACTTAAATTTAGAATCAGAATCAGAATCAGAATTAGAATTAGACTCAGAATCAGAGTTTGACTTAAACACGGACTTAGAATTCGACAAGGAAATCGAGGTAAGACATTCAAAAATTCATATTAAAGTTTTTAAGTATATAGATGAGCTTTACTCAAATCTCAAATCTTTTCTTAAAAAGATCTCTGAACTAAAAAAGGAAAATTCATGACTTAGGCAAGAGGATCTTTCTCGAAAAGAAAAGTTTGAAATTTTGCAAAAAGATTTTCTACAAACAAAAGAAAGTCGAGATTTACTTGTCAAAGAAAATAATTCTCTAAATTTTTTTTTTCAAATATTTCAACAAAATTTATAAATGGTTCAAAAATATTAGAGCATATCATTTCCATACAAGTGTCTTACTATAACAAGTCGAGACTTGGTTTCAATAAGGAAAGTAATTCTTTGATAGATTTTCCTAAAGTCAAGAAGAGACTTAAACAAAGAACTCCTAAACTTACGTACAAAAGCATTTTCAAAGGATACTTTATGAAACCTGTTGGTCAAAATGCCCTAAAGTGTTCAAATTGTGGAGACTCTGAACACTTTCAGAAAGAATATCCTAAAGTCTGGAGATCTATTAAGAAATATTGGGTAAAAACAACATATTCTACTAACTTTCATGGACCTAAGAAAATATGGGTACCAAAGAAAATGTGAGTTATTTTTGCAGGAAATAAATGAAAAGAAGAAAGAGAATTTGGTAAGGAATGTATACATACATACATATATATATATATATATATATATATATATATATATATATATAATATGGTTTGAGTACATAATTTAAAAATTCTCATTATACTTATATTCTCTGTGTATTGATTGATTTGAACTTTATAATGACCGTATTCTATGATTTTGTTATATTGATATATTTTTTGTAATTCGTAAGATGGAATTTGTTTAAATAATTTGATTGGTTGATATCTTGCCTTCTTATAATTCGGTTGATTGGATAGATACTCCAGGATTTTATTTGCTTTGATTTTATCGTGCTTTGACTAATTGAGAATTTCTTTTTCAAGATATTATTGTGCATAATGTTCTTTCCTTAAATAATAAGTTATGATGAGTTAAATAAATAATATTTGATTATCCATGGAGATTTTATATTTTGCTCTAACGTCAAGGAAAGATCCAATTACAAGGATACCAAAAAGAAAATGAGTTTATTGCAGGAAATTTTACTGGGGAAGAATGATTGCAAATCTACGCAAATTTTGGTGCAATATGAAAAGTACACATGCAAAGATTGGCAATGATAATTTTTAGTCAATGGTATATTTCAAACATATATTTTGGGTAAGAGAATAATTTTTTTTATTATCCTACCTTGCAAATTATTACTTGATTTTATGAAGATTCTAAATGATTGCCTATGAATTATATATGATTTATATTGCAAAGATCTCTTGTCATAAACATAAGGTATTGCATTCTTTTTTGGTTGATTTGGCACGTGATAGAAATATCAGTTTTCTTTTTGCGAAATATATTAATAATATGATTTTGAGTTTTATGCTCAAGGAAATCCCTTTATTCGTGAAAGATATTACTTTTTGTTCATGGATACTCTTGCTATATTTTTAGAAAATATCTTATATCTAGCAAGTTTGATCCGCAAATCGGAGGAATGTATTATGTGATATTTTTTGCAAAGATTCTTCTCTATCATACAACAATTTGCAGGTGGCAAAAGAAACCTTCATATGAAGTTTGAAAAGCTCGATCTGAAAATTATGAAGATTCCGTATTATTTTTGAATTATTGAAAATTCTCGTCTTTGTGTAAAATTCTCACAAATTATTGAGCAAGAACGTGTAGTATCAGCAAATTCTCGAAAGGCCACAATTAATGCTATTTGCAAATATTGTCATGATGACAGGGGGAGAAAGTGAATCCAAGAGAGAGGGAGAATCGTGATCACCTCAAAATGGCAACTAATTAAGGGGGAGCATTGATCAATTATGGAAAAATCTTTTTGAATTGATAATGATCTTGATTATAATGGAAAGAAGAAAAATGTAAATGTGTTAGAACTTGTCAAGTTCTAAAAAATCTGGTTAGTGCATCTTTTATTACCTTTTGTCATTAATAAATCTCTTATTTACATTATCATTTTATTATGACAAAAAGGGTAAGTGAATTTTATAATGCATCCGTGATTTTTATTGGATATTTGCTGATATATATATGATCGAAGTGAGCTATATTACATATTTTTGATATTCAACTTACTTCGTAAAAGCTGATTTTTTTTTTTTTTTTTGAAATTGTGTTTCATGCAAGATATATTTGTTATCGTTTTATATTCTCTACGTGATACCATTTCCATTGTTATCACTTTTTGATTATGACAAAAAAGGGGAGAGAATATAAATATGCATATTTGTTGATATTAGTTATTGAGCTGGGATTATCTTTCCATATATAATTATGCTCAATCTATTTGCTATCTTCTGCTATATTTTGATTTCAATTACATTATTCTTTAAAATTGCCCTGATTTATTGATATCTTTAAAAGCATGTTTACACATTTGCATATTCAGAGACCGTTTTGTCATCATTAAAACTAGGGAGATTGTTAGGGAAATTCCTTATAATGTTCTAAAGATGACAAAAATAAATCAAAGGCTACTAACGTGTTTAATGGTTGAGTAATAGACTATGTAGATGATAAAACATGTAAATGATATTGTCAAAGTCTATACTTGAAAAAACCGGAAGATAGATTCTATGTTGAAGCTGAACTTATTCAAATTGTGTCCAGACCTTAAGGTTAAATTGGTTCAAAAGCAGAATATGTTCAGACTTACGTTCAGATTGTAAAGTCTACTTCAGATGGAAGACACTAAAATTTTACTTCAGACTGAATACACTCAGACTTTACATACAGAACAAGTTTAGAACATAGCAGATTTAGAAGAAAGTATGTTCAAAACGAGACAACTTGACAGAATGTAACACAAGCTCCAAACATATAACAGCTAGTGATCTAGTTTGGATTCAACATCAACATAGGTTTGATTGACTCAATCTAATTGATTGATAATTAAATCTTGAAGACAAGAATTTTTTAAACGGAGAAACTTTACTTATAAAAACTAAGATTCTATTTGTATGGGCGATTAGAATCAACTTGGGATTTTACTTCTATCACTTAACGACTACTAAATCTGTCCAATGGGTATATTGGAAGACGATGGACAAAGTACACCCCAAGTGCCAAAACTTGGCACGGAGGGACACTTAAGTACCAAAAGTTAGGAAAGTAACACTTAAGTGCCAAAATCGGAGCAAAATGGATCACTTAAGTGCCACTCCAGAGAAAATCAGGCCAAATTGTTGACGTGGCCATTTTCCGGCGAGGTGAGTGCAAAATGGCGTTGTTTTGCACGCTGACGTGGCTAGAAAATGCAAAAACGACGTCGTTTTATCTTTACGTGTTAAATAATTAATATAAAAATTAATTAAATTAAATTTAAAACTAAATTTATTCAAAATATTTTAAAAAATTAAAAAACTTTAAAATGGGGGGGCGAAGGGAGGCAGCCGAGGGTTGAGCCCTCGCCGCCGCCGCGCCGCCGACGATAGGAAGGACCGACGGTTGTCGGCCCTTGGACGAGGGGGAGGGTTGCCAGCCCTCGCCCAGATCACCGGCCCCTGGCCGACCTGCGGCGAGGGCCTGCGAGCCCTCACTGGATCTGGGTGAGGGCCGCGACTCTTGCCCCAGATCTAGGCGAGGGCTCGCGGGCCCTCGCTGCCGGTTAGCCAGCATCACCGGCCCCTGGCTAAGGTCCGATGACCCCACTCGATGCTCCCCTCACCGTTGTCGCCCCTTCCCGGCGACGGTGGCGAGGGCCTGCGAGCCCTCGCTTAGATCTGAGGCGAGGGTCGCGGCCCTCGCCCAAATTCGGCGAGGGCTCATAGGCCCTCGCCACCGATTAGCCAAGGGTCGGCAACCCCGAACAACCCTCCCCCTCGGTCGTTGGCCCTTCCGGCGGCGGCGGGGGGGAGGTGGCAATGGTGAGGGCTCGGCCTTCAGCCCGCCCCTTCGGCCCCCTATCTTTTTTATTTTAGTTTTTTTAATTTTTTAAATATTTTAAATAAATTTAGTTTTAAATTTAATTTAATTAATTTTTATATTAATTATTTATCATATCAAAGACAAAACGACATCATTTTTGCATTTTCTAACCATGTCAGCGTGCAAAATGACGCCGTTTTGCACTCATCTTGCCGGAAAATTGCCACGTCAGCAATTTGGTCGGATTTTGGCCGGAGTGGCACTTAAGTGATCCATTTTGCTCCGATTTTGTCACTTAAGTGTCACTATCATAACTTTTAGCACTTAAATGTCCCTCCGTACCAAGTTTTGGGACTTGAGGTATACTTTGTCTGGAAGACGATCCTCTAGATACTGTCCAACGGTTAGTTTGGAAGTGGAAGAGTATTTAAGGAGACTAGAACTAGAGAGTAAGTAAGAGACGGAGCGTAGAATCTAGAATTCCAAAATCTGAGCAAACTTCGATCATACACTTGTCTTTTGTGAGCTTAAAAGTTTGTGATTGTGAGCGAAATACCAAAAGAGTGACTTAGTGAGATAGTGTGATTTACCACTGAGTGTTTGTACTTAAAGTTGTAATATCTTATTGACCATATAGTGGAATCCAACTAAAAGGCTGTTAGCATGGGAGAGTGAACGTAGGCTTGATCTAAGTCGAACCACCATAAATTTCGTGTGCAATCTTTTCTTCCTTTAACTCTCCTTATTTAAGTTTGTTGCACACTTACATATTATTTCAGAAGTCTGTTCCATCGCATAATAGATTTTGAACATCCACTAGAAGTCTGGTGGCTCATTTGTCAGATTCTGATCCTTATTCATACTTTGCTCGAAATTTGTTTTATTCCGCATTTATTTGTCAAGACTTCTTTCAAACATCTATTTACCCCCTCTAGGTGTTCGTACTAGCTTTATCACTAACGACTTTCTTTGCAACTTGATCCTACAATTTATAGCCAAAATTTTCATGTCTATAACCCAAAATATACATTATTTAGACTTGTCATCAAGTTTTGACCTTTTATATCTTAAAATATGCACAAATGCTTGTAACTAGATACTTTTGGATGATTGTAAGAAACATATTTTCCACTCAAAACTCTTTGTGAAACATACCCTTAAAAGGAATGAATAGAGAAAGATTTATCAAATCCACTATTGTTCTCATTGCTTTACCCAAGAATGACTTAGGCAACCTTATATGAGAGAGCATACACCAAATTCGGTCATTAATTGTCCAGTTCATTCTCTTTGCTACTCCATTCTAATGTTGTATTTCTGAAACGGTCTCCACAAGCTTGATATCATAATCTTTACAATAATGTTCAAACGGGCTACTATATTCACCATTGTTATAAGCTTGAATACACTTTGGTTTCTTTCCGATTTCTCTTTTCATGTTGACATGAAATTATTTGAAAGTAGCAAACATCTTATCTTTAGATTTCAAGGTAACAACCCACACTCTTCTGGACCAATTATCAATAAATGTCATAAAGTATAATGCATCACCAAGTATTCTAGCATCCATGAAATAAACACCAATGTGAACTAAATCAAGTACATATGATTTTGTGTGGGGAGAGGAACTATGAAATGAGAATCTCTATTGCTTACCTATTAGACAATGAGTACATTCCTCCATATTTCTCTCATTTAATGGTACAAGATTTTTTCTAGCAAGAGTGTCAAGCCTGTCCTTGCTGAGATGACCTAGTGTCATATGCTATGGGTCAACTCAAGAGTCCTTTACTACATTTACCTCTTCTCTAATCAACTTAACTTGCATGGTATAGAGAGTGCATGTCTTCTTGCCCTTAGCCACTATCGTGGAACCTTTAGTCAATTTCCATTTGCCATCATAGAAGAAATAACAATAACCATTATTATCTAAGACACTTGTGGACATCAAGTGAAGTCGAATGTCTTAGGCATGTCTCACATTTCTCAAATGTAAATTACATCCAACATCGGTTTTAAAATAAACATCTCTCATAACGATAACCCCAATAATCTTGGAAATACCACCGTTTCCCATCAGAGCACAATCAAAATCACTATTGTGATAGGAAAAAAATAATTATGTCATGAAGTGACATCAAATGAGGCTGTAGAATCAACAACCCTACTAGAGTCTTCGTATGTAAGGCTCACACATGCATTGTTACAAATGAATACAATATCGCCATTGGATACACCTACCTCTGCAACATGTTTCTCTTCTTTCTTTCAATCTTCATTTTTATCATGGGATGTATCTCTCTTTGGCAACCAACACCCTTTAGCATAATGTCCCATCTTGCCAAAATGATAGCACTTCCTCCTCGGCCTTGATTTCAACCTTCCTCTTGACTTGCCTCTTTTATCATTATCTTGAAACTTTTTTGATTGATTTCTTGCCTGGTTTTTAATGACAAGAGCCTCTGAGTTAGAAGTATAATTCGAACATTTTCTCCTTGTTTCTTTATTGAACAATCTTTCTTTAACCATGCTCATAGAAAGCACAATGAAAGGAGCTGAATTGCTTAATGCCACAACCAGTGTCCCAATTCTTAGGAAGAGTACCATTTAATAGACATGATTGCAATTCATCACCAAGATCAATTTCAAGATTTGTCAATTGATTTATAACATCTTGAAATTCACTCAAGTGTTTTGATATGCTACTCCATTCCTCATATCTCAAATTCATGGGTTTTTTAACTAGAAAAGTTCTATTTCATGGGGTTCTCTTCTCATAGAGTCTTATGAATGCTTCCACAAAGTTTTTGCTTTCGTCTCTTAAGTAACATGATGAAACACACTATCGTCAATCCATTGTCGAATAAACCCAATCTTTTTCTAATTCATTTGCTCCCATTTTTTGTCTTCTTTATCCCCTTTAGCCTCATCACCTTCAATGGGATCAACCAAATCTTTACAATATAACACATATTTCATTTGAGGCTTCCAAATGAAATAATTTGAGGCATTTAACTTAAACATGGTGCCACTAGTTTCCTCAATTTAACACTAGAATCTCAATGCTAGCTCTGATACCACTTTGTTGGGGAGAATCGAGGTAATAATTCACCAAGAGCTAATAATCCATGATCAATTTCTCCCCCGAAACTAAACTAAACGAAATCGTTTTAACCCTAGCAATAACCAGCAATAGATAATGCCAAAATGACAAGGAGACCAAGACAATAACAACACAAGAATTTAACGTGGAAACCAATGAGGGAAAAACCACTAACTACCCAAAAACTTTCACTAATCACCAGGACTAGTAGGATACACAATGTGCTCTTCTCTAGTCACACACTAGAGGCTTAGTATTAACAATACAACCGTATTTCCTTACCACAAAGGTGGATTAACAAAAATGAAATAGGAAAACCCTAGTCACGATAGAATAATTCGGAGGAGGTTCTCTACAAACAAAACCGATCAATTCGTAGCCCTCAGCCTCATTTACAACATTCTCACATTTGAGCCAATTTCATCAACATTTGGCATTCGAATTAGGATCACAAAAGCTGCGCCCCCTTTTCTCTCTCCTCTCCCCTATACTCTTGGTGCTCTTGGCGAGCTCTATATCTCACTCTTTCCTCTTTCCTCTTCTTGGGCACACTCTCACACGAGCAGCCCCACTTTTCTTTCGTTTTGCTTTTCGAGAGGCACAAACACCTGAAGTGTCAAAACTTGGCATGTAGAAATACTTAAGTGCCAAAAGTTTCCAAAATCTGAGCAAAATGGATCAATTAAGTGTCAATAGCGAGAAAATCCGACCAAAATGCTGACGTTGTGTTTTTCTGGCAAGACAAATGCAAAACAACGTCGTTTTGCATGCTAACATGGCTAGATAAGTCAAAATAACATCGTTTTACATGTTAATGTGGCTAGATAAGCCAAAAACAACGTTGTTTTGCCTTAGATTTGAATTTTAATATAAGTTTAAAACTTTTGAATTTTAATATAAGTTTAAAATTAACTTTAAAAAAAAGAATAAAAAGGAAGAAGAAGAAGTTGTAGAAGGCATTGGGCAAGGGTTGCCCAGCCCTTGCTCGACACCTTTTGCAACTTCTTTTATTTTTTAAGTTTTAAATTAAATTTAATTAATATTTATATTAAAATTCAAATAAGAAGCAAAACCACGTTGTTTTCCCTCTTCTTTGCCGACTCACTTTCTCGACGAGTTACGTATGTGACTTATATTATTAAAAAAAGCCACATTAGATTTCCAGCATCCTTTGTCAAAATTGGCACCTAAATGTCCCATTATTCAAAGTAGCACTTGAGTATACCATTAGGAACTTTTGGCATTTATGGGTCTCTCTGTGCTAAGTTTTGGCAATTGCGCTGTACTTCTATCTACTTTCTAACTTTTTCTTTTTTTATATTGTTTGTTTTATCATATTGGCTGGGCCCCATAAATGAGATGGACCTAGCCAATAGGCCATGATAGACCAAAATCAATTGTTATATCAAATCAAGACGCATGCCCACTTAGGAAACGAGATGCCGAAGTTAAAAGGGAGGCGTGGTATGATTGACCACACCGAGACATTCCATAATACAAGCCAAGGAAGGGAACGATCTTTAGAAGGGAGCGCTAGCTTGATGAATTGGCTCGCTAGGCGTTGGATGGTGCTATGACGGAGGCCAATTGTCCTAGACCAAGATACTCGGCTCCGAGAGGGGAGGCCCTACATATCCGTTCACTAATTCGAATCATCTAGAAAAGGATTTCACACATTGATTCAAAGACTTCATATCACTATTTTAGGGAAAATTATCCAAAAAGTCCTAAACCTATTGTATGTTTATCAATTCAGCCTTAATTTTTTTAATTGTGAAATTGAGTCATAAACCTTTAACATTCTACTAATTAGTTCATGCCGCTAATTTTGATTGGAAATTGCTGACGTGGATATCAAATATCTTATCTTGTATGATTTGCGCTAATGTGGACAATTTTTTATAATATTTTAATTTTTTTGAATTTTATTTATTTATTTTCTTTTTTTCTTCCATTTTCCTTCATTACTTCTTTTCTCTTCTTTGCTTCCCCCCCCCCCCCCTTATTTTTTTTCCCTCCATTGGCTATCGTCAAGCCTCGTTGATGGCTGGCGGAGGTTGCCAGCTTAGGCGAGGGTTGCCCTCATTGGCCTAGACCCTTCGCCAGATCAAGCGAGGGCTGCCTTTGCCAGCCTGGCTCGAGCTCCCCTAAGGCAGATGACAACTATGCAAAATTCCAGTGAAATCCATACAAATGTGTAAGACTCCATTGAAATCCACATACAATTGCAATGGGACAAATCCCTTAGGACAGAGTAAACTGTCCTTGTACAAATGCGCAAGACGCCAATGAAATCCATATGCTCTGCCTCATGAGAAGTTGATACAGAAACACCTTCATCCCTAGAGTCACTTAATGCGGACTCATATCAAGAAAGTTTTCCGTGGAGGAACAACTCGATCATCACATATTGTCAGAACAATAGTCAGGAAAGCACATCAGACTTCTGAGATTTCCGAGCTTCAAGAACAAAACGCACGATGACCAAGTAATTCACATGAAGACATCAAAACCTGACTCTATAAACATACATGTGCAGGTATATATTTGACCCACACGCTGACTAAACTAAAATGATATTCGATCGACCACATAAGCCCCTCTAGACAATTGTTCTGCTGAAAATTGGCCAAAAAAAATGGTCAAGCTATGCAGTAGACTCGGCAGCATCGACGGGTTCCTCCAAACCAGTAGAATAGGAGTTAAAGCTATCAATTGGTCTAGCTGGCTGGATTTTCACAGGAGTCACTGTTCAGACGAAAACTTCGGCCGCCTAGGATCATCATTCAAAGCATCTACTTTTCCTAGTTGTACAAATTCACAAGAAAGTTCAGCTACTCCTTGCAAGTCTTCCGCACAATATAAATTCATTCCAAATAGACTCCTTCTATGAACTTTTACCCAAAAAAGACTATCAAAAAGTTATCTTCTCAATTGGACCGAATGTCGCAAGAAGTAGTTTTTCTTTTACAACATTGTGTTGTCATCATTTAAAGGTGCCTGTCAGATGCCTCTGCTATGAGTACTATGATCTTACGTTGGATGTTAATTTATTACTCGAGTCTACCTCTAGTTTGGACACAAAAGTTTACTTTGGACAAAAACTGTAGGAATAAAAGGCCCATGGAACAAGATTCGTGTTCTAGGTAAGAGCTTTAGATTGCATTTCATGATGCAGTTTCAAACTCGAAAGTTCCAAACCCCACGAGTTGTGTTGTGCCCAAAAACACCAAATTGAAAAACCACAGATCAGCTAAGAACATGACGAATATCCGTGTAGTAGAAAGCCCTTTTCCAGATAACTACGGATATAATATTATGCTTTAGTCTCACAACCAAAACCTAAAATCCCTTTCATTGTTGTTTGTTTGGACAAATTGAAACCATGGTTATTTTTCCTCTGTAATTATCGATAACCTCCCAACACCAGAGCCACTTAATAAAACTCCTAACCATTAGACAATATCCTTGTTTTTTTCATTCCAAACTCAATTGCAGGGGGACAAATCCCTTAGTACTGGGTGACCTCTCCTCTCCAAGACTGTATTGAGATCCATAGGCTCTGCCTCAAGAGATGTGGATATAGGAACAACTGTATCACTAAAGCCACCCAATGTGGAGTCATATCAAGAAGGTTTTACGTGAAGGAACAACTCGATCATCACATATTGACACAATCTGTCAGGATCGTGAGAATTTCCAAGCTCCAAGAGCAAAAAACATGATGACGGTGCAATTCATATGAGGACATCAAAAACTGACTTTAGAGACATACGTATATGCGAATGCATTAGACCCACATGCTGGCTAAACTAACACCAGATCAACCACATAAGCCCCTCAAAGACATTGTTCGGCTGAAAAGTGGCCAAAAAATATTCAAGCTAAAACACAGTTTTCATACTAAGTGAACGACTGCTTCATGGCCTATTTGAAACCTTAAAGTTTTAACAGAAACGAGCCTTCAAATTTGATCAAGCAGTGGTTGATCTAGACATTCTTTCCTCAGCTATTCTCTTCTTTTCCTCAGCCTCTGCTACCTTCTTCTGCTCACTTTATAGCCTGACCTCGCTTCTTCAGACTCGAGTAGCAAGATCTCCCAGCCTGAGAGGAGCTTTTCCCTCCTAAACTTCACTTCCTCCATCTTTCTCGTGAGCTCTTCCTCTTCCTTGGCAATATCATCCATTATCTGCTTATACAAAATGTGAGTCTCCTGGCTCTTCTTCATAGCAGAGAACCTTTGATCCCTTTGTAGGTTATGCAGCTCAAGCACAGCATTGTCCAGCTCAAATGCTAAAAAGTCGAAAGTGTTTTTATTGAAATTGGCTTGAAATGTCTCAATTGCTGTATGTTGCTCTGACGATAATCTAGTTCTAGCTGAGCTTAATGTTGATAGTGCCTTAGATAGCCTCTCTTTTAAATTCAATTTAAAGAGACCCGAAAGGCATTCCTTCAAAGACTGCTTAGCCTTCTCAACTTCTTCTAAGCCAGGAATTTTCAGCCGTCAAAGCACCATCATGGTGGCACGAAATTGATCCTACACGAACAACATTAGTCCCAGCTGCATTGACGAATTCCTCCAGACCAGTAAAATACTAGTCAAGCTTAGCAGTTGGTCTATCTTGCTGAATGTTCGCTGGAGGAATAACTGTTAAGACACAAACTTCAGCTTTAATCACCAAAGTGTCATTTGCTAGGTATCCCCCAGTATGATTATGAAGCTCAAAAAATGGAATGAATCTTGCAAAACCCCAGTCTCTCTCTCCCGCAGAGAAATCATGTTGCGTCTCTGCAAAATCCAGGAGGCAGGGTGATGAATTCAAGGACTTCTTCACAAGCATGACATGCGGAAGAAACATTGGAGACCGTCAAAAACTAGAATGTTGTATTGAACGTCAAGCAAAATATTAGCAACAGAAGAAGCAACCAGCAACCCTGATCAGCTTAACCAACAAAAGTCATACAAAAGTCGATAAACTGACAATACACAGCATTTTTAAGACCACCAGACATAACTATCTTAAACTTAAATTGTGGATATCTCTACTTTCTGGACCAACATTTGGATCATATAGGTGCAGCCCAGCCCCAACTCCTCCATCCACTGGACCTCTTGCTTACAAAATTAACTTGCTATGTTCCTTGATTAGTAACCTCGGGATTGTTGGACGCACCTGTTAGAAGCTGACCCGCCTTTGAGAGGTTTAACTAATGAAATACAGAAAACATGAAAAATATTAACCGTCAGATCAATATCTCTATTTCTACTTCTACTCACCTAGCGTTTTCTTATCTGTAACTCTTCTTCTTCTTCTTCATACTTTATTAGAAAATCCAATTCAAAAGTTAATAGGTGAAGAGACCACATGAACATAAAGAATATATAAGACCCGTTGTCAAGTGATAAGGAGCAATACTTCAATAATCTAGATGCACAACCAATCAAAGAGAAACCTATCATACACCTAGATTAAAAACAAGAGACTCCAAGAAAAATCAATCCAATTCAAGAACATACCCCTTCTAACAGAGTAAGCATTATCGATTTGATCGATGACACGCAAGCTGAACTGAGTGTTTCTGGACCACCCGTTCGGCAGCGTCGCAGAATCAGGGACATTGAGGTACAGCGACAAATGGTCCGTGTTGTCCCCCCTGGGGAATACCAGAATTCTCCTGCTCAAAAAGGATCAGGGACGACGCGAGAATCGCTTGGCAACTCGATGAACATGTGATCATCAGGAAACAACACAAAAATAGAAACCTAAAAAAAAAAAAAACAGTTTTAAAATAACATCTACAACCGTATATTGTGAAGTTGCTGATTTTCGCATTCTGCCCAGTGAAGTTTTTTCGCATTCTGCCCAGTGAAGTTGCTGATTTTCCACGTGAATTCTCGCCAATAGACATCATCTTGTGCATCCATATTTTTTTATATTTGGCTGCCGCTTCTGCACGAGCAACTTTCGGAAAGAAAACGGATGTTCCTTCTTAGCCGACACTCTAATTGCGAAGAAGAGGAGGAGGAGGAGAAGGGGTAACCCACGAAGAAAACAGAGAACTGAGTCAAACGAAACGTTAAAGAATAATTAACAATTTAATTTGCACGGAAATTGAATAAAAAACAAATCCAAAAAAGAATCACGAGCTGATATGTTATCTCCAGGTAGATTTATTGGAGATTCAACACTCTGACACGTTGATTTTTTCCTTTCTATTTGTTACTTCATTCCCTTACAATGCAGGAATTGGAAAATTAAGAGTTAGTCCATATGAGTACTTGTGTAGAACGTTGTTAGTTTCGACTACAAGGTGATGGTATGTTGGAAGTCCAATTTTTCATGGATCTACTGGGTGGAGCTGCGTCGCGCATGAGGTGGACCGGCGTGTGGTCTCGTGTGGACGAACTGCAGTATTGGAAGCCTCTGTGTTTCTCTCAACTGTTGTCTCCTCCTTCTCATTTTATAGAGAGCGACTTTTCCTTATTTATGAGAACAAATCGCTTTTCTTTCCAAACTTCAACTTCCCTGATCAGAGATTTCGAACTATTCAATTTTGGTTTATCTCTTGAAGATTGAATAATATAATTGAATTGATAGTTGCGAATAACCACCGAAAACTCTATCAACAAAGGACTTTAAATTTGCTGAGCCGACCACATCTTAAGAAGTACCCTCAATTACATGTAAAATTGTACCTAATAACGTCATGTTCGAACCGTATGATTTACACATGATGCAAATATGAATTATGTATTAATGATATATTTTTTTTTAGGGGTCGGACCAACCTTTACTTCCCTAAATGATTGGCCAAAATTTTGGTGCAATGCTCCATTTGCCAATTCTTTCCTCAAGGTAGTTCACTCATGCTTTAGGTGTTTCTTTCTATCTGGATACTAATCCTCTTGATCTTAATGGTTGGAGAAGCTCGAAGATTCCAGCAAATCCAAGACATATATGGATCGAAGACAATTAATGCAGTTTCTAAGTAAGGATTTAAAACCCTACCTAAATAAAGTAGAACTCTAGAATGCTACAATTATAATTAAATGAATATAGTCGTTACTTTGCTTGATAAAATTTTTTTATTGATGAATCCATAGAATTTGTTCCTCGAAGGATCCACTGCCTTTGTTAATTTTGAAACTAAGTCTCTCCAATTTTTTAAAAGCCCTTTCCCGAAACCTACTTTTTCCTTTGGGACCCTTTTCTCGGGCCTTAGTGTCACGAACTGACTTTTCACAATTTCGTAAATGCATGGATGTGAACCCGTACTACGGGGAGAAGCATGGAGGATGTGACATGAACGATACAACTTTGCCATAAGAGTGGCATCGGGAGTTTATGTATAGAATCTATTGATGAAAGGAATAATATCACTTGGAAGATGTTAGATGGCAGGGTTGGCCATCTATGCATGAACTTGTTAGAGCTAATGCCGCTTTCTTGATGATGTCATAATAAGGGGAAACTAGTTATTACATTAAATCAAGATGCATTCCTTTGCTTAAGATGGTGAGTTGCTCAAGTTGATGAGAGACATTGAATGATTGGTGATAACAAGACATTTCATGATACAGGCAATAGGAGTGATCCTTCAAAAAGAAGGCTAGCCTAGTAAATCTACTCACAAGGTGTCACACCATCCCTTAGCTGAGGCCAATTGGCTTAAATTGTGACAATTGATATCAGAGTAGAATCCCTAAGTTACATGTACATATGTCATCTACTACAATGTGTCGAGTGTGATTAGTAGAGACAATGCGTTCCTAGTGGCCAAGCATAGG
This sequence comes from Eucalyptus polyanthemos subsp. polyanthemos, assembly GCA_017140185.1. Taxonomy (NCBI): domain Eukaryota; kingdom Viridiplantae; phylum Streptophyta; class Magnoliopsida; order Myrtales; family Myrtaceae; genus Eucalyptus; species Eucalyptus polyanthemos. The sequence goes on along the minus strand of CM029467.1, from coordinate 26,303,297 downwards.
CCATTCGCATAAAGCCTAGGGAGAGGCAGTGCTGGTGTGGTACACAAGGAAATGACAGCAAGTGATGCATTCTGTTTGACGCGCATTGGCCATTCATGTAAAACATAGAGAGAAGCAGCAATCATTAAAGTGATAGAATACGTCATAAGGAGGGCGCTGTTGAAATCAAGTGCAGAGAATGTCACAATCCGACTATTCCCCGTTTCATGAAAAAGCATGGAAGTAAATTTGTAATATAGGGAGAAGTATGAGGAATGAGATATGGATGACATAACTTGATCATGGGGGTGGTGTCGAAAACTTTGTACTAGAAATCTACTGATGAAAGGAATATCATGCAAAAAAATGTCCAAAGGCGAGGCCAGTCATCCATGCATAAACTAGTCAGGAGTTTAATGCCACTCTCCTGATGATGGTCATGTCAGGTCGAAATCAATTGTAACTTTGAATTGAGATGCATGGTCTGTTCGAAACACAAGATTCCCGAATAAAAAGGGAAACGTGATGATACGATTGATCACAATGAAGCATTCCATAATACAAGCCTTAGAAGCAAAGGCTGGCTTGAAGGATCGACTGACCAGGTGCCGCACGGTCCCGTGATCGATACCAATCGGCCCAGACCAGGAGACTAAGCTTCGGAGGGGAGGCGCTTCATCTCCCTCCACTTATTTGAATCATCTGGAATAAGATTTCACATGATTCACTTGCTTGGAAATGGTATCTTCATGACGTCCTTGTATATTAGTTGTTTTGTTTTGAATTCATAAACAATCTCTCTCTCTCTCTCTCCCTTCCTCTGTTTGAACATCACATTCCATTCTTCAAAAAAAATATATATATATCCATTCAATTGTAAGTAAGAATTTTCTACTTTCGAATTTCATCTTTGCATTCAAATATTTAATAAATAAATATTGAAAAATTTATATCTGATTTTAAATAGGGATTATTTATTGTTTATGGAGTCTTATTTAACACTTTCAATTTTCATAATATCAAAGAGTTGATCTCATAGAGAGAGCTGAGCCATGGCCGTTAAAGAAAATTATTACCTAAATTGAGGGCTTCCAAATTATCACAAAGGTCCGATCACAAAAGTCCTCTATGATAATACCTTCTAAAATTCTCTACTCATTTTCTGAAACTCGCAACACATGATCGTTCCATTTTAATTACCCAGGATCTTCATTCAAAGCATCTATTTTATTTTACAAGAAAGTTCTTATCTTCCTTGGCAAGTCCCCTGCAGCCTAATAGTTCTCTCAAGATAGACTCCACATGGGAACATTTTCCCAAATAAGACCATCAACCAGTGATCTTATCATTTAGACCTAATGTCACAAATTGTTTTTCTTTTACAATATAGGTTGTCGTCACTTATGGTGCTTGTCGAATGCCACTGTTACGATTTTACATTGGGTATAATTCGGACAAAAACTCCAAGAATGAAAGGTCCCGAAATGAAATGAGATGACTACGGATATACCGTTATGTTCTAGTTCTCTCAACCAAAATCTAAAATGTCTTTCATTACTATTCTGCCGTGTTTCCATAGCCTCTCGGGCCAAATTGTAAGTGTTTGGGAAGTTTTAAGGCCCAAGACAGATCCTACGCTAACTTGGGCTTCTAGCTTTCTCAGCATGCAAAAAACCTAGGGTTAGTAAAAATATTTTTTTTCAAAACTATCCCCACTGACTTTTTTTCTTTTTCCGATTTTGCCCTTATTTATGACTATTCATCTTCTTCTCCATTGAAGCCAGTCGGCATTGTGTGTGGTTGCGAGGGGCAGGTGATGGGCTAGAGAGAGGCTAGCGTGGTCGAGGTGACCCAAACGACCACCGTCGAGTGAGTGCCATTTGGGTCATGTGACCCTCACAAGGCCATTTGAGGTTGTCCAATCCAAATGACCCTCAGGGGTCGTACAACCTTTGCAAGGGATCACAAGGGTGCAACCCCGGCAAGGGGTTGCAGCACATGACCCAGTTGGTCCTCATTGAGGTCGAGCGACCTTCGTGAGGGACTGCGAGGGTTGCACGGCCTTAGGCGGCCCTTGCTAGTTGTCCCTGAGGGCCGTTTGAGGTAATGGCGGCCGGCGAAAAATTTGGACCATTGGAAGTTGCTGCCCTTTGCTGACTCTGACGAAGGGCCATGCATTTTTTTTTTTTTTAATAATAAAAGTCTTTTGTATAAATAATTTTTCCAAGCATTATTTTACTCAAAAGTATTTCATAATGGACTTTTAAATTACAATTTTAACAAACATAATTTGCATTTTGGAAATCTCATTTAATTTAAAGTCCTTTGCATTTTTTCAAAAGTTTTCCCAAAAGTCCAACCAAACACAGCCTTTTAGGCAAAAGCATCAGTTATTTTGCTTCTTTAAATATCAATAACCAGCCCAACACTGAAGCAACTTGTTTGTGGTTTTCCTTGTATGACGACTACTGACCATTAGACAGTATCCTTGTTTTTTTCATTCCAAACTCAATAGCAAGGGAACAGATCCCTAATTTAGGAAAGGGCAAATTCTCCTAATACAAATCAGGACTCTGATGAAATGCATATAGGCTCTCTGCCTCTCGAGATGTGGACGCAGGAACACCCTAATCACTAGAGCCACCCAATGCGGATATCAAGAAGGCTATACGTGAAAGAACAACTTGATCATCACATATTGACAGGACGACAGTCAGGAAAGTGCATCAGAATCGTGAGAATTTCCAACCTTCAAGAGCTGAAAGCACGAAGACCACGCGATTCACATAAAGACATCAAAAACTGACTCTATAGACAAACATATGTATGTATTTATTTGACCGATGTGCTCCCTAAAAGAACATGATGTAGGATCAACCTCATGAGCCACTCTAAGCAATTGTTCTGCTGAAAATTGGCCAAAATATAATCGAGTTAAAACACAGTGTTCACACTTAAAATGACCAGTTGGCTCATAGCCTATTTGAAATCTTAAAGTTCAAGAGAACTGAGCCTTTAAATTCGACCAAGCAGTGGTTGATCTAGACATTCTTTCCTCAGCTATTCTCTTTCTGCCTCTGCTACTTCCTTCTGCTCATCTTTATAACCCCCACTTCGCTTCTTCAGACTCGACCAGCAAGATCTCCCAGTCTGAGAGAAGCTTGTCCCTCCTACACTTCACTTCCTCCATCTTTCTTTTGAGCTCTTCCTCTTCCTCGGCGAGGTCATCCATTAACTGCTTATACATGATGTGAGTCTCATGGCTATTCTTCATAACAGAGAACCATTGATCCCTTTGTAGTTTATGCAGCTCAAACTCAGCATTGTCCTGCTCAAATGTTAAGATGTTGGAAGTGAAATCATTGAAATTGGCCTGAAATGTCTCAATTGCCACTTTTTGCTCCGATGATAATCTAGTTCTGGCTAAGCTCAAAGTTCATAGTGCCTCAGATAGCTTCTCTTTCATATTCAGTTTAAAGAGATCCGAAAGGCATTCCTTCAAAGACTGCTTAGCCTCCGCAACTTCTTCTAAGCTAGGAATTTCAGCCCTCCAGGAACCATCTTGGTGGCATAAACTTGATCCTGCACTAACACCATCAGTCTCAGCAGCATTGATGAGTTCCTCCAGACCAGTAAAATGGGAGTCAAAGTAATCAGTTGGTCTAGCTGCCTGAACGTTCACTGGAGGTGTAACTGCTAAGACGCAATATTAGGCTTTAATCACCAAAGTACCATTTGCTAGGTATTCTCAGGTACGATTATGAAGCTCAGTCAATGTAATGAACCTTGTGAAACCCCAGCAACTCTCTCTAGCAATGAAATCATGTTGCCCCCTGCAGAATTCAGGAGACAGGGTGACGAATTCAAAAACTTATTTACAACATCAGAGCATGACTTGTGGAAGAAACATTGGAGACCATTAAGAACTCTAATTTTGTATTGTTCATCAAATGTTAGCAACAGAAGAAGCAAATCAGAGTGAAATCAAGAATACTTTGTACTCCTACTAACCTCAGATTTTCTTCTTGGAGATGCGCCCCAACCTCTTGTTCCCGGGCTTGGATGAATTTTTCCTTAAGGAATAAAATCTTATTGATGATAATCCCTATCAATGATAGGCCGGAATGGTGGGGTTCGGAACCCTATTTCAATGGAATGCAAATTTATCCGGCTGCTTCGTTTTCTTTCTCTTTCATCGAACAGATGACTCACTTGTTTGACACGATTAACTAATCAAAACCTGTTCAAAGTGACATGTTTTGTAGTATGCCCTTTGCTTTGTATTTATGCAATGTATATCAGTGCTTTATCAGTGAAATGTTCGTACTTTTATATTATACATCTAGGTAGGTTACATGGTTTTGACTGCCTTACATGCTTCAGCGTTAGGTCATTCTGGTGTGAGGGACAATTATCAAAGGGTCAAGCAATTGCTCTTTTGGCCAAGGACGATGCGGTGGAATATGTTAAAGCTTGTAATGTATGCCAGAGGAAGGGGAAGCGAACTCCTAACCCTGGACTCTTGCAACTCTGGACATTCCTGCTCAGGCCTGGACTCATGTCACCATCGATTCAATTGAAGTCTTTGCCTAAATCTGATGGGAAGAATATTGTGTTTGTGGTGGTGGATCGACTCACGAACTATGCCCCCTTCATGGCCTTGCCTCATCCTTTCACAGCACTAGAAGTCGCCAAAGTATTCCTCGACAAGGTTTATAAGTTGCATTGGCTACCCGAAAGCATTGTATGTGAGAGAGATAAGATCTTTACTAGTTTGGTTTGGCAAGAAACCTTCAAGCTGATGGGAACGCAGTTGCATTTATCAACAGCATATAACCTCGGTCAGATGGGCAAATCGAGAGACTCATGTTATTCATTGCTTTTTGTTTGGACAAATTGAAAGCATCAATATTTTTTTTCTTCTGTAATTACGGATAACCTCGCCAACCGTGGAGCCGCCTCTTTGTGGCTCTCTCCTCATAAGAACACTGCTAACTGTTAGACACTTTCCTTGTTCTCTTCATTCCAAACTAAGTTGCAAGGGGACAAAATCCCTTACTTAGGACAGGGTAAACTCTCCCAACACAAATCCCCAATCCCCATGACAGTAATGCAATCTATTGTCTCTCCCTCATGAGATGTGGATATAAGAACACCCTCATCACTAGAGCTATCCAATGCATAGTCATATCAAGAAGGCTATACATGAAGGAACAGCTTGATTGTCACATATTGACAGAACAACATCCAACAAAGCACATCACAATTATGAGAATTTCCAAGCTCCAAGAGCAAAAAGTGTGATGACCATGCTCATATGAGGAGATCAAAAACTGACTCAGTAGGCATACATATATGTTTCGTATGCTGACTAAACTAACATGGTATAGGACCAACCATATATGCCCCTCTATGCTATTGTTCTGTCGAAAATTGGCCAAAAAATAATCAAGCTCAAACACAGTTTTCATACTTTTAAGTGAACAATAGCCTCATAGCCTATGTGAAACTTAAAGTTTTAACAGAATTGAGCCTTCAATTTTGACCAATCAATGGTTGATCTAGACATTCTTTCCTCGGCTATTCTCTTCTTTTCCTCAGCCTCTGCTACTTTCTTCTGCTCATCTTTATAGCCTGACTTCGCTTCTTCAGACTCGACCAGCAAGATTTCCCAGTCTGAGAGAAGCTTGTCCCTCCCAGACTTCACTTCCTCCATCTTTCTTTTGAGCTCTTCCTCTTCCTTGGCAAGGTTATCCATTAATTGCTTATACAAGATGTGAGTCTCATGGCTTTTCTTCATAGCAGAGAAAGTTCGATCCCTTCGTACTTTATGCAACTCAAACTCAGCATTGTCCTGCTCAAATGTTAAGAAGTTGGAAGTGAAATCATTGAAATTCGCCTGAAATGTCTCAATTGCTATATTTTCCTCCCGTGATAATCCAGTTCTGGCTGAGCTTAAAGTTGATAGTGCCTCAGATAGCCTCTCTTTCATATTCAATCTAAAAAGATCGGAAAGGCTTTCCTTCAAAGACTGCTTAGCCTTCTCAATTTCTTCTAAGCTAGGAATTCCATCAGTCAAAGCACGATCTTGGAGGTACAAACTTGATCCTACACTAACACCATTAGTCTCAGCAGCATTGATGAGTTCCTCCAGACCAGTAAAATAGGAGTCAAACTTATCAATAGGTCTAGCTGGCTGAATATTCACAGGAGTAACTGTTAAGACGCAAACTTTGGCTTTAATCACCAAAAAGTCATTTGCAAGGTATCCCCCAGTACTATTATGAAGCTTACTCAATGCAATGAACCTTGCGAAACCCCGGTCTTTCTCCCTCATGGTGAAACAATGCTGCGTCTCTGCAGAATTCAGGAGACGATGATGAATTTGAAAACTTGTTTACAACACCAGAGCAATGATAAGTGGAAGAAACAATGGGGACCATGAACTAGAATGTAATATTGTACGTCCAGCAAAATATTAGCAACAGAAGAAGCAACCACCTCTCCATGATCAGCTTCAGCAACCAAATTCATAGAAAGGTTTATAAACTAACAATGCACAATATTTTTAGGACCACCAGATTTAACCGTCTAGACTTAAATTGTGGCTCCTCTCTTTTTCTTGACCAAAATTTGGATCATACAGGCGCCGTCAAGCCCCAACTCCTCCATCAACTGGACCAGTTGCTTACAAACTTAACTTAGCTAAATTCCTTAATCAGTGACCTCCGGATTGTTGTACGCGCATGTTGGAAGCTCACCCGTCTTTGAGAGGCTTAAAGAATGAAATACAGAAAACGTATTCTCTCAACTCAATATCTCTCTTTCTATCTATTCTCACGTATTCTTTTCTCATCTAAGCTCTTATTTTTCACCCTAACTTTTCTTCAAGTCATGACACCAATTTCTCAAAATCTAGATGCACAATTACTCAGAGAATCCCATCATATAATTTAGATCAAAAGCAAGAGATGCCAAGAAAAATCAGTTTAATTCAAGAACAAACCATATCTAATAGAGTGAACACTATTGATTTGATCGATCACACTCAGGCTGAACTTAGCATTTCTGGTCCACCCGTCCGGCAACATGGCAGAATCAGGGACATCGAGGTACAGCGACAAATGGTCCGTGTTATCCCCCTTAGGGTATACGACAATCATCCTGCACAAACAAAGGATTGGGGACCTAAGTATGTCCTAAAATTGCTTCATTAAAAATAACACGGACCGACGCAAGAATCACTTGGCAACACGATGAACATGCGATCATCAAGAAACAACCTCAAAATAGAAAATGAAAATAAAAATAATAGATGTTGAAGTACCATTTACAGCCAGAAACTGTGAATGCCTCAGAGTAAAGCTTCGTCCCTTTCTGCCGACTGAAGTTGCTGATTGCCCATGTGAATTCTCCCTGATTAACATCATCTTGTGTATCCATTCTTTTTGTTTTTTTTTTTTTTTTTGGACTGCTGCTTCTGCACGATCAACTTTCGCAAACAACACGGATGTTATTCTTAGCAGAGACTCCAATTACGAAGAAGGAGGAGGAGAGTTTCTTACATTCCAGGAATTGGAAAAAATTATGAGGTACTCTCCTACGAGCACTTGGGTCACACGATGCTGGCTCTTCGACTTCAAGGTGATGATATGATGGACGTCTCGGGCTTCTTTAGAAGTGGGAATGAGGGAAAAGCCAAAGGGGGAAAAAGGAGAGAACTTCCCCGAGAAGTTAAAGAGGAAAAGTCGGGAGGGGTCTATTCAGGTTCAGAGGAAAAAGGCATCTCATTCTCACATTTTGGTTGGCACGTTGAAAGCCAACGAGTATCTCTCGGTCTCACGAATAATACTTGGACGTGACAGTTTCTAACACGACATGAATGAACGCGATACAAAATTAAGGGATTTGGATTGAGGTGTACTCTGCCCATGATTTATCACTCCTCTAAATACATGTAACGCTGCCCTAGTTAGGGTCAAACCACCATATACACTTCATCATTATTCTCTCTTTGATTCAAAAGATGTACATGATGTCAGAGCAGGAAAACACATCACATTTTTCAACGTCTCTACTCCAAATGCAACACTTCTTTTGCTCTTATTTGTGTCTCAAAAATATATGATACATCATCAGTTTTCTCTTCTCCACCATCTCTTTACTCATCATCATCATCTAATTCTGTTAGTCCTAATTTCACATTTTCTTCCCTCTTGTTTGCTACTACCATTCATGTTGCTGCTCAAATTATGGACGTGCACTCAACCTCTTCTTCTCTTTTTCTTCCTCATATCTCTACTCCGAATCCCAATTTCCCTTCACCTCCCCCAACATTGCGCTCACTACAATCTCTTCCTCTTCTCTGCTTCTCCAATTTCTGCTGCTGCTCACATTAAGGCCATGCGCTCCATCTCTCCTCTTGTTCTTCCCAACATCACAAGTCTTGTCTTTATCAAGCTTGATGCTGATAATTATACGGAAATCTCATTTTGAGCCTATTTTATTCTGCAAAGATGCGATGGTTTATGTGGATGGATCTTCTCTGTGCCTGTTGATGTCACTGATCACAATGGCACTGTGGCGTTCAATCCCTCCAATTTCACTTGGGTAAAGACGGATCAATGAGTTTGTAGTTTGATCAATTCAACCCTCACCATCGAGGTTTCCACGAAGTTCATGACCTTCGAACATCTCGAGAGATTTGGCTCTCTCTTGGACAATGCTTTATTGATCATTGTGCGGCCAAAGAAAATGGAAAAAACTTGACTTTTCGATTACCGTCAGGAAACCGACCGGTCCATGATTGACTATGTTTGACATTTGAAGTCAATTGGGGACTCTCTCATTGCAATTGATTGCTCCATCTTCAACAAGGACTTAAGGATTCAAGGCCTCAATGGGCTGCCATCTGCATAAAATCTATTGAGGCTAATAATACAACTTAGAAAATGGGATGAATAGGTTAATTGAAAACTTTAATAGTTTTTTTCTCGTAGAAGTAAAAGAATGTATTTTGACAGCAATAAGAACTTATTAACTATTGCAAGCACGCAAGTGCTTCTATCATACAGCTAGAAGCAATAATGAACAGATAGAAAGTAGCCCCAATCTTACATCTACTCTCTTGGGTAATAGCTTCAACATGGGCTAGAATCCTCTAGTAATCTTCAAGAGAAATTACAATCAACATGTACTACTTTTATTACAAGATTGATCACACTTTTAGGACACAAGAACTACTATCACTCTTATACACTTCCTCTTATCATTATAATGAGAGTAATAAACAAACAGTAGAGCAGTTTTATCAAAATAGAGAGATGATAACAACAAAACAATCTTTCTCAATTTTTCTGTTCAATCGTTTTTAGCTTCTTTGATCATCTTTATATAGACATCTTCAATCTATCCGTTGGAGTTGCTTTTGAGGAGTTGAAAGCTCTTTAGAGTTCATTGGAGCTGTCGATGAGGTCTAGATCGCCCAACAATCCTATAAACAATAGCACGGTTTCCGAAAATGAAGTCCGCTAACCGCTATTACGTCAATGTATCTTGGACTGTTTGACCAAAACTGTTAATTGGTTCTTTGACTCATTTCCGGTTCTCTTGCTACGAATTCTCAGCCTGTTAACGGCTATATCGTACCTATCCAATGGTCATACGCAAATGCACTCGTTTACTAACACCTTTCAAAACGATATGAGCACAATGCAATGCTCCTTATCACCTGATAATAGCATGTGCTCCTTACCACCAGTCTGTTGGTGCTACGCATGGTCAAACTATATGGAATGACTTGCGATTAATCATCCAATAATTCTCTTGAGTATGTTAGCTTCCAAAGACTTTATATTGATGACAGATTGGCCATGGTGCTTTGAAGTCCTTTTAAAATTCTCATGTATTTGACTTGTTCTCCTCTCGTTAAGATCCCCATTCTTGTAATCTGTCTCCACTGTGCTCACAAAAACCTTCAATATTATCACAGTCCTCATGGAATTATCACCTCGTCATATGGACAAAAATATACATTTATCATATAAAAATATTAAACCAATGATAGTTTTGGAATCATCAAAATTCCTTAGGGATATTTTCCTAACAAGTTTTCCCTTTTTTTTAGGATGACAAAACTACCCTATAGATGTGGAAATAAATAGTTCGAAATTGATATTGCCAGTAAATGTTAGATTTGCTTAATAGGTTTGAATAATTTCAATAATTTGCGCACAAGTAGTTGACAGCGGTGCGTTTGGTTGGACTTTTGGAGAAAGCCTTTGGAAAAATGCAAATACCTTTGAGTGAAATTGGGGTTTTTAAAAATGTAAATAGCGTTTAGTAAAATTCGCATTGAGAAATGATTGTGGTCAAAATACCGTTTGGTAAAATTTGCATTTATAAAAGACTTTTATTAAATTAAAAGAACTTTGGTGATTAATGAAAAAAAGAAAAAAATTATCAAAAATAAAAAATAAAAGAGTTCGTCGGCGGCCTCAGGTAGCCCCCGGAGACGACTGGCGGGGGCCGCCTAGGGTTGGGCGACCTCCGGCGAGGGTCGCCTGGGGTCGGGCGACCCCTGGCGGTCCTTCACGGAGGTTGCCCGACCCAGATCTAGGTTCGCCGAAGGTCGTGGCTACCATATCTGGGTCACGCTGGTCACCGCGAGGTCACGTGACCTCCAGCGACCTAGATTTGGGTCATGCCTGAGGTCGCGTGACCCAGAGCTGGGTCGCAGCGACGCGACTCGTAGGCGGTCGCAAGGACTCGCGGGCGGTCGCCGCGACTTGCCAGGGTCGCGCAACTAGTTAGTGACGATCGCCGCGGCCTCACCGACCTCAGCCGTGACCTCACCAGCCTCTTGAGCTCGTCTTTGATCAGCCAAGCTGCTAGAAAAGAAGATGAACAGTAGATATGCACAGTGGACACAAGGCATTCCGAGAATGTTGAAAGCCCAAGGCAGCCTAGGACTTGCCTTGGGCTTTCAGCCTTGCAAATGCCAGCTTTGCCTTAATAAGACTTTCAAAGCAGTTCCCAAACACCTTCATTTTGGCCCAAAGGCCTTTAGCCCCCCAAAGATACTTGGAAAGCATTCCCAAACGCAGCCAGCGTCTCCAAGTACTGATACTATCAATGAACTTTTTTTAGTTATTTATACTTCCTTAAGTCACTCTAGTAAAAACAAATCAAAGGAACTTAGATTTAATTTCTTTTTCTCTATTTATGCATTTCATTGTTCTTGGAAAACCTTTTTTTTTTCTCTTTGAATGTATGTTTCTGAAAATCATTTTGTTAATTCCTCAATCATTTCTGAAACGAAATCTTCTTTTTGGCTTTTGTGGCAAAATTTAAAAGAAAATGTCAATTTGTTTATGTAAAAATCTGAAAACGTTGGCGTGCTTGGCCTTGGGGTATTTTACCTCTATTAAAGTGCATAGTCGTGTACATTCTTTTTCTAGCAATATACGATCTTATCCTATGACAAGGATGTATTACTTGATCTTTTGTTTATTAATTTTATCACGAACTATTCTCTCATTATCTATATCTAGGATAGATGAGCATGATGACGTGGAAGATATCCTTGTTTTATTAATTCCAAATCCAATTGCAAGGGGACAAATCCCTCACTTAGGACAGGGTAAACTAGCCTAATACTTGGTTCAGAAAAAAAAAATATAACTAGCCTAATACAAATCCCCAAGGCTGTGAAATCCATGGGAGAATGACATTAGAAGTGTCAAAAATTATGTACGGCACTCACTTTAGTGTCAAAAGGTTTTTTAGGATCATTTAAGTGTCATTTTTTTTTTAAATGATCACTTAGGTGCCAACTTCAATCTGGGTCCTCAGAAATCCGACGTGGCCGTATTTTATTAATTTCTCAGCTCTACATGGATCGCCGGCATGCCCAATCAACATATAACCCCTAAATAACATCTCTAAAAGTTGTAATAGTGATTGTTTGAGTGCCAAATTTTGTTTAAAGTGATCACTTCAGTGGTAAATGTTATTAAAAATTGATCACTTCAGTACCAAGCACGCCATGTGGACTAGTTTTTTAAATAATATGCCAAGACATATAAAATTTAATTATGAAAGCCATGTATTATATTTTATTGGAATTTTTTGCCGTTGGCATTCAAATATCGTTTTTTGTCCGATTTGACACTTAAGTAATCCAGTAAAAACTTTTGATACTAAAGTTAGTGCCATTAATAACTTTTGACACTTTTAGTACTCTGTCTGAAATCCAACGGCTTTGCCTCATGAGATGTGGATAGAGCAACATCCATATCAATAGAGCCACCCAATAAGAAGTCACATCAAGAAGGTTTTACGTGAAGGAACAACTCGATAATCACATATTGACAAAATAATAGCTAGAAAACCGCATTAGAATTGTGAGAATTTCCAAGCTCTAGAAGCAAAAGCTCAATGGCCACGCAATTGATATAAAAAAATCAAATACTGACCCTAGAGACGTACATATGTATGTATTTATTAGACCCACATTCTGACTAAACTAACATGTTATAGGATCAACCACATAAGCCCGTCCAGGCAATTCTTCCGCTGAAAATTGGCCAAAAGATAGTCAAGCTAAAACCTTAAAGTTTTATCGAGCCTTCAAATTTGACCAAGCAGTGGTTGATCTAGACATTATTTCCTCAGATATCCTCTTCTTTTCCTCAGCCTCTGCTACTTTCTTCTGCTCATCTTTATGGCCCCACTTCGCTTCTTCGGACTCGACCAGCAAGGTCTCCCAGTCGGAGAGGAGCTTGTCCTTCCTAGACTTCACTTCCTCATCTTTCTCTTGAGCTCTTCCTCTTCCTTGGCGAGGTCATCCATTAACTGCTCATACAAGACGTGAGTCTCATGGCTCTTCTTCATGCAGAGAACCTTTGATCCCTTTGTGCAGCTCAAACTCATCATTGTCCTGCTCAACTGTTAAGAAGTCGGAAGTGAACTCATTGAAATTGGCCTGAAATGTCTCAATTGCTATTTTTTCCTCCGGTAATAATCCAGTTCTGGCTGAGCTCAAAGTTGATAGTGTCTCAGATAGCCTCTCTGTCATATTCAATCTAAAGAGATCCGAAAGGCATTCCTTCAAAGACTGCTTAGCCTTCGCAACTTCTTTTAAGCTAGGAATTTCAGCCCTCCTGGCACCATCTTGTTGTCACAAACTTGATCCTGCACTAACATCATCCATCTCAGCAGCATCGGTGAGTTCCTCCAGACCAGTAAAATAGAAGTCAAAGCTATCAGTTGGTCCAGCTAGCTGATTCGCTGGAGGAGTAACTGTTAAGACACAAACTTCGGCTTTAACCACCAACGTGCCATTTGCTAGGTATCCCCAAGTAGGATCATGAAGCTTAGTCAATGGAACGAATCTTTCGTAACCCCAGTAACTGTGTCTCGCAGTGAAAACATACTGCCTCCCTGCAGAATTCAGGAGACAGGATAACGAATTCCAGAACAACTTTACTACGACAGCAGAGGATGATATGTGGAAAAAACATTGGAGACCGTCAAGAGCTAGAATGTTGGATCATACATCACGCAAAATTTTTAGCAACAGAAGAAGCAAACAGCTCCGCCGATCAGCTTAAGCAACCAAATTCAGACAACAGTAGATAAACTGACAATGCAAAACATTTTTAAGACCGCAAGATATAACTATCGTAAACTTAAATTGTGGCTCCCCTCTTTTTCTTTACCAACGTTTGGATCATATAGTCAAGCTTTGACTCCATCCCCTGGACCAGTTGATTACAAACTTAACTAGCTAAATTCCTTAACAAGTAACCTTAGGATTGTTCAGATTGTGAAAGCTAGTATGAGCATCTAGGGGGGGTGAATAGGTGCGAAAACAAATTTTACAGAGTAAAGATTATAATTTTACTTTTGAGCCGACTCTGTTTAGCAATAGATTATGAAAATGAAATTAGACTCTAATAAACAAACATTGTTACGATCAAAGTAAAGAGCTTAGGGAAGAGAATAAGAATACAAAGTTTATAGTGGTTCAACTTGATCCAAGCCTACGTCTACTCTTCCGCACTGACAGCCCACCGGCTGGATTTCACTAAGAATCAAAAGAGTTGTTACAGTATAGCTCTTTCTTGATTCCATAGTGTAGAGACTCTGTTACACTTCCTCAAGGTCTCACAGAAATATAAACGCTCTTTTGAGTACAAGTTTTCGCTTAACAATTGAATTGACAAAGAGCAAGGAGCTTCAGACTTTGGAATTCTTCTATCGCGCACACACTCAAATAACTGGAACGACTTCCTTATATACTCCTCCATGCCTTCATACCCGTTGGCACTTGCCAAAGGAGTTCTTCCAATCTACCCATTGGACAGAATCAATTAGGAAGATTTCGAGTTATTTAAGGAATATGATGATAACCCACTAATCCTGCTCGCCCATACAATCAGGATCTAGGTTTCCATAAGTAGAACCTTCCAAGTATACTTCATCAATCAACGGATCTAAATTACCTGAATTGAAATCAAAACGAATAATAGATTCCAAGATGCTATCTCCAGCCGATAGATCTTCTTCAGTCGATAGAATCAAATCCTTAACAAGATACTCAGATCTGGATAAGTCTTCTTTGACGGTCTAGAAACTGTCAATGAGGATAGACTTTGAATCTTGAGTTTGGTGGTTTGGTGATCTTCAGACTTTGACTAAAGAGTCTGCAAGTCTTTAGACTAGACTGATGGAAACGTTTTGTCATCTTCAAAACACACAAGGAAGTTTTCTCCAACAATCTTCCCCTTTTTGATGATGACAAAACTTTCCTGCAGATTTGGATATTTTTGACCTGCAAAACAGAACTCAAGTAAACATGGATATCTCACAAAGATAATTGACTTAGTAAAGACATCATTGAATCTGCATCCACAGGAAAAAAGTTAGTCCTGTAAATAAACAACTATCTTTGCCATGAAATATCAATAGTGCTTAAAGTAGCCAAACGATCAAACAAACCAAACCAAATCAATCACAGCCAAACAGCCAAACAAAAGTCATTCAAAAAGTCAAACAGCCAAACCAAATCCAGTCAAGAGTCAAGTTTCAAATCTGCACCATCTCTCCCCCTTTTTGTCAGCATTAAAAAAGGTAGAGATAAAAAGATAATGGAATCATGATTGTCTAGGAACACGAATGAGCTGGAAATCTCCCATTGACTGGACAATCCCTTCCAACTTCTTCAAATCTTCCTTCAGTTGAGCCACATCTTCACCCTTGGCATTTGCTTGAACTTGAAGAGCAAGGGCGTTAACTTGATCATGCAAGGAAACTGAAGAGGCTTGACCTGCATTCTGCAAGTTCTAAACTTCGCATCCTAGGGCATAAATCTGTCCTTGCATCTCCATAAGAACATCAAGAATTCTACGAAGGTCTCCTGAATTTTCAGTCTGAGTACTGGCTTCTGCATGATCAGTAGGAGTATTTGCAGATGATGGCAAGTCAGCATGATCACTCAGATTTGGCGATGAAACCTCATGACCTTCCTCTGGAAATTGAGAAGCATAGATGTCTTCTGGATCTGCAGGTGAGCGACTAACACCTTTATTAGTAACAGCAGTTGAAGATGTACCTCTTTTCTCAGTAACTCCCCCTGTAATGCCCTCAGGAGGTGAGAAGTACGCTTCATGCTCTGTTTCTGCCTGTTCACCTCTGCCTTTTTCTTCTTCTGCAATTCTTTCTTCCTTTGCTTCTTTTTGCATTGATTCTCTCTCTCCACTCTTTTCCTCTTCTTCATCTCTGTCTTGATCCTCTTTCTCCTCAGTCTCTGGAACAGCATTTTGAAGATTTTTCAGTGCAAGAGTAGAAATGGTAACATTGTCCTCATCCTCTTCATCCTCTAAAACGAGTGCTCTTCTTTTCTTGGATGGAGCTGTCATGGGCTCCTTTCCTTTCCGCTTTGCCACTGAAGAACCTTGGTGTGACTTGACAGGGGTTTTCTCTTTCAATCGCTCCAAAGCTTTGTCCAGCTCTTTCAAACGCATTTTGGAAACCATTTTTAGTTCCATTACCATTTGATCACATGATCGAACACATAAAATCCTGGGAGGCTGAATGTTGAAACGTCTGAAAAGCTTTGTAAGAAGCCCCGAGTAAGGAAGTTGCCCTCTGTCTTTCGCCATCGTTCTGTACATGTGAAACATGATTGTGTGAGGCAGAGAGAATTTATTTCCAGCGTTGATGGCATACATCAACTTTGCTTCTGAGTTGGAGACGTCTGTCTTCGAGGTTGATTTGGGTCTGAGGCAATTGATCACAATCTTGTGAAGCAAAATGTTAGAGGCATTCATCCTCAAGTATGAAATTCTTCCTTCAGCCATTCCATCCCGAACAAGCTCTACTGTTGCACGACCAACAGACACACTAATCGATTGGAAAGCCCCTCGCTCCACTCCAATCACATCCGCCAATGTGTCCATGTCAACAACATAGTCCTGGTCTCGAATACTAAACGAAAATCTATTCGCATCCAAGAAACTAAGATTAGAATAGAAGTAAGCAGTAAGTTTTGGATATGCCTCAGTAGTCTCAGAACAAAATTGCTCAAGCTGAAGTTTAGTGAATTTTTCTCTCAGCTTCACATTCACAGAATCAAGAAAATCAAAGTCTACACTCCTCGGATTGATCACCCCTCTTTTCAGCAACTTAGGGTAAAGTCGCATGTGTTCATCCGAGCGAAACATATCTGTCCTTTTGCTTCGAACATTCACTGCAACACCCATTCTAGGCTTGAATTGAGTGTACATTTTATCGTCATCATTCCCATCAGGCTGACTAAAACCTCCAACACGTGGATCACTAGGAATATTCGCAAATGCTCGATCTGCCGACCCTGTAGGAGCAATCTCCAATTGTTCCATTGTCCGCAAAAAATGGGTTTCATTTCGATACCCTTTATCTTTCAAAAATTCATCGATATAATTCAAGGGAGTCCCTCCCCTTTTTAAAGCAGAGTAAAGCTTATAGATAAAAGCGGGCTTTTGAGATCTTACGGGTTTTGCGTCTTCAATGATTTCTTCCTCCAATCTACGAACACTACCTTGAGGTCTAGCTTGAGGAGATCGACGTTGTTGAGGATGTTGTGGGCTCTGCTCTTGTCTCGGAGATTCTTCTTCCTCGGTAAGGTCAAAATGTGTAGGACCCTGACACATTTGTTGTGGTCCCCTGTTCGCAATCCTTGAAGACTTTCTCTAGGATGCCATTCTCATAGTTTTTGAGAGATTCCAAACTCGATTTGCGAAAAAGGTGAGAACTTGGAAGATTAAACTAGAGAGTAAAAGTAAGAAAACGAAGGTCTGTGCTTTTAGGGTTTTGAGGAAGACAATCGGTATATAAAGCAGTCGAAAAGAGGCATACAGAACGACATAAAAAGGAAAAAAAAAAGAAAATGCCTTTTAAAAAATAACTGCCTTTTTGAAAAATAGATAACTGTCTTTTAAAAAATAACCCCTTTTTCGAAAAGGAACGATTGCAATAATCACGAAAACTGGGGAGATGATCGTACCTTTCCGAGATCAATCAATTATAGATTAATAGATAATTGTACATTTTCGAGATTTTATCCGAGAGATAAATTTCTAAAAAACGAAAATAACTTACAGTCGTTGATCTTCATCTTCTGAGTCTAAATATCATTAGACTTTCATCCCTGAGTCTGAACTTCTTCAGACTTTAAGATATTGAGTCTGGAACGAATAAGCTCAAATTGACTTTTCTCCAAAGGCTTTTTGAAGATGCCCGCTAGTTGATTTTTTGAGTCAATAAACTGAATCGAGACTTCTCCATTTTGAACATGATCTCTAATGAAATGATGTCGAATCTCTATATGCTTTGCTCTCGAGTGAAGAATTGGATTCTTGGTGAGATTGATTGCGCTGGTGTTGTCACATTTGATCTCAGTGCACGAATCTTTAATTCAAAAGTCTCTTAGCTGTTGCTTTATCCACAGAATTTGTGAACAATAACTTCCAAGAGCCACATATTCTGCTTCTACTGTAGATAGAACTACGGTACTTTGCTTCCTCGAAAACCAAGATACTGTCTTGTTCCCAAGCAATTGACAAGTGCCTGAGGTGCTCTTCCTATCAACTCTGCATCCTGCTAGGTCTGCGTCTAAATATCCAAGAAGAGTAAAGTCTCATTCTTTAGGATACCAGAGACCTAAATTTGAAGTAGATGCAACGTATTTGATGATGCATTTTGCAACACTTAAATGAGATTTTTTGGGATCTGATTGAAATCTGGCACAAATACAAACACTAAACAGAATGTCAGGTCTAGAAGCAGTAAGATAAAGAAGTTAACCAATGATACTCCTGTATAATTTCTGGTCAATTTTCTTTCCTCCTTCATCTTTGTCCAGCTTCGAGGAACTTGACATTGGCATGTCAATCTTTTTGCAATTCTCCAAGCCAAACTTTTTCACAAGTTCTTTAGCATATTTTTCTTGGTGAATGAAAATTCCCTCATTCAATTGTTTTACTTGAAGTCCGAGAAAAAAGGATAGTTCACCCATCATGCTCATTTCAAACTCGTCTTGCATAGACTTAGAGAATTTATTGCACAAATTTTCATTAGGAGATCCAAAAATAATATCATCAACATAAATTTGAACAAGCAAGAAGTTTTTGTTTTCTCTTTTGATAAACAGTGTAGTATCTACTTTACCTTTAATAAAGCCATTTTGGATCAAAAACTTACTTAGTCTATCATACCAAGCTCGAGGTGCTTGCTTTAGACCATATAGCGCCTTTTTTAGTCTGAATACAGAGTCTGGTTTCCTTAGGTCTTCAAAATCGGGAGGTTGTTCCACATAGACTTCCTCTTGGATAAATCCATTTAGGAAAGCACTTTTGACGTCCATTTGGAATACCCTGAATTTCTTATAACAAGCAAAAGCAAGTAATAATCTAATTGCTTTTAACCTTGCTACTGGTGCGTAGGTCTCATCATAGTCTATCCCTTCTTCTTGCGTATATTCTTTGGCCACGAGTCTTACTTTGTTCCTTACGACTTTTCCTTTCTCGTTCATCTTGTTCCTGAAAACCCATTTAGCTCCAATGATAGATTTACCTTTCGGTTTAGGAGTCAATTCCCAGACATCATTGATACTGAATTGCATGAGTTCTTCTTGCATAGCTTCAATCCAGCTTTCATCAGTTAAAGCTTCTTCTATGCTCTTGGGTTTTATTTCAGAAATAAGAGCCACCGCACTAGACTCTTCACGCCTTTTGGATCTTGTACGTATTCCCTCATTAATGTCACCAATAATGAGTTCTTTAGGATGATTAGACTTGTGCTTCCAGTTGCTGGTTGATTTGTTAGACTGTTGATCATTTTCTTCATTTGATTCTTCAATGATCATTTGTTGCTGGTCTTCTGAAGTCTGAGCTGCTTCTGTAGATTTAGACTTTGTAGAGTCTGGAGCAGGTTCAGGTTCTTCAGGTTGAGTCTGAATCGATTGATTTTGCATAAAGTCTTGAAATTTAACATTCATTGATTCCTCAACAGATTGAGTCTTTTTGTTGTATACTCTGTAGGCTTTGCTGGTGGTTGAATATCCAAGGAAGATGCATTCGTCTAATTTACCAATTTGATCATTTGCGTATTTCAATATAAAACATTTGCATCCAAACAAATGAAAATAGGAAACAATTGGCTTATTTCCTTTGAACAACTCATAGGGAGTTTTCTCTAGTATAGGCCTTAAGAAGACTCTGTTAATAATATAGCATGCTGTAGAAACTGTTTCAGCCCAAAAACGAGAAGAAATGTTACTTTCAATTAGAAGAGTTCTAGCCATTTCTTGCAAAAATCTATTCTTCCTTTCAACAACTCCATTCTGCTCTGGAGTATAAGGAGATGAGAATACATGCTGAAAACCAGATTCATCACAAATTTAGTAAAGTTTTGATTTTTAAACTCACCTCTATGGTCTGTCTGTATACTGGAAATAACATACCCTTTCTCATTTTGAACTTTCTTAGCAAATATTATAAAATAAGAAAAGGTTTCAGATTTACTTGCTAGGAAATATACCCAAGTGAATCGTGAATAATCATCCACAATTACTAGGCAGTATTTCTTACCTCCAATGCTCTGAGTTTTGGTTGGTCCAAAGAGATCCATGTGTAATAGCTACAATACACGATTAGTGGATACTTGATTTATTGGTTTGAATGAATTTCTTACCTGTTTTCCCAGTACGCATGGTGTACATAGGTTAGACTTTTGGTATGTTAGATTGGGTAGTCCACGAACAAGCTTCTTTGTAGAGATCTTGGCAATTTGCTTCATGTTGATGTGCCCAAGCTTTCTGTGCCATAGATTTGCTTCCTCTTGAATTGAGATTAGACATTGGGATTTTTCTGGTTTAATATCCAAGAAATAGATATTCCCATGTCTTCGCCCCGTAAAAGTCTAAGAGGAGTCTTTACTGGTTCCTGAACATATTCCTTCTTGAAAGTTAATTTTGAAACCGGTGTCGCACAGCTGGCTAATACTCAGCAAGTTGTAGTTGAGTCCTTCTACTAAGGAAATGTTACTGATCGTGAGACTTCCAATCTTTACAGTTCCATATCCCACAATTCTTCCTTTGCTATTTCCTCCTAAAGACACTTTTCCACCATTAACTTGCATAAGCTTTATAAAGCAGTTTGAGTCTCCTGTCATATGTCTCGAGCATCCACTATCCAAGTACCATTTAAAATTTTTCTTGATAGTGACTTGCATTTAAAAAAGAAACTCAAACTTTCTTTGGTACCCATATTTTCTTAGGTTTAGTGGAGTTAGTGTGATATACAGTCTTTGCCTAAACCTTCCTTATAGGTTTCCAAACCATAGGACATTCTTTCTCAAAGTGTTCTGAGCTGTTACACTTAGAACATTTAAGAGAACTGTGGCCTACAGGTTTTACAAAAACTTTTTGGAAATGATTTTTTTAAAAATCTTTTGTAGGTCTTTGTTTAATTCTTTCATTTACCTTAGGAAAATCAATTAGAGGAGTGGTTTCAGCAGTCATTCCCAAACCCGATTTGTTGAAGTAAGGTCTTTATGCTAAAAGAATCTTTTCTAATTTCTCAGATCCTATAGAAAATCTTTTAGAAATACTTGAGATATCATTTTTCAAAAATGCATTTTCTTTTGAAAGATTGTCTGCATTTTCTTTCAAAGTAATAACATTTTTATCTAAACTTTCGACATTTTCTTTCCAAACAATCTCCTGTTGCTTTAGTGCAGAATTTTCCCTTTTAAGTTCGGAAATCCTCTTGAGAGAGGTTTTGAGACTAAAACACAAGTCATCAATATATTTGGAGACTTTAGCAGGAATTTTTAAATTACTTACCTCTATTTCACTGTCTGAGTCTATCTCAGAGTCTGATTCTGATTCTGAGTGTGCCATTAGACAAAAATTGGCATAATCATCATCACTTTCTTCACACTCAGTATTACTCCAAGTTTCTGCTTTAAGTGCTTTTCAATATTTCTCAGCTTTTCCTTTCTTTCTCTTCAACAGATGACAGTTGGGTCTAATGTGTCCATTTTTCTTGCATTCAAAGCAGATTACATCCTTGTTGGATTCATCATCCTCAGCTTATTTATTTTGTAGCTTTTGAGAACTTTGTTTCTTCGAATTGAATCTTCTTCCTTTTCTATTCAGCTTTCTGAATCTTCTTATCATGAGAGCAAGCTCTTCATCGTCCATATCATCTTCAAAATCTATGACATCAGAATCATCATTAGATTTCAATGCAATGGATTTCTTACCTTTGGGATCTTCATTTTCGTTTATTTGCTCCACTTCATAAGATTGAAGGGTGCCAACCAATTCGTCAACATATAGTGGCATGATCCTTTGTGTCTCCCTTATTGAAGTCTTTACGTGATTCTAATCCTTGGAAAGTCCACGTAGTAACTTGTTAACCTTCATAGGTTCAAAGATTGGTTGACCTTGATATTCAAGACTATTCACGATTTCTGTAAAACGACTAAACATGTCAGTGATAGATTCTCCTGGTTTCATCTTGAATACTTCATAATGACCGAGCAGAATATTGATTCTGGTTTCTTTCACTCGATAGGTCCCTTCATAGGTGATGTGCAATCTATCCCAGACTTCTTTAGCTGTTTCACAAGAAGACATTCTGTTATATTTAGTAGGTGATAATGCACAATATAAGGAATAAATTGCTTTTGCATCAAGAGCTTGTCTCTTGGTTATCTCTTCTTGAGTCATTTCACTGGACTCAACAGCTTCTTTTCCTCTTTCTGAGACTGTTGCAGCTTTAGGAATGATTCATTTGTCTACCACGTCCCATTCCAGAGGATCCTTTGATCTTAGGAATGCCTTCATTTTGTTTTTCCATACGCTGTAATCATTTCCATCAAAATATGGCGGTCTGGTGTTGCTTTGCCCTTCAACAGACCTGGAGCCAACATACTAGCCATGGATTTTTAACTTTGAAGTAAAAACACTTCAACTTAAATGAGTACGCAGGCTCTGATACCAATTGTGAAAGCTAGTACGAGCACCTAGAGGGGGTGAATAGGTGCAAAAACAAATTTTGCAGAGTAAAGATTATAATTTTACTTTTGAACCAACTCTGTTTAGCAATAGATTATGAAAAGGAAATTAGACTCTAACAAACAAATATTGTTACGATCAAAGTAAAGAGCTTAGGGAAGAGAATAAGAACACAATGTTTATAGTAGTTCGGCTTGATCCAAGCCTACGTCCACTCTTCCGCACTGACAGCCCACCGCCTGGATTTCACTAAGAATCAAAAGAGCTGTTACAGTATAGTTCTTCCTTGATTCCATAGTGTAGAGACTCTGCTACACTTCCTCAAGGTCTCACAGAAATATAAACGCTCTTTTTAGTACAAGTTTTCGCTTAACAATTGAATTGATAAAGAGCAATGAGCTTCAGACTTTGGAATTCTTCTATCGCGCACACACTTGAATAACTGGAACGACTTCCTTATATACTCCTCCATGCCTTCATACCCGTTGGCACTTGCCAAAGGAGTTCTTCTAATGTACCCATTGGACAGAATCAATTAGGAAGATTTTGAGTTATTTAAGGAATATGACGATGATCACTATTTTAATTGAGGCATTTAAGTGTAATGCACGGTGTCCTGGGCTGAGATTGATTGGTCGTGTGTTGGTTAAGAGAACCCGTCTCGAGCAATTATGCCAGACGTTATTAAATCCCTTTTTGGGTTGCCCATGCATTAGGGTATCGGGTCGCAGTAGATTCTGGACGAAGCCGTGCTCCTTCGGGAATGCTGTTTACGATAGACGAAGCTGTGCTCAGTGGGGAAGAGATGATGCCTGGCTACGCCAGTAGACAGCCGAACATGGGAGACGGTTGTGCCTTGAGTGGCTTAATTATGAATTGGAACGCATGATCGTTTGAGATTGATGCACTTGATTATGAGATAAAACTATGTGGCATGGTATGGGACGTGTCATAACGGTTTGGCCTTATAATTGTGACCCTTGTGATTAATTGAGTTGTTGAGGTGTTCCAGTTATTATGTGCATTAATTATATGCTTTGTGAAATGAACTATGCTAACGAGCAAGAAGGAACTGAGGTGAGGTAAGTCCTCTGTGCTAATCGTGTGATTGTGTGGTTAGGACACTTCTAGGTGTATTTCCCTCTTAATCGGGGTTTAGAGCGTGAACTCGCTGAGATTTATATCTCACCCCGTCGTGGATTTAAATTTTTCAGGACCGTAGAGTGGAGGGTCTAGAGCCGAGTTGAGATGACTTGAAAAGTAGGTCAGATAAGATAGCCTCTTTTTGAGAACTAGTCGTTTGGTTATAGACTTGTGTACATAACTCAATGTTTTATAAAAGCATGTTTGTTTTATGAATGTGTTATCCTGCTTTTCTATCCTGAGATGGTTACTGTAAGGGAATTTGTTATTTGCTTCCGCATGTGCGATAAAATGAAAGGGTCGGCGACTTGTCCTGAGAAGTTGCAAAATTTTATCGACCACAGAGGGATGGGTACACGCTTGAGAATCGGGGCGTGACATCTCCGTTTAGTAGGATCAGAGCGGGTCAGTGTTTGGAGTGATAAGGTGCGATGGGTTCTTGGGATAATTAGTAGGATTGACCTCTATTTTATGCTGATGCATGTGGTTGATAGTTTGATAGATTGTTGTGGGGTCACTCAAACTCTAATATGGTATTGTAATTGGAAAACATGTGTCTTTAAAGAGCCTGTAGGATGAGTGATCAGGAGCCGAGGACTCTTAGACAGAGGACCATAGCCTCAGTGACTCGGGGTAGGATGTTGATAAGGGTCGGTACCCGAGGTGGTCGAGGTAGAGCACAGGCCGAGGCCAGCGCAAGTGGAGTAGCACCGCCTCCAGTCGGTGCTGGGGTAGTAGCCCTTGATGATCCCAGAATCAACAAGATCATGTAGGTGCTCGAAGTTATGGGAGCACAGATGGGGCAATAGGCCCAGAATCAAGCTGCCGCCATTACCGCCGCCGCTACAGCTGCCGCTACTGCCGCTGCCAATGCTGCTATTGCTGCTACCGTCGCTGCCGCACCTACTGCTATACCTGCTGAGGTTCCACCTAGAAACGTAGCCACTAGGAAGCCAATGCATAAACTGGTGGAACAATTTTTAAAGTTGAACCTGCCAAAGTTCACTGGCACGGGATATCCCGAGGCGACAGCCCTCTGGATCTAGGAGTTGGAGAACGCCTTTTACACTGTTGTTGTGCACCGAGGCAGAAAATGTCGTTCTTGCAGTCTACCAACTGAAAGGAATTGCAAGCACATGGTGGAGAGCCACCAGAGGAATGGTATTTCCTGAAGGCGTGGTTCTGGAGTGGAACGCCTTCATCGAGGTCTTCAATAGTAAGTACTTTTCTGAGACTGCTAGAGAACTGAAGATGGCAGAATTTCAACGTCTTCACCAAGGCTCAATGACAGTTGATCGGTACGAGGCAAAGTTCGCTGAATTATCGCAGTACGCTCCTAAATTGGTTGAAGATCCTGTAGACCGAGCTAGAAGGTTTAGAGATGGACTAGGACCGGAACTGAGGAGTCCACTGATTCCACTCAACTTGAGGAATTACAACAACCTATATGAAAGGGTCTAGATGATAGAGAGAAACTATAATGAACAAGCCGCTGCATCTGGTCGCGGTTTAATTCTAACCAGGATAGGAATCGGTTTGGGAAAAGACCGATGACTGGAGGAAGGTACCCTGTTCCGCCCAATAGGAAGGGTGGGATAGGAAAATCAAGGTCAAGTCAGAATAGGATGTGTCGTTCCTATGGAGGACGACATGGATCCCATGCCCTTCCAGGATGGGTGTTTGTTATGTGTGTGACCAGCAGGGTCACATGGCCAGGAGTTGTCCCAGGAGACAGATGGGACCGCCGTAGTTGCCACTACCGCTGATGAATTAGAACCGAGGACTTCCGCCGCCAAATGCACAGCAGGGTGGATTGATCAGACCTCCAGCTCAAGGAAGGACGTACGCTATCACCAAAGGATAGACGGAGGATGCACCTAATGTGATTACAGGTACTGTCTCATTGAACAACCATACTGCTTATGCTTTATTTGACCCTGGAGCTACTCAATCATTTATAGCTGAGTAGTATGTTAAGTTGGTAGGATTGATTCCTGAGTTGTTGGAGTCAATGATTAGTATATTTACACCATTAAAGGATAAGGTGTTAGCTACAATGGGCTATCATGGTTGTACGTTAGCAATTGGTGAGCAAGAGGGGAAGATAGACTTGATAGTCCTAGCCATGTATGACTTCGACCTGATTATTGGCATAGATTGGCTCACCAAGTAATGAGCTAAGCTAGACTGTTATCGCAAGGCGATTCAGTTTAACCCGATATAGGGTAAGAGCTTCGGGTTTATTGGGAGTTAAGGAGGACCCTTGATTTCATTAATCTCGTCGCTTGAGGCAACCCGATTGTTAGACGGAGGTTGCCGAGGTTACTGGGCAACTGTTGAGGAGCTGAAGATCGAGGACATTGTAGTAGTCCAAGAGTTTCCAGATGTATTCCTAAAAGAATTGCCAGGTCTGCCGCTAAAAAGGGAAATAGAATTTGTGATTGAGTTAGCCCCTGGGATAGAGCTGATCTCTAAGGTCATTACTGGATGGCTTTGTCAGAGTTGAAAGAACTGAAGGTGCAGATGCAAGAATTGTTGGATAAGGGATTCATACGTCCTAGTGCATCACCTTGGGGAGCACCAGTTATGTTCGTGAAGAAGAAGATGGGTCGTTGCGCCTGTGCATCGACTATCGACAACTCATGTGAAATCCTGGATTTTCAATCCTGTTTTCAGAGCTTCTAGTGCTATTCTCAGAGCTGATCACTCTTGAGACAACTAGACTATATGGGGAAGTCATTAAGAGATTTTAAGGCAATAGACTTGAGAATTCGACTAGGAATCGGCTACTCGACCGTGCTCATCTACCGAAATCATTACGACACAGTAAGATTGATAAAAAAATCAGAGATAGATCGGTTCGACTGAGATATGTGGTTAAACGTGGGTAATTCCACTCCGAAACACCTAAGGTCACAATAGAGGTTAGTTCACAATAGATTACCAAAGAAGAACCTTAGTTCCTAGGCATTATTATTTTTTTTTATATAACGGTCCTTGCGCATCTCATTTGCGGAAGCATAATCAAGTCTTACCAATTCTCCTTCCAACAATCATGATACAATGCACACCACTAAACACCATAAGAAAAGATAAAGCCAAGACACTTTTATTTACATATTTTCATGATGGATTTTCTCAGGTCGGTACAACAAAAAGAAAGGCCAAGACTTTTAACTACACTCGGCCATAACCCCAAAAAGAGACAACTCGACCCTCTCTGTCGATCATGGAAAATCCTCCATCTACTAGTGTCGGCTATTGTCCAAAAAGTAGCAGCTCCTACTCCTCACGCGCAGGCCGTCACACCCATCCCAGCGTGTCAGGCGGTGACGACGGCAACATCCCCCGCATCACTCCGTCTCGACGAACGTGAACATATATGAACTCCTAAATGACCGGGCCCCCAACTAGGCCCATGTCATACATCACTAATACACAAACCCGAATGAACGTCAGACCAAGGATGTTGGGATAGTCGATCTCCACACACTCGACCTCCATGTCCGATGGAAGGCCGTAAAAGACACCCCGCGTGACAGTAGGGAGCGGCATCTTTCTAATCTGAAATGTTAGTCCCTAAAAGGGGTGAGTACAACCGCTCAGCAGGTAAAAGATCCAATAAACCACTCAATGCATCACACAGAACAATCAAGACATCATAGTATAGTTCATATCATTCATACATCCAAGCATTACTTACTTTGCAGCCATGCACATGTCATCATACCATATATGCATACACATCCATGCATTCATCTTCAAGCATTCATGCATATACCATCATGCCATATGTGCATATACATCCATGCACTCATCATCAAGCATACATGCATACATGCAACCATACCATGCATGACTAGATTTCAATTTCTCAATTTTTATTCTTCTAATTGGACCGCCACATTTCTCTTTCCCGGGACCAGTATTTGCATCACACATTTATCGCTCGTACCCAGCTTCGCATCGCTAGGAGCCTCTGGCACACACTTCTGGGCATCCGGCACACACACTCCAGGCATCTCGTACCCCAACTGGCATCACAAGGTATCCCCCGGCTCACACCTCTGGGCTTCTGGCATCCCCACATCCCGGGCATCTCGAAACACCGGAGGACATCCGGCACACACACTCCGGGCATCCGGCATTTACACTCCCGGGCCAGGCATCCCGACACTCCCGGGGCATCGTCGGCTCACACCTTCGACGGCATTCTCATTTATCATAGTTCACATTCACATTTATGGCTCAATCAAAACATGGCATATGATATGATGGCAACAAGATCATTTTCAGCATTTTGATTCTTATATGTAGTTCAAAATATCATGACATATGCAGCAAGATCCAATCACTCATGACAACACAATCCATGGGGTCCATACAACTTAGAATAATCCATACATCATGACTTTTTGAAATTTACCAAAATCCAGCTTGCACGATTTCAGAAAACATATTTATTAAATACTCACATGATCTTCAAAAATTACGAAATCTGAACATATGTTAGTCAAGATGTAAAGGCAGAAACTCCATGAAGAACACATGACTAAAAGAACTTCACACAAGAAGATATAGTTCACACATTACAGCTTACAAAATTCGGACACATCAGATTGCGCGGTTCTTGATATATTATAACTTAAATACCCGAATGGCCTCCAAAATTATGAAATTTTACCAAGTGATAGTCAAGACCCTAAGGTAGATTTTTCAAGAAGACATCAAGGCCATTTTCGTCCTAGATAATTGACTATGGACAGTCGAAGCCCCTGTTCCTAGTACCGAACATTCCCGGTTTAGCTGTCTCCGAAAAATCTAGATTTCACCTACTTATCTTCCTTCATTTCCTCTGAATTTTTGATATGTTTTTCCTCAAGGGGTCCACTACAACTTTCATTAAGGGATCCAGGTGAGATGCTCAAATGAAATTCACTTTATAGTCCACGAAGTCGCTGGAGTGCAATACAACATTTCCAGATCTATTGTCTTCAAAGGAAAAATCGTTTAACTAGGCTACACTTGTTCCTTTTATCTAAAATTTGAGCATGTTAGGCTTCAAGATGTTCTCTACAACTTTCATGAAGGGTTCGAAGTGTAATTCTCAGTAAAAAGTGAAATGCAACGCACAAAACCACCAAGAGGTCAACAAAACAGTTTCAGATCTAGCGTTTTCGTAGAGGGAGGGTTTTACCCCTCAAAACTCATCCATTTTGTCTCAAATTTTATTATGTTATACTTTAAGATGTTTTCTACAACTTTCCTGAAGAAGTCGAAACCAAAATCCGACTCAAACCGCGCATGCAAGTCTCCACAACATTCTGGGTCAGGCTGTTTACTCGAAAACAGAATGCTATTTCAAAACAACACCCATACAACTTCGGTTTTTCACACCCTAGTCATACGAAATTCATCACCTTTCACTAGCACATCCTAGACACAACATGCAAGAGCAGATCAATGGATCTAACTTGCCTCCAAACCGAGCTACGGCGAGCACGACGGCAGCAAACGGTGGACGCACGGGCGGTTGCGGGCGACGGACGAGCAGCTTCCTCCTTCGCGCGGCCTCTTCCCTTCTCTCTCGGTTCCTCACTCTCTCGACAGCCCTCTCTCTCTCTCTTTCTCTTATGGTCGACCCCCCTAAACCGGCCACCCCTTCTTTTTGTTTCCCTTTAAATCAATCATTAGTCATCATTAGGAGCCACCCAAAGTGACCAATGGGTGAAGCTCTCTTTTTGCCACTTGGCAAATCCCATGCATGATGGGCTTGAAGATGGGCTGGCTCCTCCCCCCTTGTGGTCGACAGCAGCCCCCTTCATGGGCTTCATGGGCCAAGCCAATTTGGCCCACTTTAGGTCCAATACCCTTGGGCCTATAGTTCAATCTTAATTAATTCAAATTTCACTTTTAATAATTCATTTTAATTCCCTCTTTTATAAATTTCAAATTCACAATTTCATATGGCCATAAAACATGTAACATTTAAAATATAGGGATCAAATCTATGAGGTGCATACCCAAGAACAATTTTTTTTTATCAACTTATCCTATAATACTAATTTTAATAACTCATGAACACAAGAAACATAACACTTGGTCTTAAAAGTAAGTCAATAGCCAAGGCATAACTCAAAGGCAAATTTCATTACCTAATCATAA
The DNA here is from genome assembly GCA_017140185.1 of Eucalyptus polyanthemos subsp. polyanthemos. Classification (NCBI taxonomy): domain Eukaryota; kingdom Viridiplantae; phylum Streptophyta; class Magnoliopsida; order Myrtales; family Myrtaceae; genus Eucalyptus; species Eucalyptus polyanthemos. The sequence continues at coordinate 26,273,443 of CM029467.1, read as the reverse complement.
ACTTTAATACATTTAGAGGTTGCCCTGAATTTTTGGGATGCCACAATTCTCTCCTCCTTAGAGAATTTCGTCCTCGAAATTAGACACCACTCATGCCCTTTTGAAACAAGTAGGGGTACTTTTCTTTCATCTGATCTTCACTTTCCCATGTGGCTTCCTCCATCTCATGATGTCGCCATAATAACTTAACCAATGGAATTGTCTTGGTCCTAAGAATTTGTTCCTTTCGATCCAGTACTTGCACAGGCTCTTCAATCTACCTCACTTTCTCATCAACTTCAATGGCTTCATGATCCAGTATGTGACTAGGATCCGATTGGTATTTTCTCAGCATAGATACATGAAACACATCATGCAAATTTCCCAACTTAGGAGGCAACACCAAACAATAAGCTACATCCCCTATTCTTTCAAGTATCTCAAAAGGTCCGACAAACCTAAGGCTTAACTTACCCTTCATTCCAAATCGAGATATTCCTTTCATTGGATATGCCTTAAGGAATACGTGGTCTCCTGTGCTAATCTCCAAAGGCCTTCTACGCCTATCCGCGTAGTCTTTCTGTTTACTCTAAGCTATTTTAAGCCTTTTTTTATGATAATTTCAATAGCTTCAGTGGTAACTTGTACCAGTTCAGATCCTGTCAATTTCCTTTCACCTACTTCATTCCAACAAACAGGAGTCCTGCATCTCCTTCCATATAATGCTTCATAGAGAGACATGCCTATACTTTTCTGAAAACTATTATTATAAGCAAACTCCACCAAATGCAATCTTTCATCCCAATTTCCTTTGAAATCAATTACAAAAGCCCTCAACATATCCTCTAATGTCTGGATTACTCTTTTTGTTTGTCCATCTGTCTGAGGGTGAAAAGCAGTACTAAACTGGAGTTTAGTTCCTAATGCAATTTGATGACTCCGCCAAAAGTTCGAAGTGAATCTCGAATCTCGATCTGAGGTAATAGTTATTGGAACACCATGTAAGCATACCACTTGACTCACATATATATCCGCATATTTGTCCATTGGGTAGTCCATGCAAACCGCTAGGAAATGAGCAGATTTAGTCAAACGGTCCACTATAACCCAGATAGAGTCATGACCACTTGACGTCCTTGGTAATCCTTATATAAAGTCCATTGTTATATGCTCCCATTTCCATTTTGGTATGTCTAATGGTCTCAAGAGTCCTGCAGGTTTACGATGTTCTGCTTTTACCTGTTGGCATGTCAAACATTGAGAAACGTGCTTGGCCATATCTGCTTTCATACCACTCCACCAAAACTGCTGACGTAAGTTCCTGTACATCTTTGTACTACCTGGATGAATACTATAATTACTCTTATGTGCCTCTGACAGGATTTCCTTCTTTAATTCTTCGTTGTCGGGAACACAAAGTCGTCCTCGGCATCTTACCACTCCACTTCAGAGACCTGAAATTCCGGTCTTTTCCCTAAAGATACTACATCTTTCACTTTCATGATCTCCGGGTTAGACTCTTGTAATAATTTAACTTTTCGAATAACTTCAGGTTCAATCCTTAAATGCACTAAGCATACCGGTAATACAATCTACTTTTAATTTAAACTCTGAGTCTGTGATGGACTTTAACAAGCTCCATTATGCCATTCTTAAACTGGCCATCTCCATAGCCGACTTACGACTAAGAGCATCCGCTACCTTATTCACCTTCCCTGGATGGTATCTTATCTCACAATCATAATCCTTTAACAATTCCATCCACCTCCTTTGTCTCATGTTCAACTCCTTTTGTGAGAACAGATATTTCAAGCTCTTATGGTCCATATAAATCTCAAACTTTTCCCCATACAAATAGCGCCTCCAGATCTTCAAGGGGAACACTATAGCTGCTAATTCTAAATCATGTGTTGGGTAGTTCAATTCATGGGGTTTCAATTGTCTAGATGCATAGGCTATGACCTTGCCATGCTGCATCAAAACACATCCCAGTCCTTTGTGAGATGCATCACTATACACTGTAAAACCATCAGGTCCAGTTGGTATAGTCACGATTGGAGCCGAGGTCAATTTCCTTTTAAGCTCTTGGAAACTCCTTTCACATTCCCCATTCCATTCAAACTTCACGTTCTTTCGAGTCAATTTAGTTAAAGGACCTGCCAGTTGTGAAAATCCTTCAATAAACCTTCTATAATAGCCAGCCAGTCCTAAGAAACTCCGTATTTCAATAGGTGTTGTCGATCTTGGCCAATTTATTACCATCTCAACTTTCGCCGGGTGCACTGCAATTCCTCCTCCTGATACCACGTGCCCTAAAAATATTATCTAGTCCAGCAAGAATTCACACTTACTAAATTTGGCATACAGCTTATGCTCTCTCAGAGTTTGCAAAACTATCCTCAAGTGTTGTTCATGCTCTTTAGGTCCTCTCGAATATATCAGGATGTCATCAATAAAAATAATCACAAACTGGTCTAAATAAGGCTTAAATACCCTATTCATTAGATCCATAAATGCAGTAGGTGCATTTGTCAATCCAAAAGGCATAACAAGGAACTCGTAGTGTCCATAACGAGTCATAAACGCAGTCTTAGGGATGTCTTCTTTCTTAATTCTTACCTGATGGTATCCCGACCTTAAGTCAATCTTAGAGAAGACTGAACTTCCTTGGAGTTGGTCAAAAAGATCATCAATTCTAGGTAAAGGATATTTTATTTTAATGGTCACCTGATTCAGTTGCCTATAGTCAATGCACAAGCGCATCGACTCATCTTTCTTTTTCACAAACAAGACTGGTGCACCCTAAGGTGAAGCACTTGGCCTAATGAATCCTTTGTCAAGCAACTCCTGTAGTTGCACCTTTAATTCCTTCAATTCGACTAAGGCCATCCTATATGGGGCTTTTGATATAGGTCCTGTTCTAGGCATTAATTCAATTTCAAATTCAATTTCTCGCTCTGGCGGTAATCTAGGCAATTCCTCAGGAAATACATCTTGAAATTCATTAACTACCTGAATTTCATCAAGCTTAGGCTCTTCCTTAGTATAATCTCTAACCATGGCCAGGTACCCTTGACATCCTTTGTCAAGTAATGCATGGGCTTCTATTGCTAAAATAAGTGCTACAGGTAGGTGGGTCTGACCTCCCAGAAATTCATAGTTAGACTGATCAGGCAAAGTAAATTGGATCACTTTCCTATAACAATCCATCTTGGCCCAATACTTATGAAGCCAATCCATTCTTATGATAACATCAAAATCATATATGGCCATTACGACTAAGTCTATTTCCATATCCTTTCCTCCCATTGTTATCTTACAATTTTCACACACCAGCATAGACAATAACATATCCTTCAAAGGCGTAGAAACAAAAAGAGGCGTCTCAAGAGGTGTAGTTTCTATCTTATTCAACTGTTTATATCTTTCAGACACAAATGAATGCGTAGCACCCGTATCAAACAATGCATATGCCCTTTTATCATTTATAAGGATCGTATCTGAGATAATATTTTTGGAAGCTTCCGCTTCCTCTTAGGTGATCGCATACACCCTTCCTTGTGCTGGTGGCCTCTGAGGATTCCTTAGTAAGTTTGGTCTAACAGCATTCTGTTGTGGCTATCGCACCGAGCCAATACTCACTTGCGACCTTTCTTGTGGGCAGTTTTTCTTAAGATGACTTGTTTGTCCACAACCATAACAACTCAGTTGCCCATTGCAAGGTCCTGGGCCATGTCGCCTATCAGACCTTCAACACTCTTCATTTCGATAAGGTGCCCTTTCTAAATTCAGGCTACCCCTGCCCTTTCCAAAGTTCCCAAAATTGCCCTTTTTCTTAGACTCCCAGGTCTGACCTTGACCTGTATAGGGTCTCTTACCCCGTCTCACATCACCAAAAGACAATGGTCTCTTATTCTCCGAATGTTCCCTTACCAACTCCTGCTCCACCAACTGTGCCCTTTCATAGATCTCATTATAATCTCTTATGTTCAAAGGCACTAGTTATTTCCTGATATCAGTCCTCAACCCTTTCAAAAACCTTTTTGTTTTCTCTTCTTGATCCTCAATTAGTCTAGGAGCATATCTAGACAGTTCAGAAAATCTTGCCTCATACTGGTCTACTGTCAGCTCATTTTGTTCTAGTTGAACAAATTCTGTAATTTTCTTATCCTTAGCACAGTCAGAAAAATGCTTTCTGTTGAAAGCTCTAACAAACTCTTTCCAGTTAACATTAGTGCCCGGTGGGAAGATTGTGTCCCTCGAAGCTTTACACCAAAACTTTGCATTTCCCTCCAGCTGGTACTCTGCCAAAGTTATTTTCTCAACATCAATGCAGTCCAACAACCTGAAAATTTGTTCCATTCCATCAATCCAATGTTCCGCCTCCTCAGGACTTCCCATTCCACTGATCTTAGGTGGCTTCAACTTCAAAAACTGCTCCACCAGTCCTTGAGTACGGCGTTCTGCTCCAGGTTGTTGCTGCGCCTGTCTTTCCATCAGATTTCCAATATTGGCCAATGCCTGCAGGATGTCTTCCATTTGGGGTTCAACCCTTGCAGCAGAGGCTTCAGCCCTCGATGGATGAGCACTTCCAGCTCACACCATGACTTTCCTGCAATTTCCAAGCATTGCCTCAGGAATAATCTGAGACTCACTGTCTCCATTCAAAGCAACTACTACTACTGCATAAGTAACATATACATGTTACTGGTACTTAAAGACAACTCAAAATAAACTACTAGGGATCTACGAGTGAATACTCATCACCCGTTATTCAAAATTAATCAATTATTCCGTTTTATATCCTATGGTGTGCATTGTCATCATGTTCCTCAATTTCCAAATGAGGCTTCTTATCACTCCACCTATAACCATTACTCTGATACCAACGCCAGCTGTGGCACCCTAAAACACCTAAGGTCACCATAGATTACCAAAGAAGAACCTTAGTTCCTAGGCTTTTATATATATATATAACGGTCCCAGTGCATCTTCTTTGTGGAAGCATAATCAAGTCTTACCAATTCTCCCTTTAACAATCATGATACAATGCACACCACTAAACACCATAAGAAAAGATAAAGCCAAGACACTTTTATTTACATATTTTCATGATGGATTTTCTTGGGTCGGTACAACAAAAAGAAAGGCCAAGACTTTTAACTACACTCGGCCATAACCCCAAAAAGAGACAACTCGACCCTCTATGTCGATCATGCAAAATCCTCCATCTACTAGTGTCGGCTATTGTCCAAAAAGTAGCAGCTCCTACTCCTCACGCGCAGGCCGTCACACCCATCCCGGTGCATCAGGCGGTGACGGCGGCAACATCCCCCGCATCACTCCATCTCGACGAACGTGAACAGATATGAACTCCTGAATGACCGAGCCCCCAGCCAAGCCCACGTCATACATCACTAATGCACAAACCCAAATGAACGTCAGACCAAGGATGGTGGGACAGTCGATCTCCACACACTCGACCTCCATGTCCAATGGAATGCCGTAAAAGACGCCCCGCGTGACAGTAGGGAGCGGCATCTTTCTAATCTGAAATGTTAGTCCCCAAAAGGGGTGAGTACAACCACTCAGCAAGTAAAAGATCCAATAAACCACTCAATGCATCACACACAACAATCAAGACATCATAGTATAGTACATATCATTCATACATCCAAGCATTACTTACCTTGCAGCCATGCACATGTCATCATACCATATATGCATATACATCCATGCATTCATCTTCAAGCATTCATGCATATACCATCATGCCATATGTGCATATACATCCATGCACTCATCATCAAGAATACATGCATATACCATCATGCCATATGTGCATATACATCCATGCACTCATCATCAAGCATACATGCATACATGCAACCATACCATGCATGACTAGATTTCAATTTCTCAATTTTTATTCTTCCAATTGGATCGCCACATTTCTCTTTCCCGGGACCAATATTTGCATCCCACATTTATCGCTCGTTCCCAACTTGACATCACAAGGAGCCTTCGGCACACACCTCCGGGCATCCGGCACACACACTCCGAGCATCTCATACCTCAACTGGCATCACGAGGTATCCCCCGGCTCACACCTCCGGGCTTCCGGCACCCCCACATCCCGGGCATCTCGAAACTCCCGAGGACATTCGGCACACACACTCGGGCATCCGGCATTTACACTCCCTAGCCAGGCATCCCGATACTCCCGGAACATCGTCAGCTCACACCTCCGCCAGCATTCCCATTTATCAAAGTTCACATTCACATTTATGACTCAATCAAAACATGGCATATGATATGATAGCAACAAGATCATTTTCAGCATTTTGATTCTTATATGTAGTTCCAAATATCATCACATATGTAGCAAGATCCAATCTCTTATGACAACACAATCCATGGGGTCCATACAACTTAGAATAATCCATACATCATGACTTTTTAAAATTTACCAAAATCCAGCTTGCACGATTTCAGAAAACATATCTATTAAATACTCACATGATCTTCAAAAATTACGAAATTTGAACATGTGTTAGTCAAGATATAAAGGCAGAAACTCCATGAAGGACACATGCCCAAAAGAACTTCACACAAGAAGATATAGTTCACACATTACAGCTTACAAAATTCGGACACATCAGATTGCGCGGTTCTTGATATATTATAACTTAAATACCTGAATGGCCTCCAAAAATTATGAAATTTTACCAAGTGATAGTCAAGACCTAAGGTAGATTTTTCATGAAGACATCAAGGCCAGGTAAGATTCTCAAAGGAAATTCACTTTATAGTCCACGAAGTCGCTGGAGTGCAGTACAACATTTCCAGATCTATCGTCTTCAAAGGAAAAATCGTTTCACTAGGCTACACTTGTTCATTTTACCTCAAATTTGAGTATGTTAGGCTTCAAGATGTTCTCTACAACTTTTGTGAAGGGGTAGAAGTGGAATTCTCAGTAAAGAGTGACATGCAACACACAAAACCACCGAGAGGTCAACAAAACAGTTTCAGATCTAGCGTTTTCGGAGAGGGAGGGTTTTACCCCGCAAAACTCATCCATTTTGTCTCAAATTGTATTATGTTATACTTTAAGATGTTTTCTACAACTTTCATGAAGAAGTAGAAACCAAAATCCGACTCAAACCACGCATGCAAGCCTCCACAACATTCTGGGTCAGGCTGTTTACTCGAAAACAGAATGCTATTTCAAAACAACACCCATACAACTTCGGTTTTTCACACCCTAGTCATACGAAATTCATCACCTTTCACTAGCACATCCTAGACACAACATGCAAGAGCAGATCAATGGATCTAACTTGCCTCCAAACCGAGCTACGGTGAGCACGACGGCGGCAAACGGTGGACGCACGGGCGGCTGCGGGCGACGGACGAGCAGCTTCCTCCTTCGTGTGGCCTCTTCCCTTCTCTCTCGGTTCCTCACTCTCTCGACAGCCCTCTCTCTCTCTTTCTCTTATGGTCGACAACCCCCCTAAACCGGCCACCCCTTCTTTTTGTTTCCCTTTAAATCAATCATTAGTCATCATTAGGAGCCACCCAAAGTGACCAATGGGTGAGGCTCTCTTTTTGCCACTTGGCAAATCCCATGCATGATGGGCTTGAAGATGGGCCGGCTCCTCCCCCCTTGTGGTCGACGGCAGTCCCCTTCATGGGCTTCATGGGCCAAGCCAATTTGGCCCACTTTAGGTCCAATACCCTTGGGCCTAAAGTTCAATCTTAATTAATTCAATTTTCACTTTTAATAATTCATTTTAATTCCCTCTTTTATAAATTTCAAATTCATAATTTCATATGGCCGTAAAACTTGTAACATTTAAACTATAGGGATCAAATCTATGAGGTGCATACCCAAGAACAATTTTTTCTTATCAACTTATCATATAATACTAATTTTAATAACTCATGAACACAAGAAACATAACACTTGGGAGTCATTTAATATTGGTACTGCAGACTTTGAGAGTTCACCAGCTGTATGCCAATTTAGTAAGTGCGAGTTTTGGTTTACTCGTGTTGCTTTTCTAGGGCAAGTGATTTCAGGCGAAGGAATCTCCGTGGACCCTAGCAAGATTGAAGTAGTGATCAACTGGCCAAGACTGACTACCGTGACAGAAATAAGAAGTTTTTTGGGTTTGGTAGGTTATTATAGAAGGTTCGTGGAAGGATTCTCATCATTAGCGTCGCCTTTGACAAGACTCCTGAAGAAACAAGAGAAATTTGTGTGGACAGACAAGTGCAAACGTAGTTTCCAAGAGCTAAAGCAAAAGCTAACTACCGCACCTGTGTTGACCATTCCATCTGGTCCTGGAGGATTCGAGATCTATAGTGATGTGTCATTTAGAGGATTGGGTTGCATGCTGATGTAACATGGCCGAGTCGTTACATACACCTCCCGTCAGTTGAGACCTCATGAACAGAACTATCCGACGCATGACTTAGAATTTGCAGCAATTATTTTCGCCCTGAAGATTTGGAGACACTATTTGTACGGAGAAAGATTCCAAATCTTCACCGACCATCAAAGTCTCAAGTACTTATTCTCTCAGAAGGAGTTGAATATGAGACAGCGCCGATAGATGGAGTTGCTGAAGGACTACGACTGTGATATTCTATATCACCCGGGAAAGGCGAATAAGGTCGCCGATGCTTTGAGTCGAAAGTCTTTAGTCACTCATATACTGATTAAGGAGTGGAACATAATCGAGAGGACTCGAGATTCGATATTCAAATTTGAGGTAGGCCACCTTTCGAGTCTTATGGCCACCCTTAGAATTGAACTGGATGACCAGATCAGAATCAAGCTACTCCAACCGACAAACCCAAATGTTCAGAAGATTCTACAAGAGGACACATAAAATTGGAAGGTTGACTTTCAGATTTCTGAGGAAGGAACCCTGAGGTTCTGAGGACGATTGGTTGTACCTGACGATGTAGAGCTTAAAGAGGATATCTTATCAGAAGTGCATCGTAGCAGTTATAGCATTCATCCTAGTAGTACGAAGATGTATCAGAATCTGCATCATCACTATTGGTGGCCCGGTATGAAGGCGAATATCGCTAAGCATATCGCCAAGTGTTAGACGTGTCAGCAAGTTAAAGCACAACACTGTAAGCTAGGAGGACTTCTGCAACCTCTCAAGATCCCAGAATGGAAATAGGAGCATATCACGATGGATTTCGTGACCGGACTGCCAAGGAGTCAGAGAGGAAATGATTCGATTTGGGTAGTGGTCGACAGACTGACAAAATCGACTCACTTCATTGTAGTACGAAGGGACCTCAGTTTGGATAGACACGCAGATCTGTACGTGCGTCAAGTAGTTCATTTGCATGGAGTGCCGGTGACGATAACTTCAGATCGAAACCCGAGATTTACAGCCACTTTTTGGAAGAGCTTACAGAGTGCTTTAGGTACAAAGCTGCCGTACAATACGGCATATCATCCTCAAACAGATGGCCAATCTGAGAGGACAATTCAAACCCTCGAAGACATGCTGCGAGCTTGTGTACTAGACTTCAAAGGAAGTTGGGAAGAACAACTACACCTGGTGGAATTTGCCTACAACAATAGTTATTAACAGAGCATTTAGATGGCCCCTTTCAAAGCGTTGTATGGCAGATTGTGCAGGACACTTATGTGTTGGGATAAAGTTGGGGAAAGAAAGATTACAGGCCTAGAGTTGGTTTAGCAGTTAGTGGATGCCGTTTCAGTGATCAGAGACAGATTAAAGACCACTCAGAGCAGACAGAAAAGTTACGCAGATAAGCGCCAGAGACCATTGGAATTTCGAGTTGGTGATCACATTTTTCTGAAGGTGTCACCAATGAGGAGAACTTCGCGCTTTTGTAAGAAAGGAAAACTGAGTGCAAGGTATGTAGGTCCATTTGACATTCTAGAGAGAATTGGGACCCTAGCCTATCGCCTTGTGTTGCTGCCGTGACTGGCACAAGTGCACAATGTCTTCCACGTGTCGATGTTGAGGAAGTACGAGCCTGACCCGACCCATGTGCTTTATTTTGAGGAATTGGACGTGGATGACCGAGTGTTGTACATTGAAAGCCCGGTTTAGATCGTGGATCGAAAAGAGCAAATTCTACATTCAAAGACCATCCCGTTGGTCAAAGTAATCTTGCAACACCACGGTACTGAAGGAGCAACTTGGGAGACTGAAGAGTCGATGAGACATTTGTACCCCCACCTTTTTGCTTAAAGTGTTGTAATGGTTTAAATTTCGAGGACGAAATTTTTATAAGAGGGGAAGAGTTGTAACATCCTGGATTTTCAATCCTGTTTTCAATTGAATAAATCGGGCCTTTCATCAACGCGCCTCTAGTGCTATTCTCAGAGATGATCACTCTTGAGACAACTAAACTATCTAGGGAAGTCATTAAGAGATTTTAAGGCAATAGACTTGAGGATTCGACCATGAATTGGCTACTCGACCGTGTTCATCTACCGAGATCATTACGACACAGTAAGATCGATTAAAAATTAGAGATAGGTCGGTTCGACTGAGATATGTGATTAAACGTGGGTGATTCCACTAAATTGCAAAATTCTCATTGATCATCACTAAATTGATTTTTCTATCGTTTTGGTATCCTGTGTCCGTAATTGAAACCTTGAGATTTTTACGACAACCGAGAGTCACCAATGTGTCGAAGAGGTTCATTATGGCTCGAAAAAATTGACCACGGGTCATTTGCACTAAAAAATTCTGAAAGCTACTCGGTAGGTTAGGTCACGCTAAAATCGCGTCTGATTTAAATTAACCGCGAATTTAAACGCGATTTCAAAAATTGAAAGTTTTGTCATGTCATAGGTCATTTTAGGAACCTCGACTCATCTTTCGAGGAATTTTCAGTGAGTTCGGGATTTTTATGGAAAATCGATACGGACAATTCGGAAAATGAACGAAAATTCGGATTGGCCAATTTGAAAGGACTTTTGGCATATGGTGTAATTGACTTAGTGATAGGAAATTTCGTGGGCTTTTTCCTGAATGAATCGGATCTCAATCGGAGAAGTTTGTTCAGAAAATCGGATTCCGAGAAAAAGGAATTAGAATTCGGAATTGAAGGAAATGGATGTTTTTGTTGCCCAAGACTTGTTGTTTGAGGGAAATTTTATGCAAGAAAGTAATTGAGAATCTAGTGCTTTAGCATGGGGATTTTTGGGGACCAAATTGGAGTAAACAAAAGCAAGTGGGACCAAGATTTCGATTATAGGATTTTCCTTTAGTTTTCTTTTTCTTTTTCCTGTTTTCCCCCCTTAGCGGCGCACATCCCCTTTTCTTTTTCCTTTCTCTCTCTCTTTGTCTCTTTGTCTCTTTGTCTCTCGGGTGAAACCCTCCCCCCACTGACGTTCCCTTCTTCTCTCTGCCGTGTCTCACTTCTCTCCCTTTATTCTTGACTTTTCGATTCAAGCTTATCCACACTCTCTCTGTCATTTTGTTCGACCACCCTCAACCTCTCTCTATTCTCTCTCTCTCTCTCGTTCGTCGCCCTCATTTCCTCCGAGCCGTGTTGTTATCCAGCAAACCAACCGAAACAAACCTCACGGAGCCAAGCCCAAATAACCTGCAGATTTTGGCCACCTCTACAATTCCTTCATGCCAACAGCTCGTTGAAGCCGCGAGTCCAGCCCTTCTCTCCGCGAAATCAGCCACTCAAAGTAGCCCCAACAGCTGTGGAAATCTAGCAGCTTCGTGGGCTTTGCGGGCCATTTTTTTGGCCTAATCCATGCTCGAAAGCCGTCACCACTTTAGAAAGGATCGAGCCTCGCCGCGTCCCTGTCGATTTGAACCGAGCGGTTCAATAAACAAGTGAGTTTAACTCACTAATCCTCGCTTAGTAAGTTAATGACATTTAGGGATTGTTTAGTTTAGACTAAGCTTGGTTTATTAGATAATTAGAACGGTTTAGTAAATTAGTTAATTATCGATGCATGTTAGGTGCTTAGAGTAGTGTAGTTAGAGCCTAGACAAGCTCTAGTATTTATCTAGAATGACTCGAAAATTTTCCGAGTTCATTTCGGCGTTCAATTAGGCTTTTTCGGGCCTAAGTTGATTTATTGGCATTTATTTAATATTTTCCGTAATTATTGAATTATTTATTTATTTTCCGGAAATTAGACCGGGATAGCCGGTGAATGAAATTTTGTGCTGATTGCTATGGTGTGGTTCGTTTATTTATTTGAGCTCTAATTTGTGCTGAATTAATTTAATTGTGATTTTAGGATTTTATTCCTAAATTAAGTACTTTCGGTAATTGTTTGGAAAATAACCGAGCGTCGATTTATAACGCCAAAAATATTTTTGTGGACTATATAAAATAGTGGGATTTATGGAAAGAAAATTATTGTATTTTGGTTAAGGCCAACCGTATACCCACACACGAGTATTTTTATCGGGTATGATAAAAATGAAGAAATGATCAGATGGTTAGACCAATAATTGCGACAGCTTCTAGTGAGCATAAATAGTATACTATATGAGTATAATTGTGGCTGCTTCTAGTGAGCATAAATAGTATACTATATTAATATTTGAGGCAGCTTCTAGTGAGCTATACTATCTATATATCAACTAGAGCAAGCAGTCCTAGACTATGGTCCGACTCATAGATAGTATTGATTGAGATGACCGGTGAATGGTCATGTTGACATGGAATTGACTAAGTTGATTGATCGATGATTCGATCTGATTGAATGATTTGATGTGGTGAATTGATTCGATGAATTATAAATTGTATTGACCTGCAGGAAGGAATTGAGGCCAAGGTAAGCTCTCTGACTTGTGAATGTGCTTAGGTAGCCCTTAGGGCGTATTTTCTTCCTAATCGGGTCTTAGGGGGTTGAACTTGCTGAGACGTTGTCTCACCTCGTTCTGGGATAACATTTTCAGGTCCCTAGTTGACAGCGATGGAGGACCCGAGGCCCGAAGTTTAAAAGGTGAAGCCCAAAGAATTAACGATCTTGTCTGACTAGTTAGTCATAGGACAATTTTCTTTTGATGGAAGTCGATTCCTTTTTGTAGGCTTCGGTGTATAAACCTATGTGTTTATAAAAAGGTGTTTGAGAAAAATCGGCCCTACTTTTCTATCCCATCTTCTTGTTGTCTGGGGATTTATTAATTGCTTCCGCATGCTTATTAAAATGAATGGGTCAGCGATGTGTCCTGGGACGTCGCTTTTAATCGACCAAGCCGGGATGGGCGCACGCTCGAGGATCGAGGAGTGACAATTCAATGAGGTGATGATCAAGAATAAGTAACCATTCCCGAGGATCGATGACTTGTTTGATCAATTGCAAGGAGCGTCGATATTTTCTAAAATTGACCGGAGGATATCATCAGCTGATGATCAGAAAGGAGGACATACCTAAATCGGCGTTTCGTACACGATACGGCCATTATGAGTTTACTGTAATGCCGTTTGGATTGACGAACGCTCCAACTGCTTTCATAGATTTGATGAACCGAGTTTTCAAGGAATATTTGGATCAGTTCGTGATCATGTTCATCGATGATATCCTGGTGTATTCGAGAAGTGGTGAGGAGCATGAGAGTCATTTGAGATTGGTATTGCAGACTCTAAAGACTCATGAGTTGTACGCCAAGTTCAGCAAGTGCGAGTTTTGGTTAACTCGTATTGCTTTTCTAGGTCACGTGATTTCAGGAGAAGGTATCTCTATGGACCCAACCAAGATAGAGGCAGTGATCAACTAGCCAAGACCGACAATCGTGACAGAGATCAGAAGTTTTCTAGGTTTAGCAAGGTATTACAGACGGATTGTGGAAGGATTTTCAGCATTAGCTTCGCCTTTGACTCGACTATTAAAGAAAGAAGAGAAATTCGTGTGGACGGACAAGTGCGAGCGTAGTTTCCAAGAGCTTAAGGAAAAGCTGACTACCGCGCCTGTGCGGACCATACCATCTGGTCCTTGAGGATATGAGATCTACAGAGATGAATCGTTTAGAGGACTAGGTTGCATGCTGATGCAGCATGGTAGAGTTATTGCATACGCATCCCGCCAGTTGATACCTCACGAGCTAAATTATTCGACGCATGACTTGGAACTCGCAGCTATTATTTTCGCTCTGAAGATATGGAGACATTATTTGTGTGGAGAAAGATTCCAGATCTTCACTAACCATCAAAGTCTCAAGTATTTATTCTCTCAGAAGGAGTTGAGTATGAGACAGCGTCGCTGGATGGAACTCCTGAAAGACTATGATTGTGATATCTTATATCACCCTGGAAAGGCGAATAAGGTTGCAGATGCACTGAGTCGGAAATCTTCAGTTGCACAGATGGTGCTCAAGGAATGGGCTTTGATCAAGAAGGCTGGAGATTCGGTTTTCAAGTTTGAGACAGACCACCTTTCAAATCTTATGGCCACACTCAGAATTGAGCCAGAAGTACCGGTCAGAATCAAGACGCTTTAGCCGACAGATCCCGAGATTTAGAAGATCCTGTAAGAGGATACTGAAAAGAGGAAAGTTGACTTTCAGATTTCTGAGGATGGAACACTGAGGTTCCGAGAACGATTGTGTGTACCTAACGATGCAGAACCAAGAGAAAAGATCTTATTAGAAGCACATCATAGCAGTTACAACATTCATCCTGGCAATACAAAGATGTATCGGAATCTGTGTCAACACTATTGGTGGTCTAGTATGAAGGCGAATATCGCCAAGTGTTTGACGTGTCAGCAAGTGAAGGCACATCATTGTAAGCCGAGAGGATTTCTACAACCTCTCGAGATTCCTGAGTGGAAATGGGAACACATCGCAATGGATTTCGTGACGGGCTTACCAATGAGTCAGAGAGGTAATGACTCTATTTGAGTAGTGGTCGACACACTGATGAAGTTGGCTTACCTCATTGCAGTACGAAAGGACCTTGATTTGGATAGGCATGCAGAATTGTACGTGCGTCAGATAGTTCGTCTACATGGAGTATCGATGACGATTACATCAGACCTAGACCTGAGGTTTACAATTGCCTTCTAGAAAAGTTTGCAGAGTGCTTTTGGAACGAAGCTGTAGTACAGTACGGCCTATCATCCTCAGATGGATGGCCAGTTTGAGAGGAAGATTCAAACCCTCGAAGACATGCTGTAAGCTTGCGTGTTGGATTTCAGGGGAAGCTGGGAGGAACAGCTTCACCTTGTCGAGTTCGCCTACAACAACAGTTACCAGCAGAGCATTCAGATGACTCCTTTTGAAGCGTTGTATGGCAGAGCGTGTAGAACACCAGTATGTTGGGATGAAGTCGGAGAACGAAAGATCATAGGCCCAGAGTTAGTCTAGCAATCAGTGGAAGCAGTTGCCGTTATCAAAGATAGACTAAATACCGCTCAAAGCTACTAGAAAAGCTACATCGATAAGCGTCAAAGACCATTGGAATTCCAAGTTGGTGATCACGTCTTTTTGAAGGTGTCACCAATGAGGGGTACTTCGCACTTTGGCAAGAAAGGAAAGCTGAGTCCGAGGTATGTAGGTCCATTTGAGATTCTAGAAAGAATCGGGATTCTAGCGTATCGTTTTGCATTACTGCCAAGACTAGCGCAAGTGCATGATGTCTTTCACGTGTCGATGTTAAGGAAATATGAGCCTGACTCGACCCACGTGCTTAATTTTGAGGAATTGGTTGTGGATGACAGAGTGTCGTAGGTTGAAAGCCCAGTTCAGATTGTGGATCGCAAGGAGTAGGTCCTGCGCACCAAGACCATCCCGTTGGTCAAAGTGGTCTGGCAACACCACGGCACTGAAGGAGCAACTTGGGAAACTGAAGAATCGATGAGACGACTATACCCCCACCTTTTTGTTTAAGATTTGTAATGGTTTAAATTTCGAGGACGAAATTTTTATAAGAGGGGAAGAGGTGTGACATCCTGATTTTCAAGTCTAATTTCGATGAGACGAGTTGGGCTTTTAATCGACGTGCTTATAGCTTTTTTTTTCTGAGTTGGCCACTCATGAGTTAACTAGCCTATCGGGTGAAACCGTTAAGGAATCTAAACGCAATAGACTTGAGAATTCGACCAAGAATCGACTGCTCGACCGTGCTAATTTGCAAGAGTAATTACGGCACTGCCAAAATCGATCAGAGACCGGAGATAGGTCGATTCGATCGAGATATGTGATTAGTGTGTCGGTGATTCCACCTAATTGTAAAATTTCTGTCGAACGGTACTAGACCGATTTTTATGTCATTTTCGTACCCCGTGTCTGTATTTGAAACCTCGAGATTTTCACAACAACCGAGAGTTGCCAATGTGTCAAAGATGTACGTTGTGGCTCGAAAATAATCGACCATGGGTCAATTGTATTCAAAATTTCTAAAAGCTACCCGGTAGATTAGGACGCGCTAAAATCATGTCAGATTGAAGTTGACCGCGAAATTGAACTCGATTTTAGAAATTGAAAGTTCTGTCTGTCACGATTCATTTTAGGAACGTTTACTCATCTTCCAAATTTTTTTTTTAAGATTCCAGGATTTTTACGGAAAATCGATTCGGAAAACGAACAGAAATTCGGATGGACTCATTTGAAGGAAATTTGAACTTCTAAGCTTAGGTATTTAACGATGGGGACTTGTAGAAATTTTGTGGACTTTTCTTCAACGAAATTGGACTTCAATTGGAGAAATTGAGGATGCAATTGAAGCCAAAGATGAGTGCCAAAGTGTGAAATTCGGATTTAAGCTTGGACAGAAAATTTTGGTACCAAAAATTGTTTAAATGGGAAATTGGTTTCAAGAAAGTAATAGGGGAACATTTGGATGCTAGCCTAGGGGGACCAAGCTTTCAATTTATTGGATAAGCTTGTGACTTTTTTCAATCTTCTTGAGCAAGACTTACGAGCTACTCATTTCGTTGCTATCCCCCTTCGTGCGACACCCTCTGCTTCTGCCTCACTTTCATTTCTGGTTTTGCTTTCATCTTCCCTCTTCATTGAAGCTTTGCCGCACCACCTTCACCCACCAAAATTCCTCAAGCTGCCATCTCCAAAGCTCATCGAACCGAAGACCCCACGTTTTCTCTCCTTCCATCGACACCTACACCATCACCCTCCACCAGCACATTCACCCCACCTTACCCACTCACACAATTTCATCTTCCACCGTTTTCCCCTCCACCGGTCAACCGAAGAAGCCTTCTCCACCAACGCTGACCGCCCTCTTCATCGCCATCTCTACGCATCTTCAGTTCCTTCGGTCGATGCCCAACAGAAGCCCACAGCCCATCGAAGACCGAAGACCGAAGTTGCTTCACCGCGAGTCGTCCACGTATTTTAGCCTCCACCGACTTTTCCTCAATTGTTGCCGCAGCCCGCTCGGCCAACCTTCGTAATTCAAGAGCTGAGCTATTTTGGACCTATTTCAGCCAGTCCAAGCTTCCTTCAGCCTCGCCGTGAGCCCGAGTCTCGACTGCCGTCGCGCCACCATCGCCGTGAGTCGATTTTCGTGCTAACCGGTGAGTTTCGTTCTAATCCCTAATTAGTAGGCTAATGACACTTAGAGGTGGATTAGTTAGCTAATTAGTGGATTAGTTAGGTTAATTAAGCTTAAGGTAGTTTAGTTAGATTAAGTATATAGTTAGTATTTAGTTAGTTCAATTAGATTAGTAAGGTGGATTTAGTTAGGAATTAGTTAGTTTATTTAATTAGTGTAATTATATTTAATTAGGTAGAATGGTTAGATTTAATTGTTAGTTAGATAAATTAGCCTGGTTAGTTTAGGTTAAGTTAATTAAGTGCTTTAATTTATTTATTTTGTAATTTATTTAATTGTTGGTAATTTATTTAATTATTAATTTATTTTCCAGAAATTAGACCGGGTAACCGGTGACCGGAATTGCATGCTAATTGCAATTGTGTGTTCAATTTATCCAATTGGATGTTAATTTGTGCAAATTGAGTGCTGATTGGAAATTTGAGTATTTAATTTCAAAATTTGTGAATTTCGATATTTATTCAAAAAATCTCGAGTGTTAGATTTTAACATCGAAAATGGTTTTATATATTATATAAAATAGTGTGATTTTTAAATTGGAAATTATGAATTTTCTGGGTCTAACCTGATCATGTACCCACACACGACTATTTTACCATGTATTTTTAATATGAAGAAAATAGGCCAGGATCACTATTTTAATTGAGGCATTTGAGTGCAATGCACGGTGTCCTGGGCTGAGATTGATTGGTCGTGTGTTAGTTAAGAGAACCCGTCTCGTGCAATTACGCTAGACGTTATTAAATCTCTTTTCGAGTTACCCATGCATTAGGGTATTGGGTCGCAGTAGATTCTAGACGTATGCTCCTTCCGGAATGCTATCTACGAGAGACAAAGCCGTGCTCAATGGGGAAGAGACGATGACTGGCTACGCCAGTAGACAGTCGAACATGGGAGTCGATTGTGCCTTAAGTGGCTTAATTACCAATTGGAACACATGATTGTTTGAGATTGATGCGCTTGATTATGAGACAAAACTATGTGGCATGGTATGGGATGTGTTATAACGGTTTGGCCTTATAATCGGGACCCTTGTGATTAATTGAGTTGTTGAGGTGTTCTAGTTATTATGTGCATTAATTATATGCTTTGTGAAATGAATTGTGCTAACGAGCAGGAAGGAACTGAGGCGAGGTAAGTCCTCTGTGCTAATCGTGTGATTGTGTGGTTAAGACATTTCTAGGTGTATTTCCCTCCTAATCGGGGTTTAGAGTGTGAACTTGCTGAGATTTATATCTCACCCCGTCATGGGCTTAAATTTTTCAGGACCGTAGAGTGGAGGGTCTGGAGCCGAGCTGAGGCAACCTGAAGAGTAGGTCAAATAAAATAGCCTCTTTTTGAGAACTAGTCTTTTGGTTATAGACTTGTGTACATGACTCAATGTTTTATAAAAGCATGTTTGTTTTATGAATGTGTTATCCTATTTTTATATCCCGAGATGGTTACCGTAAGGGGATTTGTTATTCGCTTCCGCATGTGCAATAAAATGAAAGGGTCGGCGACTTGTCTTGGGTAGTCGCAAAATTTTATCGACCACAGAGAGATGGGGACGCGCTCGAGGATCGAGGCGTGACATCCCCGTTTAGTGGTATCAGAGCAGGTTAGTGTTTGGAGTGATAAGGTGTGATGGGTTCTTGGGATAGTTATTAGGATTGACCTTTATTTTATGCGGATGCATGTGGTTGATAGTTGTTTGGTAGATTGTTGTGGGGTCACTCAAATTCTAATATGGTATTGGAATTGGAAAATAGGTGTCTTTAAAGAGCCTGTAGGATGAGTGATTAGGAGCCGATGACTCCTAGACAGAGGACCATAGCCGTAGTGACTCGGGTTAGGATGCCGACAAAGGTCGGTACCCGAGGTGGTCGAGGTAGAGCACAGGCCGAGGCCAGCGCAAGTAGAGTAGCACCGCCTCCAGTTGGTGCTGGGGTAGCAGCCCCTGGTGATCCCAGAATCGATAGGATCATGCAAGCGCTCGAAGTTATGGGAGTACAGATGGGGCAACAGGCCTAGAATCAAGCTGCCGCCATTATCGCCGCCGCTACAGCTGCCACTGCTACCACTGCCAATGCTGCTATTGCTGTTACCGCCGCTGCCGTACCTGCTGCTGTACCTGCTAAGGTTCCACTTGGGAACGTGGCCACTGGGAGGCCAATGCATAAACTGGTGGAACAATTTTTAAAGTTGAACCCACCAAAGTTCATCGGCACGGGAGATCCCGAGGCTGCAGTCCTCTCGATCTAGGAGTTGGAGAATGCCTTTTGCACTGCTAATGTGCACTTAGGCATAAAAGGTCATTCTTGCAGTCTACCAATTGAATGGAATTGCAGGCACATGGTGGAGAACCACCAGAGGAACGGTATTGGATGTTAATTTGTGCAAATTGAGTGCTGATTGTAAATTTGACTATTTAATTCAAAAATTTGTGAATTTCGGTATTTATTCAGAAAATCTCGGGTGTCGTATTTTAATACTGAAAATGCTTTTATATATTATATAAAATAGTAGGATTTTTAAATTGGAGGTGATGAATTTTCAGGGTGCAATCTGCTCGTATACCCACACACGACTATTTTACCATGTATTTTTAATATGAAGAAAATAGGCCAGGATCACTATTTTAATTGAGGCATTTGAGTGCAGTGCACGATGTCCTGGGCCGAGATTGATTGGTCATGTGTTGGTTAAGAGAACTCGTCTCGAGCAATTACGACGGATGTTATTAAATCCCTTTTAGGGTTGCCCATCTATTAGGGTATTGGGTCGCAGTAGATTCTGGACCTATGCTCGTTTAGGAATACTGTCTATAAGAGACGAAGCCGTGCTCATTGGGGAAGAGACGATGCCTGGCTACACTAGAAGACAGCTGAACATGGGAGTCGGTTGTGCCTTAAGTGGCTTAATTACCAATTGGAACGCATGATTGTTTGGCATTGATGCACCTGATTATGAGACAAAACTGTGTGACAAGGTATGGGACGTGTCATAATGGTTTGGCCTTATAATCAGGACCCTTGTGATTAATTGAGTTGTTGAGGTGTTCCAGTTATTATGTGCATTAATTATATGCTTTGTGAAATGAACTGTGCTAACGTGCAAGAAGGAACTGAGGCGAGGTAAGTCATCTATGTTAATCGTGTGATTTTGTGGTTAGGACACTTCTAAGTATATTTCCCTCCTAATCGGGGCTTAGAGCGTGAACTCGTTGAGATTTATATCTCACCCCGTCATGGGCTTAAATTTTTCAGAACCGTAGAGGGTCCGGAGCCGAGCTGAGGCAACCTGAAGAGTAGGTCAGATATGATAGCCTTTTTTTGAGAACTAGTCTTTTGGTTATAGACTTGTGTACATGACTCAATGTTTTATAAAAGCATGTTTGTTTTATGAATGTTTTATCCTGCTTTTCTATCCCAAGATGGTTACTGTAAGGGGATTTGTTATTCGCTTCTGCATGTGTAATAAAATGAAAGGGTCGGCGACTTGTCTTGGGAAGTCGCAAAATTTTATCGACCACAGAGGGATGGGTACGCGCTTGAGGATCAAGGCGTGACACACATGGGTATTGATTATAAGGCCAATTTGTTATTACACGTCCCATTCCGTGCCACACAATTTTATCCCATAATCAGACGCGTCTATTTCACTCATCCAAGCGTTCCAGTTAATTACGACCCAACGGTCACGACCAACTCAACATTCAGTGGTCATCCGGTATAACCGGGCGTCGTCTCGCCCCATCGAGCATGGCAACGTCTACATCTAGACGGCATTCTCGAAGGAGCATCGGTCCAACCTTTATCGCGATCCGGCATCCGTTGATGTGAGGCATTCCATATAGGAGCATTGCCCACCCGACTTTCATTGGGTGACAGGTTCTCATAGCGATCACACGCACATCCAATCTCGGCCAAGGACATCGTGCTTTGCACTCAAATGCCTTTATTTCAAATAATGTACTTGGCCTATTTTCTTCATATTAAAAACACCTGGTAAAATAATTAAGCGTGGACACACGGTCAAATTGAACCATAAAATCTGATATTCTCCCATTTTAAAATTCCACGATTTTATATAGTACTTAAAATATTTTTGGTGTAAAAAATCGACACCCGATATTTTTCTAATAAAATACCAAAAATCCATATTTTTGAAATAATAATTAAAAATTATCATCCAGCACTCAATTGCATAAATTATCAATCAATTGCACAAACCAACTACACCACGACAATCAACATGAAATTCTGACAACCGGCTATCCCGGTATAATTTTCGCTAATTAATAAATAATTAAATAAATTACATTTAAATAAATAAATTGAAAAATAATTAAATTAAATCACTAATTAACCTACCTAAGCTAATCGAACAACCTAATTGAACTTAATTAAATTAATCTAACCTACTAAGCTAACTAATTAAATTAACTAACCACTTAATAACTAATTAGCCTAATTAACCAATCCTACTAACTTAGGCCTATAAACTAATTACCACTAATCTCTAATTAAACTAACTAACCCCATAATCTCTAATTAGCCTACTAATCCACCCTTAAGTGTAATTAGCCTCATAATTAGAGTTTCGGACGTAAATTCACCGGTTTAGCGCAAAAACCGGTTTGCGGCAACGACGGTGCGACGACAACCACAACTTGGGTCTACAGCGACATCAAAGGAGGTCGGGAAAGGGCCGGAAAAGACCCAACAAGCTATGGCTTTGGTTCTATGGGGTGAACCGAAGAGTTGGGCGGGGGCCTGGTGCGAGGAGGGAAAGCGGAGGCGGCTCGGGCTGGAGTAGCTAGAGGAGCTGGGCGGCCTGGTCAGGACGACATCCGAGTAGGGATCGGTGACGGCGAGCTAGCGAGCTCGGGACGGCAACTTCAGCAAGCTAGCGTGAGCACAGGCGGCGCGGGATGCGGCGAACGCGCGGGCAGCTCGGTCAAGTGACGAAAGGGCTGGCGATGGCTTGCGGTTGGTTCGGTTGGGCTGGCTAGGCTTGTAGCTCGGAGTTGCAGCTGAAAATGGAGTTTGAAGCAAAGAAGAAGAAGAAGAAGAAGGCAACAGCAAAGGGAGTGGGAGTGCTGGTCGACGAAGAGGACGAAGGAGGGGGGACAAGAGGCCTCAAAGTCCAACTTAAATATCCTAAGCACTTGAGTGCAGCCCCTAAAGTCTTCAGCCCTTATCTAGCTGCCAAGACTTCTTCCACAAGCTATTTGCTACATAAAATCACACCACATGACCTCAAGTTGATGCCCAAAACCACAAAACAGCTGCCCCCTACGAATTTCACTCAAATTCACCTCAAATTCTTCACAAATCTCTCCAATTTGATGGCCAAATTTGCTGAGGAGGAAGCCCATAACAAATTCCACAATATTCCTCATGAATCAATCCATTTTAAAGGCCAAAATTCCACTTGAAAATGCCCCTCCGAATTTCTTGAAATTTATTGGCCAAAAATCTGGGCTCACCAAAAATTCTTCAAAGGATGAGTCAACGTCCCAAAAATAAATTGTGATGCACTAGAACTTTCAACTCCCGAAACCGAGTTCAATTTCGTGGTTAATTTCGACCAAACATGATTTTAGCGTGAATTAACCTATCGGGTAGCTTTTAGGAATTTTTAACGCGTTTGACCCATGGTCGATTATTTTCGATCCACATTGTGCATCTCCGACTCATAGGCAACTCTCGGTTGTCGTAAAAATCTCAAGGTTTCAATTACCGGCACCGGATACAGAATCAACAAAAAAATCAGTTTAGTGCCGTTTGACACAAATTTTGAATCAGGTGGAATCAGCCACAATTTAATTACATGTCTCTGTTGAATCGACCTATTTCCAATCTCTAATTGATTTTAACGATGCCGTATTGACCCTTGGCAATTAGCACGGCCAAGCAGTCGATTTATGATCGAATTCTCAAGTCTGTCGCATTTATATCTCTTAATGGCTTCACCTTATAGATTAGTTATCTTATGAGTGATCAGCTTAGAGGAAAAGGACCATAGGCGCGTTGATGAAAAGCCCATTTCATTTAATCAAAACAGGGTCGAATTTTCAGGATGTCACAACTCTTCTCCTCTTATAAAAATTTCGTCCTTAAAATTTAAACCATTACAAATCTTATTCAAAAAGGTGGGGGTATTGTCGTCTCATTGATTCTTCACTTTCCCACGTTGCTCATTCTTTCCCGTGGTGTTGCCAGACCACTTTGACCAAAGAGATCGTCTTGGTATGCAGCACCTGCTTCTTTCGATCTACAATCTGAACTGGTCTCTCCACGTACGATACTCTGTCGTCCACGTCTAATTCTTCAACATTCAGCACGTGAGTCGGGTCGGGTTCATACTTTCTCAACATCAACACGTGGAAGACATTATGCACTTACGCCAGTCTCGATGGCAGCACAAGACGATACACCAAAGTCACTATTCTCTCCAGAATCTCAAACGGACCGACGTACCTCGGATTCAGCTTTCCTTTCTTGTCGAAGCGCGAAATATTCCTCATTGGTGACACTTTAAGAAAGACGTGTTTACCAACTTGGAATTCCAATGGTCTTTGATGCTTATCTGCATAACTTTTCTGGCAGTTCTAAGCAGTCTTCAGTCTTTCTCGAATAACTGTGATGGCATCCACTGACTGTTGAACTAACTTTAGACTGGTGATCTTCCGCTCTCCATGTCACGCCCCGATCCTCAAGTACGTGCCCAACCCTCACTTGGTCGATTAATAGTGACGTCCCAGAACATATCGCCGACCTTTTTATTTTTAATACATATGCGGAAGCATAAAATAATCCCCAAATAATAAAATAATGGGATAGAAAAGTAGGGTCATATTTTTCACCATTGAAAAGCCACGACCACACTTTTATACAAGCAAATCACCTAATATATATTACAATACTATTCACAAAAGGCTGAACTATCACACATCAGTTCTCAGCCTAGGGTTTGCAAACACAATGGGATCTCAGTCCTCATCCAGGTCGTACTCTAGATCCTCCTCGGGATCATCCTCTTCTTCAGATTCTTCTTCTTCTTCTTCAGCTTCATCCTCGAGCTCTTCTTCCTTAAAATTCACCTCAGCCTCGCCCTCAGGTTCCTCCTCCTCAGGTTCCTCCTCCCAGTTCTCTTCTAGGTACACCACTTCTTAATCGACCTCTTCTTCTGGCATGCTCCAGCTGGAGTCTACTGCTGATGGCTTGGGAGAGTCGATGTCACTCTCGAGCTTAGGGTCTTTTGCATCCACCACTGACCCATCCTCATGATCAGCCATCCCCTTCCCAAATGCTTCCCCCCAAAACGAATATAGGCACATCACCTTTTGGCATGGGACCCTCCCTTTGCCCGTCATGATACTCACGATACCATGACCGATACTCGTGGGGCCTCAGGGCGTCCTTACCCACATCAACCCAGACGGTCGATTGAACTAGAACATACTCTAATCCTTCCAGGTGGGGGTGCATCGGGAAGTGAGTCTCTATCTCTGTGACTTCCTCAGGTATACCGAAATGCATAGGAGGACGAGGAGGTGGAGGTACTGCCATCTAAGGACTTGGAATGGTTATACAATAACCATTGAGACCACGTCTCATCGAGTTCTACCCCTTAAGACTCGATTAGTAAACCAATATGCCATACGGGCTGCCTATTCACACACGAGTCAGATGACTTACCTTAGCCTCAGATTCCACCTACAAATTAATACAGTTCAAATAGGCACCCAATCATAATATCTCGGATCGATACATCGATTAATCGATTTAGTCGATTACATGTTATCATGACCATTCCTTGGTCATCTCAATCCACACTATATAATCTCCAAGATAGTATACTTAGTCACCGAGCCACGTGCATTCTCTAAGGTGACATTCGCCAATGCAACATACTTAGTCACCGAGCCACGTGCATTCTCTAAGGCGTCATATATGCCAAGGCGACGTATTAATCACTAAACCCCGTGCATTCTCTAAGGCGACATATACGCCAAGGCAATGTACTAATTACCGAGCCACGTGCATTCTCTAAGGCGATATACCAAATCACCGAGCCACGTACATTCTCTAAGGCGACCGATACGCCAAGGCAACATACTAATCACCAAGCCACGTGCTTTTCTAAGTGATGCATATACTCAACTATTCACGTGCATTCTCTAAGGCGACCTATACACCAAGGTGACCTATCTAGTCACCGAGCTACGTCATACATCATTTCTTCTCACTTTTATCATACCCAATAAAATATTGTGCGTGGGTACACAGTTAGCCTTAGTCAAAATATAATATTTTTCTTTCCATAACTCCCACTATTTTCTGTAGTCCACCAAAACATTTTTGGCATTATCAACCGATGCCTAATTATTTTCCAATTAATATCCGAAATGATTTAATTTAGGAAATAAATCCAAAATTCACAAATAATTCATTTCAGCACAAAATAAAGCTCAATTAAATAAACGGACTGCACCAAGCAATCAGCATAAAATTCCGGTCGTTGGCTATCCCAACCTAATTTTCGGAAAATAAATAAATAATTAATTAATTCTGAAAATTATTTAATAATTACAATAAATCCAATTTAGGCCCATAATGCCTAATTGGAGGCCGAGACGAACCGGGAAAAATCCCGAGGTTCGTTCTATAAATACTAGAAGCTCTCTACTTGCTAATGACTAAGTCTAACTGCCTAACATGCATCGTTAAGTCACCAATTTAATTATTCTAAACTAATCTAACCATCTAATCATGCTTAATTAACACTAATCAACCCTTAAGCATCATTAGCAAACTAAGCAAGGATTAGTGAGTTAAACTCACCCGTTTAACAATCCGCTCAGATTGAATGTCAGGAACGTTGCAGGGGACGTTTTTCTCCAAAGCGGGCCTAAGGTTCGAGGCCTAGAAACACCTCAAAACGGGCTTGGGAAGCTGCTAGAAACCCACTAAAAAAATTGATTTGTTCTTGCTGGAAACAGAAGCCAACAACTTGATTCAAAGCGGTAATTGCTCGGGAAAGAAGGAATAGACCAAACCGGGCCTAAATGTGGACTCACAGGGGTTGAACGGGTTTCGGCCGATCTCCACAAACCACGGGGCAGCTGCTGAACCGGCGTGGGAAGGCGATGGCTCGCGTGGACAGCGGAGCGCGCGGGTGAGGCGAACGGCGGCGACGAGCGGCTGCCATGAGGCGGCTTGGCGTGCGACGACGTCCAGGTGGCAACGGGCTGTTGTCTTCTTCTCCAGCTAGTGGTGGCATTGCACAATGGAGGGGAGAGGGTTTGGACGGTGGCTGAGCAAGTGGGAAGAGAGAGAGAGAGAGGGAATGGATGGGGTTTAGGGACCAATTGGCCTTGAATTTCCACAAAGTTGTCCCCCTTGTGCTTGCCCTCTAAGTTAAGGTTCTGTGGATATTAATTGGCCACCAAGACCTTCATTTCACAACCTTGAAATGGTCTAAAGACCATAGGAAGATGGGGCATACGAATTTGATATAAATTCTCATCAATTGGACACTTGATCCATTTCAAATTAATCTCATTTGCCCTTTACAATTTCAATTGGTACTTCAATACTTCAATTGATAATTTTCCTCACCCAAGAATCCATCTTGCATCTCAATTTTGTAATAAAAAACAATCCCCAGCCTTTTCTGCACAAAAACGGTCTTAAGCCGACTTTTTCCCAAAAAGTCTCAGTTGTTAGAAAAATCTTCTGCGATTGAGTCGACATTCCTAGAATTTATTGTGACATGACAGAATCTCCAATTCCTAAAATTGGACCTGAATTCGCAATTAATTTCCATTCGGCGTGTTTTTAGCATGACCTAGACTACCGAGTAGTTTTCAGAGATTTTTAGTACAAATGACCCGTGGTCAATTTTCTTCGAGCCACTATGAACCCATTCGACTCAATGGCGACTCTCGATTGTCGTGAAAATATCGAGAATTCAAATACAAACATAGGGTACCAAAACGACAGAAGAATCAGTCTAAGGCCGGCCGACGAGAATTTTCCAATTTAGTGGTGTCACCCACGATTAGCCACACATCTCAATCAAACAAACCTATCTCTAATCTTAAATCAATTTTTAACTGTGCCGTAATAGTCTCTAAAGACGAGCACGGTCGAGAAGCCGATTCCTGGTTGAATTCTCAGATCTATTGAATTAAAATTGCTTAATAGCTTCCTGAATAGTCTAGTTATCTCGAGAGTGATCAGTTCTGAGAACAGCCCTATAGGCGCGTTAATGAAATGCTCTATTTATTAAGTAGAAACAGGACTGAAAATCTAGGATGTCACACTCCAACTTCATCCCAACAAACTGGAATTCTAAAGCTCTACAATACAACGCTTCAAACGGTACCATCTAAATACTGTACTGATAACTGTTGTTGTAGACGAACTCAACTAGATGAAGCTGTTCCTCCCAGCTTCCCTTGAAGTCTAATACACAAGCTCGTAGCATGTCCTTGAGGGTTTGAATCGTCCTCTCAGATTGGCCATTGTCTGAGGATGATAGGCCGTATTGTACTACAACTTCGTTCCCAAGGCAGTTTGTAAACTTTTTCAGAAGGCTGCTGTAAACTACGGGTCTTGATCTGACGTAATCTTCACTGGCATTCCATGCAGATGAACTATCTAGCGCACGTACAACTTAGCATACCTATCCAATGCATAGTCTTTTCGTACGGCGATAAAGTGGGCAGATTTCATCAATCTATCAACCACAACCCATATGGAATCATTACCTCGCCGACTCATTGGTATGCCCATCACAAAGTCCATTGTGATGTGTTCCCACTTCCACTCGGGAATCTCGAGAGATTGCAAAAGTCCTCTCGGCTTACAGTGATGTGCCTTCACTTTGCTGACATGTCAGACACTTGGCGACATGCTTGTCAATATTTGCTTTCATACCGGTCTACCAATAGTGTTGATGTAGATTCTGATACATTTTCGTACTGCTTAAATGAATGCTATAACTGCTACAATGAGCTTTTGACAAAATCTCTTCATTAAGCTCTACATCATCAAGTACACACAATCGTCCACGAAACTTCAATGTCCTGCCTTGAGAAATCTGAAAGTTAGCTTTTTTCTTTTCTGCATCTTCTTGTAGAATCTTCTGGACCTATGGATCTATCAACTGCAACATCTTGATTTTTATCTATACTTTCGATTCAATTCTAAGGGTGGCCATAAGATTTGAAAGGTGACCTACCTTAAATTTGAAAACCAAATCTCAAGCTCCTTTGAGTAAGATCCACTCCTTAATCACCATCTGCGCAATCAAAGACTTTCAACTCAACGCATCTGCAACCTTGTTAGCTTTTCCAAGATGATACAGGATGTCGCAGTCATAGTCCTTGAGAAGTTCCATCCAACGACGCTGTCTCATATTCAACTCATTCTGAGAGAATAAATACTTGAGATTCTGAAGGTCTGTAAAGATCTTGAATCTCTCTCCACACAAGTAGTGTATCCAAATCTTCAGAGCAAAAATAATCACTGCAAGTTTCAAGTCATGCGTCGGGTAATTCAACTCATGAGGCCTCAACTGACGGGACACATATGCAACGACTCTGCCATGTTGCATCAACACGCAACCCAGTCCTCTGAATGACGCATCACTATAGATCTCGTATCTTCTAGGGCCAGATGGAATTCTCAACACTGGTGCGGTAGTCAGCTTCTGCTTAAGCTCTTGAAAACTATGCTCGCATTTATCTGTCCATACAAACTTATCTTCCTTCTTCAGTAGTCGCGTCATTGGCATGGCTATTGCTGAAAATCCTTCCACGAACCGCCTGTAGTAACATGCCAATCCCAAGAAGCTTTTGATCTCTGTCACTGTCGTCGGTCTTGGCCAGTTGATCCGTGGCATCCCAAAATTCAAGTCAAGCTCTAAGGTATATTAAAGCTCATAATTAGGTAATGAAATTACCTATGGTCTATGCTTTAGCCATTAGTTTTCTCTTACGGCTAAGTGATATGCTTGTGTTCATGAATTTTTGAAATTTGGACTATAGGATAAATTAATGAGAATAATCTATGCTTGGCCATGCACCTCATAAATTAAATTCCTACAAACAAAATGTAACAAGATTTTGGCCATGTGGAATTTAGTAATTTAAATTCTCAAAATAAAGAATAGAAAAAAAAGGGGTAAAAATTGATTTTTAATTAGGTTGGGCCTTAGGCCCAATAGCTTGAGCCTTTGGTGGGCCGAATGGCCGGCCCAATTAGGCCCAAGGAGGAGTGACCGTCGACCAAAGGGGGAGGAGAGTGGCCGGCCCATTGCTGGCCCAAATGTCTCCAAGCCCAAGCCCAAAGCCCAATTGCATGTGTTAGGACAAGTGGCAAGGAGGTCTTCATGTATTGGCCATTGGAAGAGGCAATCTAATCATTGCAAATGATGGGGAATTGGGGAAATAAAAGGGAAGAAGAGAGAGAGGGTGGCCGGTTCGGCCAAGTGAGAGGGAGAGAGAGAGAACCGTGCGAGAGAGAGGGAGAGTGAGGCCGAGAGAAGAGAAGCCGAGAGGGAGGAGGAGGAGCCGCTCGCCGTCCGTCCGCCCGTCGCCGCCCGTGTGCCGCTCGTTCACCGCCGTGTGCTCATTTCTAGCTCAGTCTAGAGGCAAGTTGGGAATCCGCTTTCTACTCTTGCACAAATGTCTTGCATGTGTGGTCGGAATCTAGGATGTTTGGAGGCACGGGAGTGAAGCTAATGTGGTTTGTTCTTGAGTTTGCATGCTGTTTTCGTATGAACCGCCTGAGCCAGAATTTTGTGAGAGCTTGCTTGCATGCATGTTTTGAGTTCGATTTCGACTTCGATTTCTTCATGAAAGTTGTAGCAAACATCTTAAAATACAACATACTAAAATTTGGTGCAAACTGATGGAGATTTAAGGGGTCAAACTCTCATCCTACGGAGACACCAGATTGGAACCATTTCACTGACCTTTCGGTGGATTTGTGGTTGCATGTTGATTTTTATCAGGAATCTATCTTAAAGAACATCTTAAAGACTAACATAATCAAATTTGAAGTAAAATGAACAAGTATAGCCTAGTGAATCGATTTACTCTTGAAGACGGTAGATCTGGAGACGCGGTACAGGACACCCGAGACTTCATGGACCCATATGGTGACTGTTCTTTGGAAATTTGAGCTAGATCACTTAATGAAAGTTGTAGGGGACCTCTTGAAGTAAAACATATCCAAATTTCAGAGGAAACGAAGAAGAATGAGTGGGTAAAAACCCGGTATTTCGGAGATGACTACACTGTACGTTTCGGTATGAGAACCAGAAGCTTCGTACGACTATAGGAAATTATATAAAACGAATATGGCTTAGAAATATTCATGAAAAATCTACATTAGTGTCTTAAATAGAACCTGGTAAAGTTTCATAATTTTCAGAGGTCGTTCGGGTATTTTAATCGAATTATCCCAAAAACTGTACATTCTGTTTTTACCCGAAAATGCATGCTGTGATTGTGTGAATGATATCTTTTGTGTGGAACTTTGTTGGCCGTGTGTTTTTCATGAAATCATTTTCTTATTGTCTTGGTTATCACATGCTTTAATTTCATGATTTTTGAAAATCATATGGACATTTAATTTAAATATTTTCAAAATGGTACAAGCTGGAATTTAAATAATTTCCAAAAGGGCATGATAAATGGATTATTCTAAATGGTATGAATTACATAAATTTTATTTTGCGTTTTGCTGCATGTACAATGATGACTGATTATGCATGTATAAATTAAAGGATGAAAGTGATCTTGCTTGCCATTGCATCATGTGCCGTGTTGAGTTGAGACATAAATTGGTAACCATGAATAAAAGAGATAAATGAGGAGACTGTTTGTGGCGGATGATAATGCCCTGGGAGTGTCAGGATGCCCGGGATGGGGGGTGCCAGATGGCCCGAATTGTATTGAGATACAAGGCCGGATGTCCTCGGGAGTTTCGAGATGCCCGGAAAGTTGGGGGTGCCGGAAGCCCTGGAGGTTTGTGCCCAGGGGGATGCCTCGTGATGCCAGTTGGGGTGCGAGATGCCCGGCCAAGGAGTGTAAATGCCGGAAGCCTCGGAGGTCTTTGCTCGAGGGGATGCCTCGTGATGCCAGTTGGGATGCGAGATGCCCGGAATGTGGGGGTGCCGGATGCCCGGTGGCCTTAAATGGCTGAATGCCGAAGGTTTATTCTACAATGTCAGGATGGGATGCGAGTGATAAAGTATGAGATGAAATTGATGATCCCGAGAAAGAGTGATGTTGTGATCGAATTGAAAGTTAAAAGTGGAAATTGAATCATGCATATATGATATGACATGATGATGATCACTTATGGCATGATGATATGCATCTATGACATGATATAATGATGATCACATATGGCATGATGATATGCATATATGACATGATATGATGATGATCACTTATGGCATGATGGCATGTGTATGATGTGATGATGACCATCTATGGTGTGATGACATGTGTATGATGTGATGATGATCACCTATCGCATGATGACATGTGTATGATGTGATGATATGCATCTATGACATGATATAATGATGATCACATATGGCATGATGATATGCATATATGACATGATATGATGATGATCACCTATGGTATGATGACATATGTATGATGTGATGATGATGTATAATGGTATATGTATGGCTTCAAGGTAAGTATGCTTGGATGCATGAGAGACATGTATGATTTATGATTGTATTGTATGATGCATTGAGTGGTTATTGGATTCCTTTACCTGCTGAGTGGTTGTACTCACCCCTTTGGGGACCAACATTTCAGATTAGCAGCATGCCGCTCCCTGCTGTCACGCGGGGCGTATTTTACGGCATACCTTCGGATGTAGAGGTCGAGTGCGAGGAGTTTGACTGTCCCTCTGTTCCTGGTCTGACGTATATTCGAGTGCGCTGTTTAGTTATGTACGATGTGGGCCTGGCTGGGGGCCCTGTTGTCCAGGAGTTCATATCCGTCCATGTTCGACGTGATGGAGTGATGCGTGGGATGTTGCCGCCGCCACCGCCTGATGAACCGGGATGGGTGTGAGGGCCCGTGCGTGACAAGTAGGAGTTGGAACTTTTTGGATGGTTAGCCGACACTAGTGATGGGGGATCTTGCACGTTAGCCGTAGTGGGTCGAGAGTTTCTTTTTGGGGTTTAGGCCAAGTGTGGCTTCATGTCCTGGCCTTTCTTTTGATGTACCGACCCATGGAAACCCATCTTGAAAATATGTAAATAAAGTGTCATGGCTTAGTCTTTATTATGATGTTTAGTGGTGTGCAATTGTATCATGGTTGATGGAGGGAGAGATGGCGATGTTATATTTTGCTTCCGCTAAATGAGTCGCGCTGGGACCGTTTTAAAAAAAAGAAAAAAAAAATTTCCATGATTTACAACGCTTCTTCTAAGAGATGTAATAAGGTGTAACGTTGGTGCCTGTGGCGACCCAAGAGGGGTTCGGGGTGCCACATGATCACTGCTTCAATCTTAGTCAAGTCCACTGAGATCCCTTCACTAGAGATCACGTGACCTAAGAAAGGTACACGAGTCAACCAAAACTCGCAGTTACCGAACTTGGCGTATAGTCCATGATCTCGTAGAGTCTGAAGCACTATCCTTAACTGTCTTTCGTGCTCCTCTAGACTTCTTGAGTACACCAAGATGTCGTCGATGAATACTATCATGAACTAATCCAGATACTCCTTGAATACACGATTCATCAAATCCATGAAAGCAGCTGAGGCATTGGTCAAACCAAACGACATTACAGAAAATTCATAATGGCCATATTGCGTACGAAACACTGTCTTCTGTATGTTTTCCTTCCTGATCCTCAGCTGATGGTACCCTGTCCTCAGGTCGATCTTAGAAAATATCAACGCTCCCTACAACTGGTCAAACAAGTCATCGATCCTCGGTAGCGGGTACTTGTTCTTGATCATCACCTGGTTGAGTTGCCGATAGTCGATGCAAAGACGCAACGAACCATCTTTCTTCTTCACAAACAGGACTGGTGCTCCCTAAGGTGATGCAATGGGACGTATGAATCCATTATCCAACAACTTCTGCATCTGCACCTTCAGTTCTTTCAACTCAGACAACGCCATACGGTAAAGAGCCTTAGAGATTAGCTCCGTTCTGGGGGTCAACTCAATTACAAACTTGATCTCCCTTTCCGGAGGCAGACCACGAAATTCCTTCGAAAACACATCAGCAAACTCTTGTACTATTGCAATGTCTTCCATCTTAAGCTCCTCAACTGTCATATCCACGACAGTCGCCAAGTAACCTTGGCAACCCCCGTCTAACAAACGGGTTGCCTCAAGTGACGAGATTAAGGTAATCGAGGGTCCTCCTCGACTTCCAATAAACTCGAAACTTTCATCCGTTAACAGGTTAAACCAAATCGCTTTACGATAATAGTCTACAGTAGCTCGTTGCTTGGTGAGCCAGTCCATGCCAATTATCACATCGAAATCATACATGGCTAGGACTATCAAATATATCCTTTCCTCTTGCTCACCAATAACCAACTTGCAATTAGGACAGCCTACTGTAGACAACACCTTATGTTTTAACGAGGTAGATATACTAATGACTAACCCCAATGATTCAGGACTCAATCCTACCAACTTAACGTATTGCTCAGCTATAAATGAATGCGTAGCTCCAGGGTTAAATAAAGCATAAGCAGCATGGTCGTTTAGCGAGACCATACTTGTGATCACGTCAGGTGAGTCCTCTGCCTGTCGTCAGGTGACGACATACACCCTTCCCTGTGCTGGAGGTTAATTCAAACCACCCTGCGGTGCATTTTGCGATGCATATCCTCTGTTCTATCCCATCGGTGGCGGCGGTAGCTGTGGTCCCATTGGCCTGCAGGGATAGTCTCTGACCAGCTGACCATGCTGGCCACATCCATAGCAAGCACCTATCCTAGAATGGCACGGGGCTAATCCATGTCGTCTTCCACAAAAACGACACACGCCAATCTGGTTGGGCGCTGACTTTCAAATCCCACCCTTCTTGTTGGGCGGAATAGGATACCTTCCACCGGTCAAAGGCTTCTTCCTAAATCGGTTGCCATCTTTGTTTGAACCGAACCGCGACCCAGATGCAGCGGCTTGTTCATTTAGGTTTCTCTCTATCAACTGGGCCCTTTCGTACAAGTTATTGTAGTCCTTCAGATTGAACGGCACCAGCGGGTCTTTCAGCTTCGGTTTGAGTCCATCTTTGAACCTTCTTGCTCTGTCTATCATATCCTCGATCAATCTTGGCACATACCGAGATAACACGGCGAACTTCGCCTCGTACTAGTCCATAGACATTAGACCTTGACGAAGGCGTTGGAATTCCACCATCTTCTATTCTCTGGTATTGTCAGAGAAATACTTGTAGTTGAAAACTTCAACAAAGTCATTCCACTCCAGAACCACACCTTCCGGGAACACTCTACCTCTGGTGGCCCTCCACCAAGTACTTGCATTTCCTTGCAGCTATAAGACTGCAAGGACCATACAGGGTTTTGACGGGCCTCCCACCGAGATTGAGGAGTGGGAAATAGGGCAATCTATGGATATCAACACCCCTGATGGTGTCGTGGAGGACCCGAACCCATGACTGGAGAGTCCGGAGTTTAGATGGCTCAGTGAATCTTTTTGATCTAGACTTATATATATATATATACTTGTAGGGTTGTTGACACCTAAATTTTGACTAATCATTTAGTAATTAATTGCATAGAAAATTAGGGATTAATCTTTAACTCCTTAAAAAAATAGTAAAATTGCATTTCATGTAGTCGCATTTGCATCGGTACTAAGAGGACAACAAGAAGCAGGGGCTCGCGGTCGATTACATGCACAAAAGGATGGCCCGTTTTTCGCTAGGCTGAACACGCATAAGAGAAAAAATGAGGAAAGAAGCTCTCGCTCATCCATTGTCTATTCCTCATTAATGCATGTACATGCATACACAAATTCGGTGGAGCGCGGATTCGGGAGAAATCTTCAAAGAAGCAAAAGCAGCCCATAATATATTATATAATATGCCCATATTGTATTATTATAATATATGCCCATAATATTATATAATATGTCAACTTTGGTGGCACCAAGAAGAAACCTCCTCATTAATGCATGCACATACACGCACGAAATGGGGGACGTAAAAATCCTACAGGCGCTTGCAAGAAGATTTCCTTGCTAAAGAGCGGAGTGGTGGCCGAAAGAAAGGTCTGGAGAAGATTTAAAAAAGGGAAAAGTTCAGCTTAAATCCTGGAAAAGTTGCGGCTGCATCTTGTCACAATAATGTTGGCTATCTTCAAGAGGCAATGGACGGCCTATAAATAAGACCACAAGAAGCCACGTCGGGGAAGAAAGAAAATTCATTTCGGAGGTCTGTGAGGGGAGCGAAAAAGAAAAAAGTTTTCATCGTGAAGGGCTTCTCTCCTCTTCTCTTTCGGTCAGACGAGTAAAGGAAAGGAGTGTGTCGAAGAAAAACCAAAAAGAATGTGAAGTCAGGGGGAGAGAGAGAACCTGCAAGAGAAAAAAAGTGAGAGCAGAAACGTACAGCAGAACAAAGACAAGAAGGGGAGGAAAAAAGGGACAGCAGAAAAAAAAAACACACACAGTCTTCTTCTTCCTCGCGCAGCAGCTTCGTCGAACCCGGCAGCCGTCCGAGCTTCCCCTTCGCCTGAGCGACCAGCAGCTCGTCGTCCTCACCACCACGCTTCCTCTACGAGCCGCCGTCTGCAACCCTCCGCCCGAGCACCGGTGCCACAGCAGCTCGCCGTGCCCTTCCTGCAACCTCTGTGCCGCATCACCGAAACCCCCCGCGCCGCACTGCCATGACCCGTGAGAGCGCCCCCTTTGCTCCGCTCCCAAACGCGCGCAGATCCGACCCTGACGTAACACCCCGACGCCCCAGCTGCCTTGCTCCCGTGAAGTCGCGACCCAGTGCCGGTCCACGACGCCGCCGCTCCCCCCAAGCCTCCCTGCCGTTGCACCGAGCGCTGACCCGGAACGTCCCCGCAACTCACCGCCCCCGAGCCGTGACACCAGCCGCCTCCACAACCCTCCTCCTGCCGTCCGCAAGCCGTGCCGGTCCTCGTCGGAGCGCCACCTTAGAGACCCACGAGCAAGCCGTGCGTGGGAAAAGAAAAAGAAGAAAAAAAAAAAAAAAGGGGAACATTAGGTAGTTTTTTTATTATTATTATCTTATCTTTATTTTTTATATAGTTTTTTAGCGTAATTATTCGTTAATGCATGATTGAAGTTCCAATGTGAAATAACCCCTCAAATTAGGGATTAGGAGTTCGATTTTCGCGCCCAAAATCCGACTCATGATCTCTTACAAAATCGACAATCCAATCTCATGCCCGAGATTTGATTCGCGATTTAATTTAAAATTGACCAACCCGATCTCATGCGCGAGATACGATTCGTCAATTTTGGGTATTAACCTTATCTCGATTGGATTGGATATCGGGTTTATTTGAGTTAACTTTTGTTTTTGCATAAAAAAATTCAAAAAAAAAATGCAAGTTAGATTAGGGCTAGGGTTACCATATTTAGTTATTTCGTTTTTTAAAAATAACAAAAAAAAAATCCAAAAAATGCATTCGGGATATTAGTTTTTCTTAAGAATTGCACTCGTCAATTTTAAATAGGATTTTTTGATTTTAAATTTTTATAACAAAAAAAATCCCCAAAAAAATTAATTAATTTAGGATGCTAGTTTTTTAGGTTGCATGTTTAATTGTGTCAAATTTTTAAAATTTCGAATTTTGTATATATAAAAAAAAAAACGAAAAAATCATGCATATTAGAATAGAATTGCATGTCTCATTTTAAGTTTAGTTTCAATTTTTAGGATAGATTGCATTTTTAGGAATAGAAATATCATGTGCACGTCATGTGGGATTAGGTTCATAAAATGTACGTCATGTAGAATTAGCTTCATTTAATTAAAAATTGCCTGCCATTATTTGATTTGCATATTTGATTATTACATGTTCATTAAGAAAACACAAAAAATATTTTACTCATGTCATGTAGTTTAGAACACATTGTCATGCCATTCTATGTTAGATTAGTAGCATGCATTGCATATTGCATGATTCTTATTAAATGAGTGAAAACCAAAAAAAGAAAATTGCCTGTTAATTAGAAATCATATCTAGGTCTGTTGATGTGAATTCTGATCAAACAATGCATACGCTTTCGTTGCTATGAGGTAAGTCCTGCAATTTATTCATCGCTTTCTTGGGTGTTAAATTGGTGGATTGTGCACCCGCATAATCACCTCACATGTTAGGAAAGCGAATTAAAATCAATCCAAGCTGCCTGCAAAACATGTTTTTTTTTTTTTTTAAAGAGAAAGGTACCGAAAGGGCGTTAGAGAAATCTAGCGTAACCAAGTCCCCGAACTCATTTAATCTCTGGTTCGTAGAAGTGAAGTAATTCTCCAATTACTTTACTTGGGTTTCTAATCGACCCACCAAAAATAGATTAGTGGCGACTCCATGATAAAAATCATATGCATATTAAGAACTTGAACCTAAGTCGCGAATTGGTATGGGCTTGGGAGAGCCCGAGTTAAGTCTAGGCTTAACAATCCATTAGCCGAACCCTTAGGTGGTCCAACCCGCTTCGGGGAGGTCGCGACAAGGGTCTAGACCTTTTGTATATAAACCTGGGTTGTTTATAAAATATGTTTTATGTTAATTGGTTGTCTTGCTTTTCTATCCCATGTTTGTTTGTTGTCTCGAGTTTATTAGTTCGCTTCCGCATGTGCATAAAATAAAAAGGGTTGGTGACGCGTCCTGGGAACGTCGCATTTTAATCGACCACCGAGGGGTGTGCATGGGCCCAGGGTTTAGGGCGTAGCATAAAGTCTTCATCCCTCAAAGGTCAAGGCATCAACCAATGGCAATTTTCCCTTCCAATCTTCACAAACAAAGCCTTTTTGGTGGCCAATTAATCCCCTTCAGCTGCCCACACGAATTTCCCTCCAATTCCTCACAATTTAATCTAATTTGGTGGCCAAAAATGCCAATAAAGGTGCCCATACGAATTTCCTTGCATTTCCTTCACCCATTAATCCATTTTGAAGGCCAAACAGTCCCTTAACTCTGCCCATCCGAATTTCTTCCATTTAAATTTGCCGAATTTGATTTCTATAAAATTCCGGGCTCGATGGAATTTTCCCAAAAAATGAGACGAGGTCCTAAAAATAAATTGTGACATGCTCGAACGTTCGATTCCTGAAATCAAATTCAATTTCGTGGTTAAAATCGACCAAACGCGATTTTAGCACGACCCAACCTATGGGTAGCTTTTAGGGATTTAGTGTGTTGACCCGTGGTCGATAATTTTCGATCCACATTTGTGTATCTTCAACTCATTGGCGACGTTCGATTGTTGTAAAAATCTCAAGGTTTCAATTATGGGTACCGAGTACAAAATCGATAGAAAATCGGATTAGTGCCGTTCAACGCGAATTTTGCAATCATGCGGAATCACCCACAATTCAATTGCGTGTTTTCGTTGAATCGACCTATATCCACTCACTACTCAATTATAATGCTGTCGTATTGACCCTTGCCGATTATCACGGTTGAGCGATCGATTTCCGATCGAATTCTCTAGTCTGCCGCGTTTATATTCCTTAACGGCTTCACCTAAGAGATTGATTAACTCGTGAGTGATCAGCTCAAAGAAAAAGAACCATAGGCGTGTCGATGAAATGCCAATTTCATATAATCGAGCTTGCTCTTAGGAGTTTTAAATCTCTCACTTGTCAAAAGAAATTATGGATAAAGGGTTAACGAGGGCAGATTCATGATTCAAATAAAAGTTGGTGCTTTTTTATAAGGAAAAAAAAAGTTTAGGGTAGATTAGGACTGAACCTAAAGTTAAAGGTTTTTTATGGGATAAAAAAACTTAAGGTAGAATTAAGACTAAATCTAAAGTTAAGGGCTTTTAAAGATTTTAGGCCAAAAATATACATTTGATTTCAAATATAGTTATTTTTTTTTATGGAATCGCATTTCCTACTTTAAAAGTCTCTTAATATGAATTAACAAATTTCATATT
This sequence comes from Eucalyptus polyanthemos subsp. polyanthemos, assembly GCA_017140185.1. NCBI lineage: Eukaryota > Viridiplantae > Streptophyta > Magnoliopsida > Myrtales > Myrtaceae > Eucalyptus > Eucalyptus polyanthemos. Next base: position 26,233,745 of record CM029467.1, on the reverse strand, counting down.
GCAGAGAGAGCCAAGCCATGGCTATTAAAGAAAATTCCTCCCTTAAATGTGGAAAAATTACCAAAAAAAAGTCTTAAAACATATTATACAAATACAACTTAATACTAAACATTTCAATTTGACCAATTTAGTCCTAAATTTTTTGATAATTTGTCAATGTAATCTTTTCAACCAAAATTAGCTGGAAATTATTGATGTGGATATCGTCGTATTATATGATAGAATTAGTGCTAATGTGGACAATTGTTTACATTTTTTTTCTTTTCTGAATGTTTTATAACTGTTATGATATTTTTTTTCTCCTTTCTTTTTTTCTTCTTCTTTTGTTGATCCCTAGCCTCGGCGATGGTCAATGACCAGCCACGTGTGAGGGCCGGCACATATTGACCTCACTAGCCTTGGATGAGGCTAAATCTTGCCAAATTCGAATAGGTCAACCCTTGCCAAATGCAATGAGGTCGAGCTTCACCTAAGGCCGGTTGCCAAACCCCTGTTGGATTTTGCGAGCCTTGACTTCGCCCGAGGTTGGTCGCCAACCATTGTTAAGGCTCGACGACTAATGGAGAAAGAAGGAAAAAAAAAAGAACAAAAAAGAAAAAATTCAAAGCATTTAAAAAATTCAAAAGATTTTTCATGTTACTGCTAGTCATGCCACATAGGACAGTTGGCATCCATGTCAGTAATTTCCGTCCAAAATTGATTTGAAGAACTATGTTAGCAAATTGTCAAAAGATTTATAACGAAATTGGCCAAATGAAATGTTTATGATTGAATTGGTATCCGCATAATATGTTTATGACTATTTTTTGTAATTATCCCTATTAAGGGCTCCCAAACAATCACGAGTCTTTGGTGAGAATTCCATCTATCATGCTTTACTCATTCTTCAAAACTCTCAACACATGATCCTTCTTCTTAATTGCCCGGATCATCATTTAAAGCATCTGCTTTTCCCAGTTCTCATCCTCCTTACAATTCCTCCACATAATGAAGTTCATTCCAATAAGACTCCATATGTGAACTTTCACCAACCAAGACTCTCAAAAACTCATCTTCTTAATAAGACCTAACATCACACCTTTTACAATATCTGTTGTACCATTATACGGCGCTTGTCGAATGCTACTGTATGGGTACTATGATTTTACATTGGGTATCAATTTATGACTCGAGTCTACCTCTAACTTGAACAAGGAAGTTTGCTTTGGACAAAGACTCTTAAGAGCAAAATGCCCCTGTATAACAAGATTGTGTTGGTCATTTCATAATCCGCGTCAAGCAAAGTAAATATTTCAAAAAGAAACGACAGCTAGATTGCATTTGATTATGCAGTTCCAAATTCCAAAGTTCCTAACCCAATGATTGTGTTGTGCCCAAAACACCAGAAAGAGAAAACGTTGACCAGCTAAGGACATTAAGAAACTCCATGTAGCAAAAAGCCCTTCACCATATGTCCACATTTCTGATCATAAGACGTATCATTGTTTTTTCCATTCCAAACTCAATCGCAAGGGAACAAATCCCTTACTAAACTCTCCTAATGCAAGTACCCAAGGACTGAATCCATAGGCTTTGCCTCATGACATGTGGATAAAGGAACACCCTTGTTACTAGACGCATCCAATGGGAGTCATATCATGAAGATTTTGCATGAAGGAGTAACTCGTCATCACATAACGACAGAGCACAAGTCAGGAAAGCGCATCAGCATTGGGAGAACTGCCAAGCTCCAAAGACCAAAAGCACGATGGCCATGCAATTCATGTAAAGACAAAAAAAACTCACTCTATTGACATGCATAGCTATTTGTATATTTGACCGACGTGCTGACTAAACTAGCTTGATATAGGATCAACCACAGAAGCTCCTCTGAGCAATTGTTCTGTCGGAAATTAGCCAACGAATAATCAAAGCTAAAACACAAGGAGCCAAACCTCATAGCCTATCTGAAACGTTAAAGTTTTAACAGAATTGAGCCTTCAAATTTGACCAAGCAATGGTTGATCTAGACATTATTTCTTCAGCTACTCTCTTCTTTCCTCAGCCTTCACTACTTTCTTCTGCTCATCTTTATAGCCCAACTTCACTTCTTTGGACTTGACCAGCAAGATCTCCCAGTCTGAGAGGAGCTTGTCCCTCCTGGACTTCACTTCTTCCATCTTTCTCTTGAGCTCTTCCTCTTCCTTGGTGAGGTCATTTATTAACTGCTTATAAAAGATGTGAGTCTCGTGGCTCTCCTTCATAGCAGAGAACCTTTGATCCTGTTGTAGTTTACGCAGCTCAAACTCAGCATTGTCCAGCTCAAATGTTAAGAAGTCGGATGTGGAATCATTGAAATCGGCCTAGAATGTCTAAACTGCTATTTGTTGCTCTGACGATAATCCAGTTCTGGCTAAGCTTGAAGTTGATGGTGGCCTCAAATAGCCTCTCTTTCATATTCATCTCAAAGAGATCTGAAAGGCATTCCTTCAAAGACTGCTTACCCTTCTCAACTTCTTCTAAGCTAGGAATTTCAGCCGTCAAAGCATTATCTTTGCAGCCGAACTTGATCCAACGCCAACACCATTAACCTCAGCAGCCTTGATGAGTTCCTCCAGGCCACTAAAATAGGAGTCTGTTGGTGTTTTTGCGGAAACGTGTGTTTGTTGTGTGTGCAAGTGTGTTTTGTGTGTGAACTATCAAGAGAGCAAAGGAAAGAACAATATGGGTAAGAAAATAATTTGCAGCAAGGGAACACAAGGGAACAAAAAAAAAACTTTTTTTTATTTAGTTATTGTAGTACAAAGGGAAGGGGAGGAGCTTACCTTTCTTCTGCGCTCCCCCCACCTCCCTATTTATAGGGTACTCCACCGACTTATGCCCATCTTCTAGTAGTTTCTTTTACAATTTTTTTTTCATGAACAATAGACTTTTTTAAGGCAAATATCTCTACCATTTGCAGAGATAATTTCATAGACTCTTCTAGGATTTTCTTGTATTTTCTAGCTCAAATCTATCTTGAAGTTTCTAGAAATTGGATCAATAGTTTAACAGAGTCAAAGTTATCAGTTAGTCTAGCTGGCTGAACATTCACTTGAGGAGTGACGGTTAACATGCAAACTTCGGCTTTAATCAACAAAGTGTAATTTGCTAGGAATCTCTAGGTGTGTTTATGAAGCTTAGTCAATGAAATGAATTTTGTGAAACCACAGTAACTCTCTCTCACAGTGAAAACACGTTGCTTCCCTGCAGAATTCAGAAGACATGGTGATGAAATTTAAGAACATTTTTACTACCACACACAAAGCATGATAAGTGGAAGAAACATTGGAGATCATCAAGAACTAGAATGTCGTATTGTACGTCAAGCAAAACATTAGCAACAGAAGAAGCGAACATCTCCATATGATCAGGATATGCAACCAAATTCGTACAAAAGTTCATAAACTGACAATGCGCAACATTTTAACAACACCAGACGTAACTATTTAAACTTAAACTGTGGCTCCTCTTTTTTTTATCTGGATCAACATTTGGATCATATAGGCGCAGTCAAGCCCCAACTTCTCCATCCACTGGACCAGTTGCCTACAAACTTAAATTGCTAAATTCCTTAATCGGTAACCTCGGCATTGTTGTCCGCGCATGTTAGAAGCTCACCTGCCTTTGAGAGGTCCAACGTATAAAATACGGAAGACATATTCTCTCTCTCAGCGCAACATCTCTCTTTCTACTCCTAACCTATTCTTTTCTCTTCCAGACCCTTCTTCAAGTCATAACACCAATTGGTAAAAATCTAGATGCACAATCAATCATAGTGAAACCCATCACACACTAACGTTAAAAAGAAGAGATTCCATTAGATATCAAAACAATTCAAGGACAAACCCCTTTTAACAGAGCGACCATTATTGGTTTGATCTATCACACTCAAGCTGAACTTGGCTTCTCTGGTCCACCCAATCGGCAACATCATAGAATCAGGAACATCGAGGTACAGCGACAAATGGTCCGTGTTATTCCCCTTCGGAAATACTAGAATTCTCCTGCTCTAAAAGGATAGGACCACGCAAGAATCACTTGGCAACACAATGAACATGCGATCATTGAGAGACAAAGCAAAACTAAAAATAAAAATAAAAATAAAATGCCGAAGTACCAGTTACAACCAGAACTGTGAATGCTTCAGAACAAACCCCATTCGCATTCAGGTCAGTGAAGTTGCTGATTTCCAACGTGATTTCTGCCCGGTTGACATCATTTCGTGCATTCATTTTTTTTTTTTCTCTTTTATTAGGCTGCTGCTTTCGCACGATCAACTTTCGGAAACAACACGGATGTCTCTTATTAACCGACACTCTAACTGCAAAGAAGAAGGAGAGGAAGGAGGAGAGCTTCTTACATTACAGGAGCCAGGAAAATTTTGATGTGATGATATGTTGGGGTGAAAAGCAAAAGAAAAGAGAAGGAGAAAACTTGCCCGTGCAGTCATAGAGGAGAAATCAGGACTTTTTTATTCATGTTCAGAAGAAGAAAGGCATATCCTTCGTACTTTTGGTTGGCACATTGAAATGCAATGAGTTCAGCCTCACGAGTTCTACTTCTTTTTACAATTTCTAACACGTAATCATTATTTGACTTGCCACCGCAACAAGCTAGCAGATGTGGATTGAGCCTAATCGTGTTCAATTCAATTTCGTGTCAACCTAGGACACACGGTTAATTAATGTGTCGTGGTCATGCCCAGCCAACCATACACGAAACTAGCCCATATAACCCCTTTAGATTGAGGGGTATTGACACTATATTTATGTGACCCGTTTAGACATTATTAACTAAAAGGACATTTCTTTCATGCTTTTCACTATTGAGAATATAATATGACAATATTTCATTAACTATGACCGTGTTAATTAATTTGATCTGATGGGGAAGCACGATGCGTGTGTTTGATCAGGTGAGCGAAATTCAATGGAGCAGTACCGTCTAGTGAAGTTTGGTTTTTTATTTCAGGTAACAATAAAATCAAATCCGAAGAACCGTGTTCCTTTTAAATATTTTTAATCCTGATGGTCTTCCTAGTCAAGTATGTTACAACATCCATAGTTATATGAGTCAATGGTGTAATTGTTCGAGAGAAAAGATGGTTGTATATGTCAAAGGCCACCTATGCCACGTCTTGATATAATTGCACCGTGTCAAATTCAGTCTGACCTCACCATGGCATCTTTATCTTTGATGACTTATCTTTAAAGCCCAAAATTACAACAAGTTTATTAAACATCTTACAGACCACGGCATGCTTAACGTGTTTAAAATATTGGTTCTAACATACATCCACAAAAATGCGATTAATGCTCATTAACATGCCTAAATGCATCTAATCATGTGGTATCTATCCACATAAATGTTAACGTGTTTAATTAAATGTATCTACAAATGTGATAAAAGAGTCGAAAAGTTCACTTCGTAACAGCATGTTTTTATATGTTTTTAAACATACTCCCCTATTCATGACATGGTACTGTTAAGCTTCAATCGAGCACGGTCACCTTGGCGACGTGTAAACACATAATGTCGAAAATTGCCAACCTGTTGGAGGTGACGCGACTCCAACGCATGTTTGGAGGTAGAGGGGGGCGAGTGGCGAATGTTGCGACGGCTTTGGTGGAGTATTTTTTTTTTTTTTTTTTTTTTTTTGGTAAAGGCTTTGGTGGAGTTGATAGAGGCAAGAGAGTGAAAAACATAGGAAATTAGGGATTTAATCATAGTGTTCGATGAACCTGCATTTTATGAGGAGAAAACCAAATATCTAATGGTTTATTGCATCACCTAATCTATGTCGATTACTTAACACCTCTTCCACTAAGCTTAAGTTCAGTTTTTGTCTTCCCAATTCTTTTTTTCACATCGGGGTCATCTAATTGATTTTCACAATGCATTGGGAAGTAGACAGGTTTACGTGCTTGCACAGAAGACTCGACGGGCATCACTCACGGTTTAAGCAAGCATTGGGTCAGCATCACTAAAGAATTTCGATCACAAATAACAGCGGAATTACTCGATTGCATAAAGAGAATATGTTTTTTTTTTCTTTGGTAACCGAGGACTCCACCTTGACCCACCGCGCCCATAAAAAGAATATGTTTTTTTTTCTTTGGTAACCGAGGACTCCACCTTGACCCGCCGCGCCCATAAAAAGAATATGTGTTTTTTTTTTGGTCAAAAGTAATAAATTTTTATAGAGCTTTGAGCCAACATTTACAAAATCCAGCGCCACAAAACTTACACTCAACAAGACAACAAGTCTACATGAATGGAAGGGTGCCGGAAGTAAAAGAAAACCGCAAGAGCGGCCAAAGCAAACACCAGCCTAAACAACAGGCAAAAGACCAAGGAGGAGAGAAAAGCCACACAAGGCCGAGAAAGACCAAACCTCCCTAGACAACCAACAAAAAGCAGGAGAACCGCAAGCACCAAAAGGAGAAGCCACCGAGAATAGCTCACACCGGGTTCACAGGATGGGGAAGGAAAATGGAAGGATCGAACCCCCAATTTCTCTGGAGTCTTCTATTTCTAGGATTATCTTCAACGTTTTTGAACGTTAGAGCCTTGTCCTTCACCACTCTAATGAGATGATTTTTGACTGCCGCAAGAGTCGCCATGTGATCTTTGAAGAGCATGTCGTTTATATATTTCCAAATAAGGTGGCAAAGGGCACCAAAAGAGAAGTGACCAATGGAGCGGTAGAAATCCTTACCGGATAGAAACTTTATAGCCCATTGGAGGTTCTCAGTCCAAGTCTTGTTTCCCCAAGGGAGATTGCATTTAGCTGCCCAAGAGAAGGCCATGCTGGCAGTGAACACTCGAAAAAGAGACGATCGATGGAGTCCGGTGTTAGCTTACATAAGGGACATACCTCATAGCCAATTCTGCCATAGGACATGAGTAGGGTTTGGGTGGGAGATGATTCTTCGTAATTAACCAGAGATTAAATTGATATCTCGGGGTGATAGCTTTATTCCAAATAAATGAAGCCCAGCAAACCCTATCCTTCCTTTTCCAGATTATATCCCAAGCGGATGCAACCGAGTAAAGACCATTGGGGCTGTCGCTCTAAGTAAAATAATCTAGAGAATCGGAAAGGAGAGGGAGAGAATGATCCCAAGAATCAATCACTAACCTGAAAGCCTGACCCACTGGAGAGAAGAGATCAGCCACCGTTGCACGCCTGAATAAACCAGAATTCATAATAATCGGCTCTAAGTAGATAAGGTCCAAGGGACCTCTTTGGTGCCAATTATCAAACCAAAGGGAGATTGACTGACCATCCCCAATCCTCCATCGGAAGTGGAGACGAAATTTTGATCTAAGGTGAAGGATTCTCTTCCACGTCCATGAGCAGAAAGCGGGCCTCCCAGCTACCCAAAAACTCTTCCTCTTCAAGAAGGTTGAATGTATCCATTTGCACCATAAGGACTCTTTGTCAGTAAACAGGATCCAAATGTGTTTGAGCATTGCTGCCTTATTGCAATCCCGCAATCTGCGAATACCAAGTCCTCCTTCGTCCCTGGGTAGGCAAACGTCCTCCCAGGAACCTTTCGCGCCTCCCTTCCCAAGACTAGGTCCCCTCCAAAGGAACTATTTGATAATCTGCTCAATGCGATCCATAACTGCAAGAGGAATTGTGAAGACACTCGCCCAATAGGCTTGAATCGCATGAAGAACTGACCTTATAAGTTGGATTCTGCAGGCAAAGGAAAGAAAACGGTGTGTCCAAGATTGGACCCTGGCCGTTACACAATCAACTAAGGACACACAGTCTGCCTTTCCAAGTCTGGAGGAAATGATAGGAACTCCCAAATAACAAACTGGCAAGTTACCTTGAACGAAGCCAAGGGCATCCTTAATGTCCTTTCTCAGGTTTTCCGAGCCACCTACAAGAAAAATCTCACTCTTGTTGTTGTTAGGCTTCAATCCACTCCATGGCGAATAGGTATCCATCCCATCCTTAAGAAGAGAGACCGAAACCATATCCGCTAGACAAAAGAAAAAGACATCATCCGCAAAGAAGAGGTGAGATAATCTTGTAGCCTTGCATCTCCAAAAGAAATTGAATCCAGGTTGCGCCGCACGCATGCTCAGGATCCCAGAGAAGACTTCCATAACCAAGGTGAAAAGATAAGGAGACATTGGATCCCCTTGCCTAAGCCCACGTCCACTAGGGAAGAAGCCATGAAGATCACCATTAATGGAAACTTGGGAGTGCGCACACATACCATGATGAGCTGAATGAGATGATCGGGGAAGCGAAAAGCAAGCAACACCAACTCGAGGAAGTCCCAATCTACTGTATCATAGGCCTTTTGAAAATCCACCTTAACCGCACATTCTGGGATATAAGGTTGAAGGTGGAATCTAGCAAATAACTCCTGTGCAAGGAGAATATTATCACGGATACGACGGCCCTTTATGAAGGCATTCTGATGAGGGCTGATCGTATTATGAAGAATTGTGGCTATGCGGTTGGCTAAGACCTTAATGATGCATTTGTAGATCGTATTGCAGCAGGCTATAGGTCTATAATCATTGACCGAGGTCGCATTGGGCACCTTGGGGATCAACACCAAGATGGTGGTATTAATCTCCCTTAGAAGTCTCCTCGTGACAAAGAAGTCCTTAACCGCTTCAATGACCTACGTTCCAACCTGCTCCCAATTACTCTTGAAAAATTCTACTCCAAATCCATCCAGCCTAAGAGCCTTTCCGCAGGCTAAAGAGAACAGAGTGCTAGGGAAATCCCTTATGATATTTTCAAGATGAAAAAATAAATCAAAGGCTACTAACATGTTTAATGGTTAAGTAATAGACCATGCAGATGATAGAACATGTAAAGGATATTGTCAAAGTGTGAAGACGACCAGAAGACTGAACGTAACATATGTCCAAAGTATATTTTGAAGATTTCAGACTTACGTGTCAAAGTCGAAGACGCTAGACTTTAGTGTCAAAGTCCGTTCTACATCGAAGTCTGCTCACTCGACAAATTCCGACTAAACGTGAATGAAGAACCGAGAAGACGACTCTATGTTGAAGCTGAACCGGGTACAGGACCTTAAAGCTAAATGCATTCGGAAGCGAGAATATGTTCGCACTCGTTGCAAAGTCTATCGCACTTAGACTCAGATTGTAAAGTCTATTGCTCTCAGACTTTACATCCAGATTCGATGAATCGTAACTCAAGCCCAATCATACAATGGCTAGTGATCTGGTTTGGATTCCACATCAAGATTGATTTGATTGACTCAATCTATTTGATTGACGATTGGATCTTGAAGACAAGAACTTTCTATATGAAGAAGCTTTACTTATGGAAACCAAGATTTCGTTTGTATGGGCGATCGGAATCAATTTGGGATTCTACCTTTGTCACTCAACGGCTACCAAATCTTCTAGATACAGAGATGTTCAATGGGTATATTGGAAGACGATTCTCTGGGATACTGTCCAACGGGTAGTTTGGAAGTGGAGGAGTATTTAAGGAGATCATGGACCGATGAGCAAGTAAGAGATAGAGCGTAGAATTTATAATTCCAAAGTCCGAGCAATCTTTGTTCATACACTTGTCTTTGGAGAGCTTAAACGTTTGCGATCGTGAAAGAAATACCAAAAGAGTGACTTAGTGAGATAGTGTGATCTACTAAGTGTTTGCACTCGAAGTTGTAATCTCTTGTTGATTGCATAGTGGAATCCAGCCAAGAAGGCTGTTAGTGTGGGAGAGTGGACGTAGGCTTGGATTAAGCCGAACCACTATAAATCTTGTGTTCTTATTCTCTTCCCTAACTCATTTGTTTTACTCGAAGTTTATTTTATTCCGCATATATTTGTCAAGATTTAGTTTAAACACCTATTCACCCCCTCTAGGTGTTCATACTAGCACTCTCACAGAGTATCTTGAATCTATCTATCAATAAAGGGATGAGAAGGAAGGCTAACCTGGTCATCACCGAGGGGACAGCGAATTACTTGTTGTAGGTCCAGCAAAGAAGGGCTGGAAGGAAGGGTACGTGAAGCAAAGAGCTCCTGGAAGTGGGAAACGAATGTGTTATGCACAAGCCTTGGTTCAATGACCAAGTTCCCATTCCAATCAAGAACCGAAAGGATCCTGTTCTTCAGTTGTCTTGTAGTGACAGAGTGGTGAAAGTACTTAGTATTCCTATCGCCATTCTCAAGCCATCTAATTCTGGATTTTTGTCTAAAGAAAGACTCCTCCTGACTTCTCAACTCCACATAGGATTTCCTGTGATCTTTCTCTACCTCCGCCAAGAATTCGTTGGTTGGATCTTGCTGCAGGTCGAGCTAAGCTAGCCTGAACGCATCTTTGGAGACGGCAACCCTCTCAGAGATGTTGGAGAAAGAAACACTATTGAGCTGCTTGAGTCTGCTCTTGAGGGCCTTCAATTTGCAAACCAGTTTGTACATAGGAACACCATCAATCGAGGCTTCCCATACTTGCTCCACAATGTCATGAAAAGATGGGTGCTCCATCCAGAATTCAAAGAATTTGAACGGCTTCCTCCGAAGAGTTGGTTGTGTCACTTTGACCACCATGGGTGAATGGTCGGATATACCAGGAGTGGGAAAAGTCGCTAAAGAATAAGAGAATTGTGAGCTCCATTTGGTATTCATTAATACTCGATCAATTTTCCTCGCCTTGCGATTAGCTCCAGAGGATGTGGACCAAGTGAATCGAAGACCAGCATATCGCAAATCCTCTAGCTCCGCGCGAAACAAGCACTGATTAAATTCATCGAAGGAGGGGAGCCAATTAACAGAGCCCCCAAATCTATCCGACGGGTCCCTAATGGCTTTAAAGTCTCCTGCCACCACCCAGGCCAAGTCCTGGATGCATGAACTCATCCTAATCAGGTCCGCCCACAGAGGTCTACAAGAAACAAAAGAGTGCTCCACATAAATGACCGAAGTGCAGCAACACAAATCGGACGTGAGGAGAGTCATTTTGCCATGGATCGCTTGATCGTTGGACGAAATCAATTCAAAATTAACCAGAGAAGGGTTCCATCCAACCCAAATCCTCCCCTTTGGCTAAGAATCGTAATTGGCTATCCATTTCCATCCCAACAAGAGGCCATCAAAGAAGGAACGAAAAAGATGCTCCGGCACTTTGGTCTCCAATAAGCCGATCATGTAAAGGCCATTAGAGCGAGCAAAGTTTCTAACCTTGGCTCTCCTCAAAGGGTTCATGAGTCCTCTAATATTCCAAAATCCGAAATGCATATATATATATATATATATATATATATATATATATATATATATATATATATATATATATAAAAGAAACACTACAGCTAGGCCAAGAGAAAAGAGGAGGCAAAGGCCTACCTCTGCTTGGGCGGCTTCCGGCGAGGAATAGCTGGGGCACCAGACTTCACCTCCGGTCCAAGATCCGAGGCTAAAGCAAGAAGTCTCTCCTGGATGGTCTCCACCTTCAAGGAAGCCGCTTTCGAAGCTCTCGGGGACAGGTTTGACGACCGAGGAGAAAGTAAGTCATCTTCATCCGAAGAAGCAAATGTAGCCGCTACTTCTGACACCTCTCCATGATCAGGGCCACTGGGTTGATCTAGAAATGATCGAGACTCGGCCACAAGAGATAGAGCTACCTTCGAGGGAACACTAGTACCTCTATGAGATTTCTTGGAGCCGGGCGGTAAAGCCTTTTCCACAACTGGTGCCTTCAGCCGATTGGTGTCTACATCACCAGCAATGCTTGGGCCCGAGGTTTCCCCAACTTTGGAGGCCAGGTTCTTTTTCTTTTTATTCTTGACCTGCTTCCAGGGCTGTTTGGGTGCAGGCCGCAAATCAACGATCAAGTTTGGGAGGCCAGCCGCTGTCGGAGCCACGGGACTTGAGGGCGCAGGAACAGACGTGGCTTGCTAGGGTAACAGCGCTTCAACAATCGGCAAGGGTTCGGGGACCACCAAAGGAGCCGGAGTGACCGAATTGGTTGGGGGACGCTGCTAGGCTCTGGTCCGTCCAGCGGGATTTTGTGCACGAGGAGGGGCACGGTAGTTGTGCCCGAAAGATCCACAGTCCGGGCATTCAGCCGGCAACCACTCATATTCAGTGGCAATTGAGCAAGTAACCCCCTTTAAAACCACTTCAGCGATGCTACATCTCGACTGATTCATTTTGATCTCCACACATACTCTAGCATATGAGGCCGTCTTCACTTGGTCAGTTCTTTGATCCATGTACAACGGTTTGCCCACCACGCTTGCGATTGCACCCATGGCTGGAACCGTCCAACAATCGAACGGTAGATTCATCGAACGGATCCAAACTGGAACCGTGATTTGGTTCTCTCTCTTGAGATCCATAAGTGGCTCCCATTGACGGAGAATAAGTGGCACCCTAGCCACTGTGGTTGGTCCTTCCTCAAGGATTCTTCGCCGAAACACCGGGTTCGGAATGTGAAGGAAGAGGAATCCTTGGTCATTAGCAATAATCTCTACAAGCTTGGCACCCCAAATATGCTTCAGAGATTGCTCCACCATACCAAACGGAAGTTTCCTCCTCCCAACAAAATAGCCTACTAAGCAATGGTGCCATTTTGGGTCCACCACATCAAGAGCCTTCATCCGCCAAATTGATCACCGCTTTGCCATCAACAAAGTGGGGGGTGTGTAAGACAGATCCGGGCCTCTTGCCGCAAGCCAGGCAACATTCGCCCGTGAGCGGGCCGGGGCGACTTGTTGTCCAGCTGGACTCTGTTGAGGAGCTTGAGGACGTCTCGAAGATGACCGCAAGCGGCTCCTTCCTCTAGACCTTCCTCTCGACTGGTCGGATCGACCAAGGGGCAGCTGTGGCATTTGCTGCTTGTTTTTAGCTCCACCAAGGGTTGATGAAGATGAACCAATAATCCCTGGCTGTTTCGTGGGTGATCCAGCACCATTTGAGGATGTTGAAGGTCCCTTTGAGGTTCCAGCCGTCATTCTGGCTTCGGAGTTGTTGTTTCCAGCCTCCACAGAAGTCGAAGGCATTTCCACAAACACGTGGTCTGCAGCACGGTCACAACAAACGAAAAGCCATTGACAAGGTTCTAACCCGGGCTAAACTTCCGCAAACACAGCTAGGGACAGTATGATAAGCACCCAGACTCTCCACACCGCAAAGAACTCCCAAATCGACCTCCCAAAATAGAACCAGACAAATTGCAGCAGAAGACAGTTCGCACCAACAGAAGAGGGAGACGGGAGCTGAGGAATCGAGTCACCTGGGATGACGTGGAAGGGGGCCGACTCTCCAAGCCTAAACGAACTCAGCTTCCAGTCAAGAAGTCGTTCCATAGGAAGAAGCCAGCTCTAGTTGCGAACAGTACTCCAGACGCAAGGAGCGCGCAGACGGTGGAGTCAAGTGGATCTCGAACCCTCTAGCAAATTCCTTCGAAGGGATTGTAGAGGAGGTAGAGAGGGACCTTCCCTAAAAAAAATCAGCCCATTTCGATGAGTAGAACTCCGGGAATCAGCATTACAACAGACAAATGAACAGGGACTCAGAAACCAGTAGAGAGGATTTCCGTGAACAGTACCCGCGAAATGCGAAAATGTCAAAGCTCTTTAAAAAGAATATGTTGTTACAATGAAAATTGAAAAAAAGAAATAAGAGAAAAGGAAAAAAGAAAATGATTCATTATTCTCCAGCTTCATCTTGCTAATTCGTCACTCACGGTCACCATGGAAAAAGACAGAAAGTAAAATCCTTGAAACCAACGGGAAATTCCGGAGAAACCCTTGGATTTCAATCCCATGGCGGAGGCCTCCGCCCATGGCACTGTCCGCCGCGGACCCTCCGGCGACCGGAGGGGTCGCACCCAACAAGACCCGCCTCCGCCTCCTTCGAGCGCTGGGGATCTCATTAGTGCCTTGCCCGACGCTATCTTCTCATTTCTGCCCATCCTAGATGTCGTCAAGACCAGCGCCCTCTCCAGGCGTTGCACGTCCACGGCCGACCTCCTTTTTGACGACGGGATCGATGATGTCCGGCCTTGGAGTGCCTCGTCCTTCTCGTCCCTTGTCGACGGCATCCTGCTCCAGAGCACCTGCCCCGCCGTGAAGAGGTTCTGCCTCTTTGGCTTCGCATGCTACGTGGTGAACTCCCCTAAGCTCGACTCCTGGCTCCGCTTTGCGGAGGCGTGCCATGTGGAGCATCTCTGCCTGAGGCTGATGACCGAGCCGCCATTCTTGTATACACTGCCACCGTTCTTGTATTGCTTGAGCTGGTTGGTGCGCCTGGATGTCAGCTCCTGCTGTTTCTCGTCGGGTAGGACTATTAGGTGGCCTTGTCTTAAGGGCTTGTCGATCGAACATTCGAAGTTGAGTGTCGATATCCTCAAGGGGATTTTCAGGGGAAGTCCTGTTTTGGAGTCCCTTGTGTTGCGCAGGTGCTGGGGTATGGAGAACATTAAGATAGATTCGACAAGTGTGAAAGAGTTGGCATTGCTGTGTTCTGTGGAGAAGATTTTGGCCCCGCATTTGCTGTCTTTGCAGGTATCAGGGTGTTCAGACTTGACTATGTATCTTCTTTAGTGGAAGCCAAGTTAGTATTTTGCATTCAAACTGGCGGGCCTGGCTTCGAGGGGATCTGCTGCGAGTTCTTGAAGGAACTTCTTGAGAAGCTGCGCAGAGTTCCAACAATCACCATTGGCGATTAGTGTTTCCAGGTACGAGCTCAATAGTTTTACTATTTATAGGACATACTCCTGTTGAATGGTGTCTGTGATTACTACCGTTTAGTGGTGCATGTTCCCCCAGTAGAGTGTGGCATTCTAGTCTTTCGTTAAGGGGAATATTTGTGAACTAACGTGTAATTGGCTTTTAGCGGTTAGGATTATTCATAATTTTGCGGTGTAAGTTACAACATAAGAAAATATTGTGAAACTTGGAGCTTCTCCCCTCTGTTTTATTTCCAAGAAACGGATCACTCAATTTTTGGGACAATGAATGTCACTGAGTAGTGCTAATTGTTATGGATGCTATTCACAGCAACATTCTTAGACGCTTAATTTTCAAAAGCAAAATGCATGAAGAGATCATTCATAGAGGTTTCTCGAAATTTCATTCTTTCAATTTATAAAAAATATACAATTATCTGGAAATATGATGAAGAGTAATGACCTAGACATCTTAGGTTGATAGAAGTAGGTCATGCTCTCTCGTCACATTAGACTATCGTTCCATAATGTCATGCCCCAATCCTTAGGCACGGCACATCCCTTACCTTTGGTCGATTTTGAAAGCGATACCCCAAGACGTATCGCCGACCCTTTTCATTTTAATATGCACATGCGGAAGCAGTTATAAATCCCCAGACAATAAAGCAATAGGATAGAAAAGTAGGGCCATATTTTTTATACTGAAATTCACAACTACTCTTTCATACAAGCACCTCATAGTATATAATGCAGTACTATTCTCAGGGGTTTGATCTAACCCTTATCCACATATAATCAAGGTCTGACAAAACAGGATGGGATCTCAGTCCTCATCCGGGTCATACTCAGGATCCTCCTCATGGTCATCTTCTTCTCCAAAATCTTCCTTCTCATCTAGTTCCACATTAGGGTTCTCCTCTTCAAATTCCTCCTCCTTAGGCTCCTCATCAGGGTCCTGAAATGGTTATTCAATAACCATTGAGACCACGTCTTAGCAAGTTCTACCCCCTAATACCCGATTAGTAAACTAATACAACTTAAGGCTGCCTATGCACAACATGAGTTAGAGGACTTACCTTGGCCTCAGATTCCACCTGCATATTAGCACAGATCAAATAGGCATCCAAGCAATCACATCACTGATCGAAGCATTGATCAAATCGACCCAGTCAATTACACGCCAATAAGACCACTAACGGTCATTTCCATTCAATCAATCAATTCACAACATCAGATCAAAGCAATGATCAATCGACCTAGTCGATTACATGTCAACAATGACCATTCCCTGGCCAATTCAGATCAATCAATTAGATCATGACAAACGAATCAAATCATATCGATTACTCCATCTATACTCGATAATTGTTCTCAACGTTCCAAGTCGACATTCCCACACAAAACTAGGCTCAAGGCGCTAAAGGTGACCCAACACGAAGTCTTGTCATCGTGCGGTACTTAGTCCTTGCCCACAAATCACAATAGTATAAGGCGCTAGAGGTAACTCACACGAAGTCTCGCTATCGTGTAGTACTTAGTCCTTCACTACAAAACGCAATAGCATAAGGCGCTAGAGGTAGCTCACACGAAGTCTCGCTATCGTGTAGTACTTAGTCCTTCACTACAAAAGCAATAGTATAAGGCGCTAGAGGTAGCTCACACGAAATCTCGCCATCGTATAGCACTTAGCCCTTAACTACAATAAGCAATGGTATCAGGCGCTAGAGGTGACTCACACAAAGTCTTCTACTCGTGTAGTACTTAGTCCTTTACCTGCTCATGATCCATTGGCTTCCCTCAACACAACACATGATTAATCCCTCACGGCTCAATGACAAAGTGCCTCGCACTTAGATTCCTCAATTCAAGTAATGTCTTGGCTTAATTTCTTCGTATTAAAAATATACGATAAAATCTCGTGCGTGGGCACACAGCTGGCCTTAGCCAAAATATAATATTTTCCTTTCTATAACTCCCAACTTTTCTGCAGTCCATTCAAATATTTTTGGCATAATCAACCGATGCCCGGTTATTTTTCAATTAATAACCAAAGATTATTCAATCAAAGAATAAGTCCCAATTTCACAAATAATTCAATTCAGCACAAAATAAAGCTCAATTAAATAAACAGACTGAGCCACGAAAATCAGCACTAAATTCCAGTCAATGGCCATCCCAGTTGAATTTCCGGAAAATAAATAATTAAATAATTAAGTTCGAAAATTAAATAAATACAATACAATAAATTCAATTTAGCACAATATAAAGCTCAATTAAATAAACGGACTGCACCATGGTCATCAGCATAAAATCCCTGTCGCTGGCCATCCCAGTTGAATTTCCGGAAAATAAATAATTAAATAATTAATTTCGAAAATTAATATTTAATTCCTAAAAATTCCATTTATGCCCGAATTGCCTAATTAACACCCGATAAGGGTCGGGGAAATTCCCAAGAAGCATCCAATAAATACTATAGGCAATTCTCTATCTAAGTACACTAACCAAACAATTAATATGCAATGCAATTAACTAATAATCGCTAATCCGTGCTAATCTAACCACCTAATTGCACTTAAATAAATCTAATCAACCTTTAAGTATAATTAGCAAACTAAGAAGGCATTAGTGAGTAAAAATCACTCAAAACGACGGCATCGACACGAGGATCGACTTTCCTCAAGGTGGGCCGAGCATCCGGGCTTGGGAAGACAGCCAAAACAGGCCAAAACCCCACTGCGATACCCATTTTTGCAACCCTCTGCTCGCTGCTGGTTGGGGCGGTTCCGGGGTTGAGATGGAGGAGCAAGACCGATGGAGGGCGAAGGGAGCTTCGGTGGGTCAAGGTGGTGGCGTACGGTGGCTAGAGGTGGCCGAACCACGGCCTGAGGTGGCCAAACGAGACCGAACAGAGGCGGAACAAGAGCTAGATGGCAACTCGATCGAACAGGGAGCAGACGACGCACGGCGAGCGAGCGTGAGGCGAACGGCGGCAAGGCGACGTTCTGGCCCGACGGCACAACGGCGACGGCAGCTCCAACGTGGCTGCAGCTCCTTCGAGCGTCGCCAGTCGATGCTTCTACTTCTGTTGTTCGGGCTTGCTCGAACCAAAGGAAGGAAGGAGAGAGAGGGGGCGAAGGGCGCGCGGGCGGCCACGAAGCAGCGGCAACAACTCCGGCTTTGATGGGCGACGATAGCGGCAAGAGGCGGTGACGACGAGTTGATATGATCTTCTTCTTCTCTCGGTGCTGCTGTTTTGCTTCCGCTTCTGTCTTCGTTTGAACGGTGAGGGGGAGAGAGAGTTTACCGAGAGAGAGAAGAAGAAGAGATAAGAGAGAGAGATGATAAGTTTGAAAAGTCAAAAAGGTGGGGAAGCAAAGTTGGAACCGCCAGAGGGAGTCGGTGGGGGGGGGGGGTTTCGCACAAGGGAAGAGAGAGAGAGAGAGAGAGAGAGAGAGAAAGAAAGAAAGAAAGAATGAGAGAGGAACTTGTGGGGAAAATAGGGGGAAAAGGTGTTTAGCCAAAAATAGAAAAGGAATGGGAATTAAAATCAAAAGAAAAGAATTTCCTCAAATAGAAAATTCTTATTCCACTTTCTTTTGAATAAGCTCATAAATTCCCAAAAGAAATTTCAGATTAGAGTACTCGGTCTCCACTTGCATTTCTGCATCCAATTTCCCTCTTGAATTTCTCTCAAATGACTCTCATAAAATCAATTGATGTTTCACTTATCAAATTGATTATTTTCCTCATCCAAGGATCCCTTACGCTTCTCAATTTCACAATCCCCGGCTTCAACTAAACGAAAATGGCCATAAACTGACTTTTTCCCAAAAAGTCTCGGTTGTCAGAAAAATCTTCTGAGACTGATTCGACATTCTTAAAATGACCTGTAACATGACAGAACTTTCAATTTTTGAAATTGGACTCAGATTGGCAGTTAATTTCACTCGAACACGTTTTTAGTATGACCTAGGCTACCGGGTAGTTTTTAGAACTTTTTAAGATAAATGACCAGTGGTCGATTTTCTTCGAGTCACGATGAACCCAGTCGACACATTGGCGACTCTCGATTGTCGTGAAAATCTTGAGGATTCAAATACGGACACAAGGCACCAAAACGAGAGTAAAATCAAATTAGTGCTAGTCGACGAGAGCTTTCCAATTTAGTGGAGTCACCCACAATCGGTCATTCATCTCAGTCGAATCGACCTATCTCTGATTTTAATTCGATTTTTAACTGTGCCGTAATGATCCTTAAAGATGAGTACGGTCGAGAAGTCGATTCTTGGTCGAATTCTTAGTCTATCTGCCTTAAAGTCCCTAATAGCATACCCAGCTAGTCTAGTTATCTCGTGAGTGGCCAACTCAGAGAAAAACACTGTAGTCGCGTCGATGAAATGCCCAATTTATCTAATCGAAATCCGAACCCGAAAATTTGGATGTCACACATAATACATGTTACAGAGTATTCTTGGAATATTTTACGATGGCAGTGTGCAGTTTCACTTGAAAACTTCAGTCAATAACAAGGTTCACTGTCTCATGTGACCAAGTGCTAGAATTTTCAAATCCTTCAAAGATCACAACTTTTACACAAGAAGCAAATGTATATAGTATTGATTCTTGAAGAGATTCCCTTGGGAGTGCACTTGCCCTAGAGAAGTTGATTATCAAGGCTCAGTTGCCTCGACTAGTACCAAGACATGTTCAAGACGCTGATCTGTGGTGTGAACAAAAATGTGCTAAGCTGGCAAAAGAGCTTCCCAAAATGCTGAGTTATTTTTGGTTATCGCTTCAAATTGGTGTCAAGATAAAAGTATATGAAAGTCCGGGTTTTTCGTAGATCTCATAGCACAGGTATATTGCCCCGGGCACTACACTGCTTATTCTTATTCACTCTCTTTTGACAGTAAAGTTAAAGTGTGACAGTATTAGGTTCTAAACATTTATCTAATTTGCCTTTGTTTCAAGTTCTATTCTAGTTGTGAATATGAACCTCTCAAGCAAAGAGGTTAATATTAGTGTTTTGGCTCAGGGGGATTAGTTCCCGATAAAAAAAAAGTTTGCAATGGGAACTAGATTGCATTTTAGGGCTTGATTTGGTTTAGCTTTTCGAAAACCAAAACAAATAGTGCAATCATTAGTCTTTCCACTAGCTCCACTAGGTTTTGTTGGACGGTCACGTGGCATTTCTTTATATTTATAGTAATGGGATTTTAAAAAAATAAGACTAGTCATATGACGTTTTTCATACACCACCTAAAATCGGAGTTAACAAAAAGACCCAACGACAGCGAAGTTGCATATTTGAGGACTTAAATGCATGGAATGTAAGTTTTGAAACCAAAGCGCTTAATAATAAATTTAGAATTAATTGGATAATTTTCCATTTTACATGCACTAAAACGAAGAAAACAAGAGTAGAATGCAACATTTTAGGGTTTAGAGAACAATTTAGTCATTTCGTACTATAAACTTTTCCATGTTTCTCTACTTTCCTCTTTGTTTCAATCAATGGAAGGAATAATATTTGCTATTTTTCTCCCCCTACAATTATCATTCTTCCCAAATTCAAATTTCATCTCACCTTCTTTCAATTCACTCGTTTCCTCTTGGACTTCTGCCTCCCAGTAATAGGCTTCATGAACATAACACAATGGGGTTTCTTGAATAAACATTATAGTCGAAAAATGTCCAACAATGCTCACTGGGACCATTTACATAAAATATATTAAATGTGCGTTTGGTAATGATTCTATTTCCGAGAACAATTTCCATTTAGAAATGATTCTTTTTTATTTTATTTCCAAGAATAATTTCTGAGCTTTTAAAGCGCTTAAGTAAACTGCCCAAATTTTTTTTTTTGGAATAGAAATGTGTTTGGTGAAACTCTTAATTTTTTTTATTTCTTTTAATTTTTAATAATTTTATTATATTTTTCTCTTTTTTCTCTTTTTTTTTCTTCCTCTGTCTGTGTGGCCGATCCCTGGCCACCGCCGTGGCTACTGATCAACTGAGCAAGGTCCAACGAGCTCGTCAGAGGCTCACCTGACCACCACGAGCCTTGACCTCATAAATCCATCGACAAGGCAGGCAACGCAAGGTTGGCCTCATGCTGATTAGTGAGGCTTGGTGAGGCTTGCCTCACCAGGCCAGGGCGAGGCTAACTTCGCGCCACTTGGGCAAGGTCGAGCCTCACCAGTGGCCAAGCGAGGTTCATCAAGCTAGACAAGGCTCAGCCTCGCCCAAATCTGCAAGGTTGAGGCTTGCGATGGTCGGGCAAGGCTCTCGCGAGCTCACTAGACCTCGCCCAACCAGTTGCCGACGACCAACGATGGCGGTGATGGCCGATAGTGGCCAGTGACCGGCTAGGAGAAAGAAGAAAAGAGTAGGAGAAAAGAAGAAAAGAAAAGAGAAAAAAGAAAATTAGGTTGGGCTTAATTTTGGAATTGTTCCTAAGAATAAAAGCAATCTTTTTCTATTTCTTGATTCCATTCTAAATCTAATTCGGGGCAAAAAAAAGAATCTTTGTTCTCGAAAACAAAAAATTCACCAAACAAATTTCTTTTCTTTTTTTTTTGTTCCGAGAAATAAAAGAATAGAATTAGGCAATGTTTAGAGTGTTTACTAAGCAAAGCCTAAGCCAAAACAAAAATTACTACAAAAAAAAATTCAAAATTGATCAAGATATATCACATATAAAACCGACTTCATACCTCTCATGCATCCTTTATCTTGAGAGGATTGTGTTGCTCAAGCTTAATCACTATTTGAGAAATGGTATCGTTTCAATAAATAGGATAAATTGTAACCCTAGATCCGATGAGTTGATGAACTCACCTAGATGGAGACATCATTGCAAAATCACATGCAAGATTCTCCCTACCACCATGATTGTTGCGTCAGGATTTTCTCTCCGTCATAATGTAGAATACGATCTATTTTTTCCTATAGTTTTCTGAAACAAAATGTTGAGAAAAATTCCCTAATTGATTTTAAAGATTGAAATCTTTTGATTCAGATAGCAACTTTTCGAGGTGGACACTCCGATATATATCATCAGACGTTACTTATCAAATTCAATGATGTAATGAAAAGACAATTATACTTCATGTTCAATATTGACGGAATAAGACCATCAATCATTGTGCTAATGGCTAGAAGATTGGCATGTATTCCTTACCTTATATATGTTGATTGTTCGAAAGGAAAATATTGAAGACAATCTCACTTATTTGGAATATCTCAATCTATCAACGAGACAATCAATTGATGATGGAATGTTCTCCAAATGAATGAGTCTATAGGTGGCAGATCTTTCAAGGAACTTTATTCCTGGCAATTCAAAAGTGATTAGATCTTCCTCCAGATTCAAATCCAACGGGTGGAATGGATAAATGATCCTCGGAGAGTGGATCCGATGGTCAGTTTGGACACTGAGGAGTATTAAAGGAAGTCGTAATGCTAAAGGATGCTAAGAGAACACAGAAGTTATGAATTCCGAAATTCAACAAAGTCTTATCCTCAATACCTTCATCTTTTGTGAGCCGTTCATTGCAATCTCTTAAAGGTCGTGAATGTGAGAACAAATAATATTTCACATGAACTTGAGTAGTAAATACCTAGTCCTTGTAACCTCTAATTGATTTATCATGGTGGAATCCACCTGATAGGCTGTCAGTGCGAGAGCATAGACATAAGCTTGTGAAAGCCGAACAACTATAAATGTGTTTATGCAAATTTTCTATCCCTAAAACTCTTGCTTATATTTTGTGATAGATTATTACATATTAGTATGATCTGAAAATTGCACAGTTTGTCACTAGACGTTGTCCTTTTGCAATATTATCTTAATTTTGTTTTAATTTTGCATTGTCACCTACTTATCCCCTCTAGATGATAAATCTAGCTCTAACACAAAAAGGCCATCACTTCATGGCTTTCCCTCCAAAACTTGGGAAAATTTTAAAATTGCAAAAGTTATGAAAGAATTATGTATGATTATGCATCTTAGTATTTGACATTTTCAGCGCTTGTGGATATTCCGATTAAGTAAAGTCAAATAATGAAAGTTGCAAGATCCCAAGAAAAACAGAGATGTAGAAATCACTCGAAAAGAGAATAGATAGAATCCTAGGGAAGTGATATTTTTAACTAAACAATTTACAAGAAAAGAGTCATTATTCTCCGAGTGTGAAAATGATGTTGAGGGGAAAAAAATGATGAATTGCCCACGGATATCATCTTTCGAAGCATCTATTTACTATTTCACAAGGCACATATGTTGAAGAAGATTCTCATTCTTCTGGCCAGTCCTTAGTGCAGACAATGTTCATTCCATATGGGAACTTCCACCCAAATAGATTCCATTTGGCCAGTGAGTGCAATGTAAAATTATTGTAATCCAAATAGAGCACCAAAGTTTAAGAGGAGAAATTATCTAATCGAGTTCTAAACATATTCTATGTATGCCAATTCAATCGTAAACTTTCTAAGTTTGCCAATTTAGTTCTAAAACTTTGAGTAAATTGCCAATGTAATCATTCCTGCTAATTTTCACAGGAAATGGATAGCATGGTAGAGTGCCACATAAGACGGCCAACGAGACCTTGATCATCACGTTAGCAAATTTCAGTGAAAATTGGCTGAAATGACTAAATTGGAATGTCGGGCAAAAATTTAGGTTTAAATTGGTAAAATTAAAAATTTGAGACTTAATTAATGTTCATACAATAATTTTAGGATTGATTGAGTAATTTTTCCAAATTCAAGACATGACCAGTGAAACACAATAGCATTTGCGAATGCATTTTTTCTTTTCAAGAAACAGTTGTCAAAGAACTTTTGGAAAAAAGAGGAGAAAAAAATAAACAAGAGAGCTATTTTGGTGGGGGGGGGGGGGGGAACGCTAATTTACAAACTTAATTTGTAAAAGTACTGAGTGATATAACTCCAAATCATAAGTAAGCAGGTTACGTGCAAGCACCTTAAATTAGTTTTCTTCATATTTTTTATATCTCTAACATTACTTCGAAAATATTTTCATGAGAGAGACAAGGAAGAGTATAAGGATACTAGACAACACAGGAATGTGAATAAAGTGGGAATAGTCGTGGATTAAAAGAGTTAATCATCTCCTTGTGCCGCCGTAAAACATAAGTAAATTATCTAATTGAAGCATCGCAATAAACTTTCCTTCCTCAGGTCTTTTAGAGCATTTGTCCAAAAATACTTCTTTCATAGATAGAATATCAAGATTTGTGGGGTCTAAGTTTAACTGTCAAACATGGAAAGGGGGACGTGGAGGGTTTGAATCCCTACTTTCTCAAAGGGATGGGATTGAGAAGATTTAGTTTTGGATTTCAACTTCCACGCCCTACAAAGAGGCAAGACAAAAGTATGAGAATTAGAGCAAGACCGACAAATATATATATGCTTTCCCAAAATAAGCCAACTCTAGCGTTTTCCAACCCTACCGTAGTCCCCTTGCTCAATTCCAGCCGGGAATTTTCTTATTCTGAAAATAAATTTAGAGAATTTTAAATAAAAACTTATGGATAAAAAAATATTGCAAATTTTCTTAGAACTAGAAATTCAATTTGTATATTTATGAAAATAATCCAACTATTCTTTTTGTGATACATTTCCATGGATGATGAGATTTTCATAAACACTTGCCAAAAAAAAAAAAAAAAAAAAAAAAAGGATCCTTATCTAATAGTTACCCAAAAGAAAATGAAGGATATATGTAGAAAAGGAAACTGAAATATTCAGTACATTCTACAAATTTAACTTACTTGTCTTTTTCATGCCAAGTCGATGAGCAAAGGCGAAGATTCTGAGTAGTGAGGAAAGTTATCAAGTTCTTTATACTTTCAAAGTTCTTATCGATTCCTATTATTTCAAGTACTTGAAATATTGCATGTACTTAATTAAAATTCAATATTGTTGCAATTTTATGTTTCGTGTTTTCTTTTAATCGGATGACAAAACCTAAATGTCTGGTTTTGGATTACACTTATTAATTGATTGGTGTGAATACTTATTTTGTTATATATTTTTATATATTTTTTAATATCTTGCAAAAACACGCGTCTACACAAAAAATATAGGATAATATAACAAATGTAGTCTTAGACTAATGTAAAGCAAGAATATGTTGCTAGTTTATAATAAAGTTTACATGTGAATTAAATTTATAATCTATAATTCACCAATCGGAATTTCTTAAGACTAAAAGTGAAGGGAAATATGACATTTTCAGTATAATATGATTGGAAGGGAACAATATGAGGTGAGGGATATACATTTCATGTATGCATTACAAATGACTATTAGGGGGTAAAAGTGTATTTTTATCTCACCTTTTTTAGAAAAACTCTCTTTACCTTTAAATGTCATAAAAAATGAAAAAAGAAAAGTAAATAAAATGGGAAAAATCTAAATCAAATAAATTTCTTTAAAAAATTAATAATAACAAATTTTCTTTGATTATAGTTAGCTTCATTAATTCTATAATTATTTATCCAGTTTAGATATTCTAATAAAGAAAAGTTATATCCAAACATAATTCGATCAAGAAGTAAAAATACACAAATAAAATTATTTATTTTCGAAAAACATGGCATGCAATCATCTACATTTCCTAGTTGTACAACTTTATAAGATGTTAGGAGAGAAATCTAATCCTCCTTGCAAGTCTTCCACATAATAAAAGCCACATGTGACATAGTAGGGGTGTGCAAAAGAACTGGTATCCGCCTGGACCACCCGGAACCGCCCGGAACCGGTGGTTCTTGAAGGAACCGGTCCGGTTCCCGGTTCCAATTTATGGGAACCGGTGGGTACCGGTCCGGTTCCCGGTTCCATGGGTGGATCCGTCCACCCGCCCACCCAAACCGGACCGATTAATTTTTAATATTAAAAAAAAATAGAAATTACTAATTAACAAACCCAGCATCAAAAGGATCAACAAAGTTCTGAGATCCACCATCTCTGTCGCATTGCTGGTTGGGGGTTGGTGTGTTATCATGAAACTTCCGACCATCAGTATCAGTAGCGTGTGTCCGTCTACTTTGTTGTAACGATTCATTTACTTCTTTTTCAGAGGATTCATCAGCATTCGAATCTCGACTCCTGCCTTTAATTTTAAAGAGTAGCATTGTATCCATCATCTCGAATAGCTTGGTGTCAATGTCATCAACATACACTGCTGTCTGCTTGTTACTCCTCTCATCTTCAAATTCCAAATCCTCCCTCTGGTGGTTCTTCTTTCCCCTAATTCCACCGAGAGGCAAAAGGTCACTTTCATCCTCCTCCAAGTTAACCACATTCAATAATTTCTTTTCCTTAGACCATGAGTTTACTAGAAACTTTCTAGTAAATTACTCAATATGAAGAGTTCTCATTGTGGGATTTAGAAAGTGATATTATTATTATTGTGAGACTGGTTTTATGGATCCACCCGAGAACCGGACTTGACCGGCGATCCGATTCCCGGGTGGATCCTGGTTCCAATTTTTCGGAACCGGTCCTTAGCGGGGGGTTTCCGGTTCTAGGTCGGGAATCGCCCACCCAGATCATGCACACCCCTACGACATAGACTGAGTATGTGAATTTTACCCAGACAAGTCTATTGCAAAATTTTCTCACTTAAACCAAATGTCACAAGTTTTTATTTTTATTTTTTATTTGACAACATGAGTTGTCATCATTTTATGACACTTGTCGATTGCCAATGTTAGGTGTACTATGAATTTAGGTTGGGAATGAATTTATGACTCGAGCCTAGCTCCAGGGATATAAAAGCTTGCTTTGGATAACATGTCTAAGATTAAAAGGTCCTAGAGAACAAGATTGTGTTGTAGATCATTTCACTATCCTTGTTACACTAAAGTAAGTATCACAAAACAAAATGGTAGCTGGATTGCATTTGATCAAGGAGTTCCAAACTCCAAAATTCCTAAGCCAACGAACGTGTTGAGACCAAAAACACCAGAAAAGACAGATTGAAAGCATCAATTATTTTTCTTCTGTAATTACTGATAACCTCTTTAGCACTCTCCTCGTAAGAACAATGCTAACCATTAGACAGTTTCCTTGTTTTCTTCATTCCAGACTTAGTTGCAAGGGGACAAAATTCCTTACTTAGGACAGGGTAAATTCTCCCAACATAAATCCCCATGACAATAATGAAATCCATAGGCTGTGCCTCGTAAGATGTGGATACAGGAACAACCTCATCACTAGAGCCACCAAATGCGGAGTCATATCAAGAAGGCTATACATGAAGGAACAACTCAATCATCGCATATTGACAGTCAACATTCAGCAAAGCGCGTCACAATTATGAGAATTTCCGAGCTCCAGGAGAAAAAAGCACGATGACCGTGCAATTCATATGAAGACATCGAAAACTGGCTCTATAGACATGCATATGTATGCATATATTTGTCTCATACGCTGATATGGGATCAACCACATATGGCCCTCTAAGCAATTGTTCTGCCAGATATTGGCCAAAACATAGTCAAGATCAAACACAGTTTCCATACTTCAGTGAACAACTGCCTCATAGAATATTTGAATCCTAAAGTTTTAGCAGAATTGGACCTTCAAATTTCACCAGGCAGTGATGGATCTAGACATTCCTTCCTCGGCTTCTCTCTCCTTTTCCTTAGCCTCCGCTACCTTCTTCAGCTCATCTTTATAGCCCGACTTCTCTTCTTCGGACTCAACCAGCAAGATCTCCTGGTCTGAGAGAAGCTCGTCCCTCCTAGACTTCTCTTTCTCCATCTTTCTCTTGATCTTTTCCTCTTTTTGGGTGAGGTCATCCATTAACTGCTTATACAAAATTTGAGTCTTGCGGCACTTCTTCATAGCAGAGAACCTCTGATCCTTTTGTAGTATATGCAGCTCAAACTCAGCATCGTCCTGCTCAAATGTCAAGAAGTTAGAAGTGAAATCATTGAAATTGGCCCGAAATGTCTCGATTGCCATTTGCTGCTCCGATGTTAAACCAGGTTGAGTTTAAAGTTGATAGTGCGTCAGATACCCTCTCTTTCATATTCAATTTAAATAGATCTGGAAGGCATTCCTTCGAGGACTGCATAGCCTTCTCAACTTCTTGTAAGCTAGGAATTTCAGTCCTCAAGGCACCATCTTTGTGTCACGAACTAGATCCTACACTAGCAACATTAGTCTCTGCAGCATTGACGAGTTCATCCAGACCCGTACAATAGGAGTCAAAGCTATCAGTTGGTCTGGCTGGCTGAATATCCACCGGGGGAGTAACTGTTAAGATGCAAACTTCGGCTTTAATCACCAGAGTGTCATTTGCTATGTATCCCTGCATAGGATTTTGAAGCATAGTGAATGGCATGAATTATGAGAAACCCCAGTGACTCCTGCTCCAAGTGAAATTATGTTGCGCCTCTGCAGAATTCAAGAGACAGGGTGACGAATTCATAATGAAATTACATCTACTAAAGCCAAAAACATATGGTTGCCTAATGAAATTAGCAAAACTAGAAATAAAGGAAAATAGAATGAAAATAGGAATTGTAGCAATTATAATCTCAAAGGGCCTTCTCAATTCTAGGCAAGTACTGGAGGCCCAATATAAACGTCTCTCCACGGAGCTCATCATTCCGACCGCTGAGTCTATACAACTCCCCTCCCCTCAAAATGAGGAATAAATTCTAGAAACTGTTGGTCAATGTAATCAAAAATCTAGGTTCGACCATGATAAGCAGCTGAAAACCAACTTGAACTACTCACTTCCTTATATCTGACGTGCATTTTCAACAAAGACATGGAATAGATGATGAATTCGAGCAGTTGTTGGCCAAGTCAGGTGATATGCAAGCTTTCTACCTATTCTCTCAACTGGAAAAGGGCCACAATACTTAGGAATGAGCTTGTGAGATTGTCGGGATATCTGCTTTTAGAGTTGTAGCTTTAAGTATACCATGTCCCCTTCTTCCAAAGACCTCTCCGCCCTTTTCTTATCTGCATGATACTTCATTCGACTCTGAGGCCTAGTCAAGTTTTCTTTTAGGACCTGACTGCTCTGACAGGTGGCGACACATGAATGTTAAGCCCCAGAGTTGGTGGGGCAAGAGGCATACAAAGTCTGAAATGTAGTTGTCTGGATGCTAGTGCCAAAGGTGGTATCGTACCACCATCCAGCCAAGGATGACGCTTGATTGCATCTGCCTGGCTGAGCAAAACACATACACCTCAAGAAAGTCTCCAAACACCGATTGAGTCGCTCGAATTGCCCATTTCAATGGGGTTATATGCTGTCGATACATGCAACTGTATTCCCATCAGCTCAAAGGTTTCTTGCCAAACTGAACCAGTATATATTTTATCTCTACCAATTAGAATGCTTAGGGGTAGCCCATGCAACTCATAAACGTTGTTGAGGACAGCGTGGCCATTTCTAGTTAGGAGTGTCAATAGTTCGATTCGTTCGATTTAGGTTTTTAGGAAACCCGAATCAAACCAAATCATTTGGGTATGCATTAACTTGAACCAAATCATGCCCCAAACCGAACCAATCCAAAAAATTGGTTCAATTTGGATCAATTTTCTTTTTTGAAAGATTAAAAGGAGATCTAGTAAAAAAAGGAGATAGATTGTGTAAATTGTAACATTAAGAAGATGGACAATTTTTAGTTCAGTCAACTCTACTGGACCAAACCAAAACTATCGGAACTAGAATTTAAAAAAAAAAAAAAAAAGGTTATTATTTTCTTTATCTGAACCTAAACCCAAACCAAACTAAAAATGCACAAAAATTCGATTCGATTCAGATTGGTTCCGGTTTCAATACAGTTTTGACACCCTTAGCGCAAGGTTGCTCACTGGCAAGGGCGCATCTTATGGCGCTTGTCGAATGCCACTATTACATGTACTAAAATGTCACATTGAGTCTGAATTTATGACTCGAGTCTACCTCTAACTTGACACAAAAGTTATACTTGGCAACACGATGAACGTGCCATTCCCCTTGGGGAATACCACAATTCTCCTGCTCAAAAAGAATGGGACGATGTAAGCGTCACTTGGCAACATGATGAATAAGTGGTCATCAAGGAGGAAAAAGAACGTGAAGAGGAAGGGAGAGAGGGAGGAAGAGAGAAAGAAACATAGAAAGAATGGTGAAGTACATCTGCAACCAGAAACTCCGAATACTTTAGAATAAACCCTCCTCGCATTTTGCTTGGAGAAGTTGCTGATTTTCCACCTGAATTCTCCCCGATTAACATCATTTTGTGCATCCATTTCTTTCTTTCTTTCTTTCTTTTTTTTTTTTTTTAATTTGACTGCTGCTTCTGCAATCAAGTTTCGCAAACAAAGATGTTTCTTCTTTGCAAAGCGTAGGAGCTAAAACTCACACCTTAAACTAGCCCCCGTGAGAAGGTGGGAAATCAAATTTCCTACCTCCTTCCCATGAGAATAGTGACCATTGAGGCAATCCTAATGATTTCCTCCTATCCACGCTCAAGTGTGGCCTAGAACACATTTTTTTCCTTAGCCCATTGTGTCCCGGAGCTTGGCCCAGTGCCCCCCATTACGTCCCTCAGTGCTGCTTGTCTTCTCTACTAGCCGAGCATGCAAAGATTGATGGCGCAGTGGCCTTGTAACTCTAATCAAGCGGTTGGCTTGGCTAGATTGGGGCCCAGTGGACTTAGTAAGGGTGGGCGATTCTAGGTTCCTTGCAGATTCTACATGGAACCTGCAACCTACCCTTTGGGTATAAGTTCCCTATTTTTTGGAATTTGGAACCTACTTGTCGGAATCCGGAACTTGGAACCTACCCAGTCACAAATTCTCTGGTTGATTCTAGGGTCTAATAGGTTCTTTTTTTTTTTTTTAATTTTTAGTTAAACAAAACGAAAATGAACACAACAATAATGAACAAGCTTGTCATCCATTGAAAAGAATACAAAACGAACAAAACTATGAACAAAGGAAAAAAGTAGGGGTGAGCAATTCCAACTTCTGTACAAGTTCCACCTAGAACTTGGAACCTATCCATTGAATAGGTTCTTTATTTTTTGGAACCTAAAACCTATCTTATCACAAGTTCTAGGATTGGTTCCAAGGTCTACCTAGGTTCCACCTATATTATTATTTGAACGATTAGAATTCACTAACCATAACTTATATTTAGACAAACAAAAAATATGAACATTAATAAAGTAAAAATCTTAACCATAAAATGAAAACTTGGACTAATGCTCCCAGATTATACACTCATTATCGAATGATATGGAATATCAAAGAATCATATGGAGACATTGATTAAGAAAAATATTAAAACTTGTTCCAAGTTCTAGGTTATAAGTTCCAGATTCCAAGTTCCTCCAACTAAGAACTTAGAACTTACCCGTTGAAACAAGTTATTCATTTTTTGGAACTTGGAACCTACTATGTATACCTTGGAATTTGAAACCTACAGGTTTCCACCAGTTCGGTTATTAGGTTTCAGGTTCTACTCTAGAATCATGCTCAGCCTTATGACTTAGGCCACAATCCTCCATTTTCTAGAAAATTTAAGTGCATGTCTAGCTTTATTTAGGCCTTGGGAAGCAATTCCCTTTTGAGTTAAATTTATAATGTGAATAGGACCTCCATTTGCCATCATTCCCTCTAGGTAATTTATTGTAACTCATGTTTTATTTATTATTCTCTCTATTGTAAGGAAATCCTAAAGGGTGGTGAAACTAAAAAGTTCCACCAAATCTAAGACGAATATAGATCAAAGGTAATTAGTGCGGTGTCCAAGTAAGGATTCAAAACCTATTGAAGTTTAGCAAGATCGAACACACAAATAATAATATAAGGAAATAATGTGGTTAAGCAATATGCCTACATCTATAGACAAAAAGACTCTCCCTCTCTTCTTTATTCTTGGGGAGTAGGTCTGCAATTATTCATAATATATACAGCATATGGTCGCTCACAGCAAGGCAACAGGCAACCATTTACATAAGGAAGGAAAAACCAGAAATAGGAAACAAGAATAATAGAGTAGTAATAATATCTCCTTTCCAAGAATAGGAGATAAGAATCTCACTAACACTCCCCCTCAAGTTGGAGCGAAGACTTCGTCAGAGGTCAGCTTGTCTACCACAGTTTGGAAAAACACTTTTGACAATGCTTTAGTGAAGACGTCCGCAAGCTAATCCTCACTACGAATGTACAAAGTCTCAATTATTTTATCTTGAACCTTCTCTCTCACAAAGTGACAATCCACTTCTATGTCTTTGGTTCTCTCATGAAAGACCAGATTCGAAGCAATATGAGCTACAACTTGATTATCACAAAATAGCTTTGTAAGTGTAGCTGTAGGCTTACATCCCAATTCCTGAAGTAAAAGATGTAGCCACACAATTTCACTAGCAATGGTGGCCATGGTGCGATACTTGGCTCTGCGCTTGAACGTGCAACAACTATTTATTTTTTGCTCTTCCAAGTGATAATATTACCACCAACAAACGTACAAAATCAATTGTGGATTTCCTATCCACCGGACTTCCAGCCCAATCTACATTAGTGTAACCCACTATATCCGTGTGATTATTGTTCTTCATCAAGATTCCCCTTCTTAGTGAAGCTTTCAAATAATGAAGGAGATGATCCACCAATCCCATGTGACCTTCAGTGGGATTATACATAAATTGGCTCACATATCTAACAGCATATGCAATATC
Source organism: Eucalyptus polyanthemos subsp. polyanthemos (assembly GCA_017140185.1). Lineage (NCBI taxonomy): Eukaryota > Viridiplantae > Streptophyta > Magnoliopsida > Myrtales > Myrtaceae > Eucalyptus > Eucalyptus polyanthemos. The sequence goes on along the minus strand of CM029467.1, from coordinate 26,201,303 downwards.
AAATCTAGTGATAGTTAAGTAAATCAAGCGTCCTTCTAATCGCTAAAACTGACCAACATCCTACAGTAGTACACTGTTAGAAACAAACTTGCTGTTATACTCCATTGGGACACATGCAAATTTAACTCCCAACTTACTGGTCTCTTTTAATAAATCAAGAACATACTTTCTCTGGGATAAAAATAGTCCTTTGCAAGAGTTTGCCACTTCAATGCCCAAAAAATAACTCAAACTGCCAAGGTCTTTGATGTCAAATTTATTGCTCAAATGACGCTTGAGTGCTTCAATTTCAGGTTGGTCACCACCTATAATGACCAAATCATCAACATATATAAGAATAATAACAATACCCTTTTCATTTGACTTAGTGAACATACAGGAATGCGAAGCATCTTTCTTGAACCCAAATATGATAAGTGCTGCACTAAACTTGCCATACCAAGCTCTGGGTGACTATTTAAGGCCATAGAGAGCTTTCTTCAATTTACAAACAATTCCATCCTTACCTTGCAATAAATGCCCAATTTGTAAATCCATGTAGACACCTTCTTCTAAGTCCTCATGTAGAAATGCATTCTTCACACCCATTTGGAAAAAAGGCTACCCATGATTTACTACTATGGACATAAGTACTTGCACTGTGTTCATCTTAACCACCAAAGCAAATGTTTCTTTATAGTCTATGCCATAGGTTTAGGTGTACCCTTTGGCGACAAGCCTAGCTTTGTACCTTTCAACCTAGCCATATATTTGATCTTATAGATCCATCTACATCCCATGGCCTTTTTTCCTTTTGGCAGTTGCACTAACTCCCGAGTCTGGTTCTGATTCAGTCCCTTAATCTTATCTTTCATGGATTTAATCCACACACTACTCTTATTTGCTTCATCAAAACTCTTGAGCTCTTGTTGTTCTTCAAGAGCAGATAGAAAACTAAAATAATTGTAAGACACTTTGTCATATCCAACAAAATCTTGAATGGGATGCTAAATTGTAAGAAAAGGTAGAAAAATCCCGAAGATGGGTTGAAAGTCTAAGGATACGAACTGACCTGCAAATGGGAATAGGTGCGGGAACCTGTGGTATCAAAGTCTCATTTATCAACTCTTCATCTGCAACTTCAGAATTTTCACCAGGCGCTGACACACTTGATTCTAACGACAAGTGCTCAATAACTCCAGCCTCCTGACTTTCAGTAACAATCCCATCCCCCCGGTGATTTTTTGCAACAACCCTAGTTTCAACATCCTTATTTTTAGGGTTATTTTCGGTGCTACCAACCGCTCTAGGGACAAGAACGGGCTCAAATTCGGTAGAAAAGTCTTGATAGTTGTCCACCCCCTGAATTTGAGCCTTGTTGGAAAAACACATGTGGGCCTTATCAAAAAACGCATCACTAGAAAAATAAACTCACTTAGTACTGGGATCATTGCATTTGTAGGCCTTTTTGGTGGAAGAATAGCTGACAAATACACACTCTCGGGCCCAGGGATCTAGTTTTCCATCATCTTGAGAGTGGATGTAGTAGACGCTGCCAAAGATTCGTAAATGGGTTATATCAAACTTCCATCCATACAAGATCTCCATAGGGATTACATAACCCAAAACATGGCTAGGCAGCCTATCGATCAAACAATAACTAGTTAGAATAGCATCTACCCAATAAGATTTAGGCATGTTTCCTAAAAATAACATAGCCCTGTAACTTCAAGGAGGTGTTGATTTTTTCGTTCTGCTACTCGGTTCTGCTATGGGGTCCCAACACATGATGTTTGATGAATGATAACTACTCAAGACCGCTTGAAAACTCTGATTACTATATTTAGTACCATTGTCGGTGCACAATACCTTCACGGAGTTATTAAATTGATTTTTTGCCATGTTGCAAAATTCTTGAAAGATAGTAAGAACTTCAGTCTTGGATTTTAAAAGGTGAATCCATGTAGCACGAGACTTATCATCAATGGATGTAATAAAATATTTGAAACCCTCCTTAGAATCAATGGGTGAATTACCCCCAAACATCCGAATGAACAATAGAAAACAATTCAATAGATCTATTATTGCTATGTGGAAAAGGTAACCTATGTTATGTGGCAAAGTGACAAGGATCACAGTTGCTTGAATCATGAAAAAATGACATGTTAAGAGCATGAGATACTTGGTTGGATGGATGACCCATACACCAATGCCACATTTGCGAATTGTCACGTCCTCCTTTTATTGTTGTCAAAGTTGCATTAGGAAGCTCTAAGGTGTATAACCCATATTGCAACCGCCCCTCACCAATTGTCCTCTTGGTGGTGCGATCTTGGAAAAGCACCTTTTGAAGGGTAAAAATAATATTGCAATTCCATTGGTTAGTTCACTTGCTTATAAACATCAAATTTGAGGGTCGTTCAGAAACCAACAAAGCTTCTGATTCCTTTGAAAAGAATTTAATTTGTTCCACTCCTTGTGTGGGAACCGGCACCCCGTTAGCAACAGTAATAGGAGGATGCAAAGTGCTACAAGTAGTATGAGACAATATATTTGAAGAGCTGAACATGTGATCCGTGGCTCCGGAATCCACAATAAATCGTGTTTTAGGAAAAACAGAAAGAGCATACTCATTACCAAATGTTGTGGCAAGATTCCTGGACTCCTTATAAGTAGTATTCGTCCCAAGCCCATGCATTTGAATTAGCTGCTGCACTTGTTGAGTTAAAAGAATCAAGCTTTGTCAGAATATCTACGGAATCTCCTTGAATAATTGCATTGGCATTCGGCCCCTTCTTCTTGTTTTGGCGAAGATGAGGGTGAAGAAACCAGCATATCTCCTTAGAGTGACCATCACGATCATAGTGACCACAATGAAAACTGATGGGTTTGTTGTTTTTGCCTTCGATGAATCGCGTGACCAAATCTCCTTGCCTAGGCTTGCTAGCCACATTATGGGCTGAATGCTCCACGGGATCTATTACCGACACATGATCTGATTGCATCACCCTTCGCCTTGTTTCCTCATTCTGAATAATGGGACACATGGCATTAAAAGATGGCATTTGTGGACCAGTCAAAATTTGTCTCCTCATCTCTTTAAACTCAGGCTTGAGGCTAGCCAGAAGCTGAAAGATGCAATCTTGCTCTTCTCATTTGATATAGTCGACAACAATCTTAGTGGGGGGGCTATATTGGCGGAGATATCCCATTGTCTCTTTAGATTTCCCAGATGCTCGATAAAGGATTGATTTGAACCTTGCTTGGAGTTAGCAATCCCTTGCTACAACTCGAAGATCCTGGACACATTATTTGCTTGTCCATACACTTCACACAACGATTCCCATAAAGTCTGAGCAAAATCCAAATATGCGAAAATCTATTAGATGCGGGTTTCCATGAAGTTGAATGTCCATTTCATAACATTGTGGTCATTAGCTTGCCACTCTTCAAATTTTGGGCTACCCCCGGCGAAGCAGGGATCTGCCCATTGATATGTCCAAGCCTAGACCTTCCTCTAAGGGCAATAGTCACAGCATGGGACCAAGGAAGGAAGTTGTTCCATTCAGCAACAAGGAAGTTAGACGTTGGCTGTGAGACTCATGAACAATAGCCTTTGAAGGACTAGATTCAGAGGCTTCATCTTGTTTCGTATCCATGCCTTAGAACAAGCAACAGTGCAGACAAAAAAGAAAAAAAAGAAAAGGTATCATCGATTGGGATGAGGACCCGATTGCTGGAACACAAAGACGGAATCGAAAAACAGAATCAAAACACAACCTGCTCCGATACCATGTTCAAATTTAGTAGGATGAAACACGTAAATAATAACACAAGGAAATAACGTGGTTCAGCAATATGCTTATGTCCACGGACAATAAACTCCTCCTCTCTTCTTTTTTCTTAGGGAGTAGGTCTTTCATTATTCATCATATGTACAGCATACGTTTACCTATAGCAAGGCAACAAGCAACCTTTTACATAAGGAAAGAAAAACCAGAAATAGGAAACAAGAATAATACAATACCAATAATATCTCCTTTTCAAAAATAAAAGATACGAATCTCGCCAACAAAACCCATGTAAATAAAAGTAGCATCCTATAATACTAGAATGCCCAGATCATGACAAATAATATCATAGTAGCGTTCCCAAGTTGTATGTGCCAGTGTCAGCCATTGCCATGTTTCGAGCATGACCAGTAGCGACAATGTGTTCTTATTGGCCGAGCTTAGGCCATTCATGTAGAGCCCAAGGAGAGGCAGTGTTAGTGTGGCACACGAGGAAATGACAGCGGGTGATGCATTTTGGTTGGCGAGCATTGCCCATCGCGTATGACATGAAGAGAGGCGGTGATGGCTAGGAGAATCGAAGGAAGCAATAGAATAACCCACAACAAGGGCATTTTTGAAATCAAGTGAGGAAAATTTCACAATTTGGCTATTCCACATTCCATGAAAAAGCATGGAACTAAACTTTGTAATACAGAAAGAAGCATGAGGGACGAGATATGAACTGACTTGACTTGATTGGCGGAGTGGTGTCAAAGATATTGTGCTAGAAATCTACTAATGAAAGGAATATTATGTGAAATGTCTGAAGGCAGGGCTGGCAATCCATGCATAAACTATTAGGAATCTATGCCACTCTCCTGACAATTGTCATTACATTACATGTTGAAACTAATTGTTATGTTGAATCGAGATGCATGCCCTGGTTTGGACACAAGAAGCCCGAAATAAAAGGGAGAAGTGGTATGGTCGACGCCAATGAGGTGTGCCATAATACAAGCTATGGGAATAATTCCTAGAAACAAAGGCTGCCATGGTGAATCGGCTCACCAGATGCGCACGATCCCGTGACCGAGACCAATCAGCCCAGACCATGACAGCCGGCTCCGGAGGGGACGCGCTACATATCCCTTCACTTATTCGAATAATCTGGAATAGGATTTCACATGCTGATCTAGTTGCTTGAAATCGTTCCTCTCATGACTTCCCTTATATTAATCGTTTTGGTTTGAATTCATTAACAATCTTCTTTTCTTTATTTTTCTCTTTCACCGTTGTTTGAACGTCACATTCCGTACTTAAAAAAAAAAAATCCATTCAATGCTAAGTGACAATTTTCTACTTTCGAATTTCATCTTAGCATTCAAATGTATATTAAATAACTAATAAGTATTGATAAATACATATCTGAATTTAAATATAGATTACTTACTGTTTATGGAGTCATATATCCCACTTTCAAATCCTCGTAATATGAAAGAGTTGATCTCTCATAGGGAGCCGATCCAAGGCGGTTGAAGAAAATTCTTACTTGCTAAGGGCTTCCAAATGATCACAAAAGTCTTCTGAAACTCGCGACACACGATCGTTCCATTTTAATTGCCCTGGATGATCATTCAAAGCATCTACTTTTCCTAGTTGTACAATTTTACAAGAAGGTTTTTATCCTCCTTGCAAGTCCTCCGCAGCATAATCGTTCATTCAAAATAGACTCCATATGGGAACTTTTTCCCGAACAAGACTATCAAAAAGTTATCTTATCATTTAGACCGAATGTCAATAGTTATTTTTCTTTTACAATATAAGTTGTCCTCATTTATGGCGCTTATCAATGCCACTGTTACATGTAGTATGATTTTACATTGAGTCTGAATCTATGACTCGAGTCTACCTCTAGCTTGGACACAAAAGTTATACTTGGTCAGAAACTCCATGAATAAAAGGTCCCAAAATGAAATGGGATAACTACGGATATAACATTGCGTTCTGGTTCTCTCAACCAAAGCCTAAGATGTCCTTCATTGCTACTCGTTTAGGCAAATTGAGAGCCTCAGTTATTTTTCTTCTGTAAATATTAATAACCTGCCCAACACTAAAGCCACTTGTTTGTGGCTCTCTCGTTGTAAGAACACTCCTAACCGATAGACAGTATCCGTATTTTTTTCATTCCAAACTCAATTGCAAGGGAACAAAACCCTTGCTTAGGACAGGGTAAATTCTCCTAATACAAATCAAGACTAATGAAATGCGTAGAGACTTTGCCTCTTGAGATATGGATACAGGAACACCCTCATCACTAGAGCCACCCAATGCGGAGCAATATCAAGAAGGCTACACGTGAGGGAAAAACTTGATCATCACACATTGACAGAACAATAGTCAGGAAAACGCATCAAAAACGTGAGAATTTTCAAGTTTCAAGAGCAAAAAGCACGACAACCTCTCGATTCATACTAAGACATAAAAATATGAATCTATAGACATGCATATATTTGTATATATTTGACCCACATGATGTCTAAACTAACATGATTTAGGATCAACCACATGAGCCACTCTAAGCAAATGTTCCGCCAAAAATTGGCCAAAAGTCAGTGGAGAACATTTTTCATACTTTTAAGTGAACAATTGGCTCGTAGCCTGTTTGAAACCTTAAAATTTTAACAGAACTGAGCCTTCAAATTCGACCAAGCAGTGGTTGATCTAGACATTCTTTCCTCAGCTATTCTCTTCTTTTCCTCAGCCTCTGCTACTTTCTTCTGCTCATCTTCATAGCCCGACTTTGCTTCTTCAGACTCGACCAGCAAGATCTCCCAGTCTGAGAGAAGCTTGTCCCTCCTACACTTTACTTCCTCCATCTTTCTCTTGAGCTCTTCCTCTTCCTTGGCGACGTTATCCATTAACTGCTTATACAAGACGTGAGTCTTGTGACTCTTCTTCATAGCAGAGAGCCTTTGATCCCTTTGTAGTTTATGCAGCTCAAACTCAGCATTGTCCTGCTCAAATTTTAAGAAGTCGGAAGTGAAATCATCGAAATTGGCCAGATATGTCTCAATTGCTACTTTTTGCTTCGATGATAATCCAGTTCTGGCTAAGCTTAAAGTTGATAGTGCCTCAGATAGCTTCTCTTTCATATTCAATTTAAAGAGATCCAAAAGGCATTCCTTCAAAGACTGCTTAGCCTTCACAACTTCTTCTAAGCTAGGAATTTCAACAATCAAGGCACCATCTTGGTGGCATAAACTTGATCCTGCACTAACACCATCAGTCTCAGCAGCGTTGATGTGTTCCTCCAGACCAGTAAAATAGGAGTCAAAGTTATCAGTTGGTCCAGCTAGCTGATTCACTGGAGGAGTAACTGTCAAGACGTGAACTTCAGCTTTAACCACCAAAGTGTCATTTGCTAGAAAACCCCAAGAAGGATCACGAAGCTTATTCAATGAAATGAAATGTGTGTAACCCCAGTCACTCTGTCTCGCAGTGAAAACATATTGCGTCCCTGCAGAATTCAGGAGGTAACGAATCCAAGAACTTCTTTACTACAATAGCAGAGCAAGATATGTGGATAAAACATTGCAGACCATCAAGAACTAGAATGTAGTATAGCACGTCAAGCAAAATATTAGCAACAGACGAAGCAAACAGCTCCCCTGATCAGCTTAAGCTACCAAATTTGCACAAAAGTTGATAAACTGACCATGCTCAACATTTCTAAGACCACCAGATGTAACTGTCTTGAACTTAAATTGTGGCTCCTCTCTTTTTTCTTTACCAACATTTGGATTATATAGGCACAGTCTAGCCCTAACTCCTCCATCCACAGGACGAGTTGATTACAAACTCAACTAGCTAATTTCCTTAACCATTAATCTCAGGATTGTTCAGGTAACTCTTGCATCGTTCTGGCCATCTATCATAAGGAAGATCATCGAGCATGAAGGTCAATTTTGATGATGTAGGATTATGGGGTTGCCTCTGATTTACTCCTATTGCTCGAGGTTCAAGTGTAGGGGATCCCATATCCTCATCATCTTATCCACCAGCCATCATGACACTCGCTGAAAGTGGTTTTTAAGTAGATGCACAATCAACCGGATTAGAAATCTATCTTACACTCAAGATTAAAATTAAGAGATTCCAATAAATATCAACCCAATTCAAGAACAAACCATGTCTAACAGAGCGAGCATTATCGATTTGATCGATCACACTCAAGCTGAAGTCGACGTTTCTGGACCACCCGTTTGGCAACGTCGCAGAATCAGGGACATCGACGTACAATGACAAATGGTTCGTGCCATTCCCCTTGGAGAATACCATAATTCTCCTGCTCATAAAGAATGGGACAACGCAAGAATCACTTGACAACACGATGAACATGCGATCATCAAGAAAAAACGCGAGAAGAGAGAGAGAGAGAGAGAGAGAGAGAGAGAGAGAGAGAGATAGAGAGAGAGGGAGGGAGAGAGTAACATAAAAGGAATGTTGATGTACCATTTACAACCAGAAACTCTGAATACTACAGAGTAAACCCTCCTCGCCTTTTGCTCGGAGAAGTTGCTGATTTTCCACGTGAACTCTCCCCGATTAACATCATTTTGTGCATCCATTTCTTTCTTTTTCTAAATTTGGCTGCTGCTTCTGCAGATCAAGCTTCGGAAACACAGATGTCTCTTCTTAGCCAACGCTCTGATTGCGAAGAAGGCGGAGGACGAGTATAGTCCCTCGGAATGGGGGAAAAGCAAAAGAAACGAAAAGAGAACAAGAAAACTTCCCCGTGAAGTTAAAGTGGAGGAAAAGTCAGGACTCGTCTATTCAGGTTCAAAGGAAAAAGGCATGTTATCATGTCATTCACCCCTCTAGCTGGCACATTGAAGCCAACGCTCGAGAAAATATTGGGTGGTCCGGCAGCACCATGTCAGCGTGATCCCCGGCCACTCACGAGGTGCCATGTGGAGGGGTGCCCACTTGGTGTCTTCTGTCTTCCTCCCCTCTCTCTCCTCTTCCTAACCTTCTTCCCATTCTCTATAGCCTGCCGACGCCCTCTCTCCTCCTAGCCTGCACGCTCTCTCTCCTATGCAGCGCATTTATTAGGGGTGAGCATGGTCCGGGTTGGTCCGGGCCACCCCCTAATCCTAGGACCAACCCGTACAGTGTCGGTCCTCAATTTTTAGGACCGAGGACCGACCCTATTGAGCTTGGGACCGAGGACCGGACCGACCCAATGGGTTCGGTTCGGTTCCAGGGTCAACCCGGGACCGATCGATAATTTTTTCGTCTTATTTTTTATACTCCCTAAAAAAGCAAACCTACAAATTCAAATTACACATCCATCAACAATGCGACATTGTGCAACTAAACTATAAATACCAATACATATTTAGCAAATTTAAGATGACACAATAATAGAAATTTCGTACCTGCTAACCACTCATCGAGATATGAGACAAGATGGAAAGTTCTTATATTCATCTATCTTTAATATTCATAACACCATATGTAAAAGTGTTTTCCTGCATTTGATCATGTAGAGTTCACTCAACCAAAAAATGAGCTTCACACCACTTGACTAGCGAATCACCGTAGCAACTGCAGTACTACTCTACTCTTCAAAAACTTCTACCATTTGACACAAATTAAAAAGCAAAGTGCAGCTGAAATTCATTAGTAAAATACAACTAAACCATAAAAAGTTCAAAATACTTAATATAAACCATGGATATATAACTTCACATCATGTTAATTCACTTGAACTTCTAAACATCTAAAAACAAAACAAACGACACTTAATTAATACTCAACAAAAGTTTTAAATTGAAATTACTAGAACATCTCATCATAATATAATATAACAGACATTTTACTTAGGTTTGAATATATAAAAGAATTATAAATAGTATAATATAATATACAGGGTTGGTCCAAGGTTGGACCGACCCAAAACTTTAGGACCGAGGACCAACCCGCACAGTGTTGGTCCTGAAATTTCAGGACCAAGGACCGACCCAGTCTCCTTGGGAACCGGACCAGGATTGGCAGGGTTGGGCCAGTCCAGGGTCGACCCTAGACTGCTGCTCACCCCTAGCATTTATTGCTGCTTAAACTTTTCTCCTTCTTTCTCAAACGAAGGAAAAAGAAGCCCGTGCCTCTCCATTTCTTTCCTTTTGAAATTTTGAATCTCAAATTTTCTGTCCCGCTTGTTGCTGCTCCGTCGTGCATCAACCGGCCATTCCCCTGCCGTCGCCGATGAACCACATTACGGCCGCCCCTACTCCAGTGCTCGCTCGCTTCTCTCTTCGAGCTCTCGACCTCGTTGCTGCTCCGTCGTTCGTTCCGGCATTCCCAGGATCGCAGATGCAGCACGCGGAGGAGAAGCAGGCCTCTTCGAGCTCCCCTCAACGTCGGTGAGCGTCGCCTGCCGAGCGAGACCCCCACACACGGAAGGCTCGGAGGCGAGGTTGCTGGAGAAGCTGGTGCCGTACGCTGCCAGCGTGGTGCTGAGCTGCGTGTTCGCGGGGCTCCGCCACCTTGACCCGAACCGGGAGGCCTCCAAGAAGGCCCTTGAGCACAAGAAGGAAATCGCCGAGCGGCTCGATGGCCCCCTTATCTAGACCAATCCGTACGAGGTTAGGCTCTCTGAAATTCCGTTCTTTGGGATCGTTTCGCCCTGCACGGTGTTGGGGATTTGAGGTTTGGGTGGCTTGGATGGAGGGTTATGCAGTGTTTGATGTGCTTATGTGGGAGAATTTGGGAGCTTTTTGCCTTTGGTCAAGTTGTCATGAGTTTATGACTGAGATGAGATGAATCGAATTGCTCGCCACCAGCAAAATGCTTGTTCCATATTTCGTTTGGGGTTTGATAGGATTCCGTATGCCCGAGCCCTAACGGTACTTCTACTACGATTCTTTGCACGGTCAACCGTATAGAATACTTTACCCAATGAGGCAGAGCTTATGTTTTTCTAAGATACTCATTTTGCTTGATGTGAGTGAGATTTGTATTTCTTGCTATTAATGCAGGTCAGGTAGGGCAGATGTTTGTTGGTATTATGGTTTCATTTGTTATCTTGCTTTTAGGACTTTTTGATGGGATAATATGAATTTTGGAATTGACAATAATGTGAATCCTTGCTGGTAGGTTGACCGGGCAAAAGAAATATACAAATTGATGGATGAGTATAAGATCAAGGGTACTCCAGATCTTTACCCTATCGCTATTAATAGTTGCAGCCAGACCGGCGATTGGGAATTTGCTCTGAGCGTGTACAATGACATGAAAAAGAAAGGCGTGGTTCCTGATGAGGTATTGTTAATCGTAATTTGAACACATTTAACCTGGTTATTGAGGCTAGGTAAGAAAGGCGTTCTCGAGTATTTAGTCTCAATGTTGTTCCAGAGAATGCATTATGTTATTTTCCTGCTTTCTCTAGTTGCACTTAACTATAGAAAGGGAGATTCATTGATTATGCCATCTGATTTCTATCTTCAGCCTTTTACAAAGAGCCACTCATGGAAGTAGCTTATTCTTTTCTTCTTCTGTGCTGATTTTTCTCAGTGCATTAATAGACATTGCAGGGCATGCTGGGAAGGTTGATGCTGCATTTGATATTCTAGAAGAAGCAAGGACTTGTGGGATGCATCTTGGAATTGTATCATACAGTTCTTTGATGGGTGCTTGCTGTAATGTACGACTTCTGTTGATTCTGAAATTTATGACAAATTACGTCGTGAAATGGAACTAGTTATAAACTGAAGGATGTCCTCATTGATCTACAAAGAACCCTTGAGGACTACAGCTATCCTCTCTAAGTTTTGATAGTCCCTTGAAGTAAATAGATGTAGTAATTCTAATTTCTCATCACGGCAGTCATAAGTGGTCTTTTCTGTATTTTCTAGGTGATGATCAGAAAGTTGGGCTTCTAAAGAATTTTGTATAATGTCTCAGGCAAAAAGTTGGGGGAAGGCTTTGGAGCTATATGAGCATATGAAGTCTATCGGGATAAAGCCAACAATCTCAACAATGAATGGTTTAATCAACCTATGGTTATTTCTTTGTGAGACTTTGACCTAGTATTTAAGTGATTGAGAGAAGAGGATCAGCTTAACTTTTTCTACTAGCTTGTCATGTTAGTATAATGTGTACTGTAGAAGTGCAAGGGAAAATATTCTAAATGTAGTTCCTACCAGTAGAAGAGAGCTAAAATGCTATTATGTCTTTTTTATTCAATAAAAGAAGACATGCAGGACTTGTTCTGCAATGAGAGTATTGGCTACCCTGAAGATAGATCCATTTCTATTTTGTTTGAAATACCGAAACTGCAATGAGACAGCTTTTTTAATACAGGTGAAGGGGATCAGCTTCCAAAAGCAATGGAGATATTCTATGATATGAAGAGGCTAGGATTATCCCCTAACACCATCACATACTCAATACTCCTAGTGGCAAGCGAAAGGTAAGAAATTTGGCGCTTACAAGATAGACTCTGTTTTAACAATATTCTTCCGATTATTCTGCTCAAATTGCAGTCTTCATTATTTTGCTCAAATTTGGCGCTTACAAGCTAGTGTTTCCTTGTCTAGTTTCCGTATTTGAAATTATTAGTGTTCTGTAAGCCTTGCTCTTGTCATACGGCAGGATTGGGAATGCAGTATGTGCTTTTTGCAAGCTGACACCTAATTCCATCGATCATCTCTTCTTTGGGTGCTGCATCACAACAAGCTTTGCTTATTTCTAGGTGGCTAAATGCAATCTCCCTTGGCATAACGGGACCTGGTCTGAGAACCTTCGGTGGGCAATGAAGTTTCTCGTCGGCAAGGATTTCTATTGGTCTATTGCCCCTTTTTCATTTGGTGCGCTTTGCCACCTTATTTGGAAGTTCAGAAACGAAATCCTGTTTAGAAACCATATTTTGGCAATTCTGGCAGTTAAAAATCATCTCATCAAAGTTGTTAAGGACAAGGCCTTAATGTTCAAAAATGTCGATGACATCTCGAGAAACAGAAGATTACAACGTAACTGAGGGATTGATCCTTGCATCTTCTCTTCTACCCCGGTGGATCCTTAGTTGTCCTTGGAGTGGAGGCTTTTGACTCCTCGGTCGTGTGCTGATTTGTAGTATGCTGACCTCGTTCTCTTCGTTGCCGTCCTTGGAGCATTGGTTGGTTGCAGTTCGACGTCAGCGGAGGCTTCTCCTTCGGGTTCTCTATTTTTTTATTGTTGTTTTGGTAGTGCTGGTTTTGCCTGCCTTTTCCTTGTTCGCCGCTTTGTTTCTTAGCGTCTTTTTGTTTTCGGCACCCTTCCACTCAAGTTGACTTGTTGTCTTTCTTGAGTGCAAGTTTTGTGGCACCGAATCTTGTGTATACTGCCTCATAAAGACAGAATAATATGTTTTTGATTTTTCTTCTAGAGTTAGGTATATGCAATTTGCATTAGCTTAGGGGAAAATTCATTTATTGAATAATAGAAAGATTGAGGTCAGGAGATTGCACCTTTATGTTCTCATCAATTCGATAGTTTCTGCATATTCATATATCTTTGGTTGTATCCTACATTAGGAAAGCTTTCTAGCTGGTCAAATGTTTCAGCCATCATCTGTTTAGATTGTGATTTAAAGCGACTATGACAAACTCACGAGTTAGTCTGAACTCCTTGAAGGAAGTGTCTCTATAAGTTCTATTTTGATCTTGGTTTCTTTTTTTTTATCCTTTCTCTTTGTTTGGCATGAATGTCTCGCTGTGTCTTACTATATTCTCAATAATTTCAGGCTCATGGCTTTGTATATGTTCTTGCCGAACAGGATAAACAACTGGTTGCTTACTTAAATGATATGTTCGAGATTTCCAAGGGCAATAAGATGGTTGTAGTACAATGGTTTCAAAAAATTGATGAGGGTAGGATTGATTTGCCTTGCATTTTTTAGGATAGAGATTTTCTTTTCTGTCTTCAAGATCTTAGCATTGAATGTATAGATGTTTGGAGCTTGTAATTTTGATAGCTTGAATCAAATAGTTACAATTGCATTATTGGATTTGCGTTCGTTATCTTCATCGCATTGCCATTGGCCAAAGCCGACTCAGTTACTCTCCCCTTGGCTCTTTCTCTCTCGCGTTAAATGTTTCCAACATTCATATACATGAAATTATCATCAATGAAGTGGTAGATTGAAAAGAGTAATGAATGGTTTATTTGAGTACTTTTGTGGCCTTAATCCCTTCCGTGGATGAACACTCCAAACAATCTATTATTTATAATTGCAAAAATAGAGTACAAGTGCTCAACAATTAAGCTTCCTAAACAGCACATGAGACAAGGGAATTTTTACAAGCATAAAAAGCAATAATCGTGTTGCTAGAAGTATATGCAATTACACATCAAAACCACATATTTTCGTCAAATTAGGACTTCTTAATGCATCATCCTATATATTCAATGAACTGCCCAACATAAAAACATATGCCTTTTTCATTACCATTCCACTATCAAGCTTTCCAAACATGGAAGATAGAAGAATTCTAACAAGCATAAAACCAATGATCATGCTGCTATCTTTCTTTCGCCTCCTAACCAATTTTTGTGTGTGCATTGTGTCCGCCTTCAAAATCATTCAATTCATTCGTCATATGATGTTGAAAAGAGCTAATCATATGCCTTAATTAGTGCATTGCTTCAAGTGGGAACTACTCGAGGGCATAGTGCCTAGGGGTGAGCACGGTTCCCGGGTAGAACCGGGAACTGGGGAACCGAACCGAAGGGTTAGGTTCGGTTCCCGGTTCCAAAGACACCAGTTCTGGTTCCCGGTTCCATTTTTCTAGGAACCGGCATTCCCGGTTCCGGAATCGGTCATAATTCTAAAAAAAAAACCTAGCTTCCCCGATTTCCCGCCTCTGCGATTCTTCCCCCCTTCCTCTTTCTCTCTCTCTCTTTCTTTTCTCCACTTTTCACTCCTCACGTCACTTCCTGCCCCCCCCCCAACTTTTTTCTTTTCTTCTCTCTCTCTCTCCTCTTTCCTCCTCTCTCGGCCGAAACCCCACCCCTTCTTCTTCTTCTTCTTCTTCTTCGTCTTCTTCTTCTTCATCTTGCTGGCTGCTGCTTCATCCACCACCACACCGCCGCCCCACGCCCTACTCACCACCATCTCTTGGCCACCGAACCACCACGACCCACCGCTCGTCTGACGAGCCATCTCGCCGTTGAGCCCGACGAGCTATCGCGCCGTCCGCGTTACCCCTCGCCGCCATGAGCCGCCGCCGCCGTCTCCAAGCCACCATCACCACCTCTTGCCGCCGCTTGCTCCGCCGTCCGAGCCGTTGTTGCTTCGAACCGCCACTGCCTTCGCCAGAACCGAGCTCTTCCCCCCTTGGCCGTGGGTTGAGCTGCGACCGCCGCCGTCTTCGCTGTGCTATTCGTGCCGCCGTTGGTGCCGTGAGACTCGTGTCTTTACCGCTGTCGCCGTCGCCGTCGCCGCATGCTCGCCGTCGCCGGACCTCCCTCGAAGATCGATCTGGCCACGAATGATTCGATGGCGAAGTGCTGGTGGCCGGGCTTCGCGAACCTCACTCGCGGCTCGATGAATCGGATGGCATGTCGCCCTAATTCCTTAAAGTAAATGATCTGTGCTTGATGTTTAGGTATGGACCCTTTGGAGAGGAGGTTTCGAGAGTGCTAGGCGGTGGTCTTGTGCTAGGTTCGACCTACTTTTTTGCTGTATGGTTCGCACGAATCTGCTGCATTACTTGAACTTTCACTTGAGATGTATGGAAGTTTGAAGATTTTAATTTTATCAAAGCTATTGATTTTGCTGCATTGTGGCTCTAAAGGTTCCTTAATTTTGGTGGGAGGTGATCCTGGTATTGGCAAGAGTACCATGTTGCTGCAGGTAATGTACTTAGATGATACATTAGAAATTCATAAAATATTTTAAGTTCTATATATATCTACCTCCCTGTCTAACCATTGTGCCCTACCTTGTCCATCTCATATATTAATACTGGAAGATGGCTGCAATGATTGCTAAAGGGCATGATCTTGGGAGATCGGCTCCAGTAGTATATGTCTCTGGGGAAGAGGTAAATGGATTTTTCATGTTAGCCTTCTGCTGGTCTTTGCTGTCATTCATATTCATTCTTGTTGCCAGATCAAATTCGTTATTGCTTTCGGACGGTTTTTCTTGTTTGTAAACATAGGCTCTTGTGCATTTTCTGTCTTAGGATTTCTCTGGCTTGTACCTTAAGAATTAGCCACGAGACAATTTTACTCAAGGAGTCTTGATAGAAATGAGGATATAGATTTTCTCTAAGAGGCATGTGCTGTATGTGTTGCTTATCTTTTTTTTTCTGGCCAACCTGTATGTGTCATTGTCATATCACACTTAGAATCTACCTTTTCCCCTTCTGAGGAATCTCTTTGATTTTGTATTAGAGTGTGGAGCAAATTGGAAGTAGAGCTGACCGTCTAAATGTAAAAGATTTACATTGCCGTGTATTGGCAGGTACTGAAAATGGAGGGCCAACTATTGAATTATTTTGGCTTTCGGATATTTGCGCTCACTACGAAAATGAAACCAAAAAAAAAAAGAACCTGTTGGAACCTGGAACCGACCCCGGAACCTGTGACAGGGTAGGTTTCAGGTTCTCGGTTTTGACGGGTAGGTTACAGGTTACAAAAATTGAGGAACCTGTACCCGAGGGTAGGTTCTAGGTTCCAGACGGAACCGAACTGGAACCGGGAACCGCTCACCCCTAATGGTGCCGAGCAATATCAACATGAGCGAAAGGTTCGGCTTATCAGTTCCAAGAGCTAATCACTTGTTAGCAGTGCCAACCTATCGCCTGCTTGTTTAGATCCCCTGAAAAGGCCGCCTTTCGACCTGTCAGTAATACTCCTTTTACAGGAAAATTGCCTAGCTTATGTTTTCTTTTCTATTTCTGCTTTAGTTCCAATAAGCCTATCCACGACTCAAATGTTCTATTATGATGTATCCTGCACAGATGTGAAACGAGTTAGATATTCTGTGGGAAGCATTACACCCGAATACAAGGAAATAAGAACTACATTGTTGCTCGGCCAGTTCTGGAAGCAAGACAGCGGCAAAAATAGAATACATAAGAAAATTTAGTATATTTCAACATCTTGATGGTCATAGGCCATTGTGATAAGCTCCTGATTCGTTTATCGTTTCTTGCATTTTCATAGTAAATTTGGGTCCAGCAGGGATCGTTTCTCTAATCCAGTCATGACTTTCTCTCGAGTACCCTGGCTTCGTTAGCTCAGATAAACCGCCATCAGACACCAGCAGTCCACTTTGATGTCGAAAGGCTTCCTCAACAGTCCAGTCTCAAAGACCTCTCTCGAGTACCCTGACTTTCTCTCGAGTACCCACCCGCTGCAGCTCATTGCGAAAGACCTCTCTTCGCTCAGCTGGAGCCTGCAAATGGAAGATAGACATGCAGACAATCAAGGCAATGCAAAGTCACCCAGCTTTTGACAGACAAAGAAGTCGGTAACATCTACTCCAATATCTTAACAATTGTAATAACGAATTTATTGAACTATCTAAGCCTAGGCATCGATCTCACATGTCTACTTGTCTTAATCTGCTTCATAACAACGATACATCAGCGCATGACAAATGCTCAATCCTTTAGCAAGTTCTTATATTCATGAATGCTCATATATTAATAAGAGAAAAAACTAAATTACATACAGCCTCTCGAAAATATCTTTTAAAAGTTAGTCAACTGGTTGCATAAAAAATTCGGGGCCTCTGTTCAGAATAGTTGAATATGAGCACCACTTTTTTTTCTCATAGCATGTTAATCAACAATGGTGCTCAATCAGACCCAAGGTTTATGCCATTTTGTTGAATCCGTAGCATTCCATGTCAATATCATTCATACATCAGGAGTTGCAAATTACGGCACAGAAAATTAGAACCAAAAAGACCTAACATCAGACTGATCACCGGTAATTCGAAGACCTAAACACAGAATTGAACCCTGGAAACAGTTCAAAATGCTGCTTGGATTTTCTTTTGGGGAAAAAAGATCAGTGGAATAGATCTTCAAGGCATTGAAGAATATAAGAGGCAATATACACAATCATCCTTTGACATGGCGAGCCAAAAAATGGAAGTAAAATCCTTTGACTTACCTAGTGAAATAATAGTGCACGAAACTAAGGTACCGATAGCGCCAAATAGCATGATGGTCATAAAGTTTCTAAAGAATTGCTTCTTTTTCACCTAAAACCTGAAAAGGATGATTAGCACCAATAAATAACTTATTAAAACTCCATATCATAAGCCTATAAGAAATTATTTATTCACTCAATAGAGATTAGAAAATAGAAAGGAGAAAAATCCCATAGAAAATAGTCAAGACACTTTCAACCCTAGAAGATATAGGCAACCTTCCTGTAAAGTTCAAAGATGAGACAATAAATTAAATTATACAACTTGTCTGTCAACTCTATATTTTGTAAAGTATAACAGAGTAATATACATGGACATTTTGCTGACTATCAAATTATTCAAATCTTCGATGATCAGTCTTCTGTCCATCTATATAGTCTATCCCTCAGTTTATAAAGCCCATGTCAGAATTCTTTCGAAGCCTGTTTACAATTCGAGGAACTCTTTACAATTATGGAAAAATCCAACCCAATCTCAATCAGTGGAGTTACTTGTATCTGAAGACAAATTCAAAAAAACAAACATGTAGAAACAAATGATGCCTAAAAGTTACCACGTAAAAAGAATGATGTCTAAATGCTACTGTGTAAGATGATCTACGAAAAGTTCTTCACCACTCCAATTGGAAATTAACTTACCTCGCATTGAATATGATAGGTGGCAGAAGATATATGAAGAAGAGATCTTCACTAAACACTAAGAGATGGGAGCTTTTCATTCCCGTGGTCAATAAAATAATGATACCGGTACATAATCCTTGCAAAAAAATTCGAAAGTAATTACTAACAACCTACTTGAATTAAACCAAAAGCCTTCAGCCTCTGGCACAAGACCAAAAAAAATGTTGGCACATGTACAAGCAATGCCAACATGCAAGGTGCAAGCCGAAAGCTCAATTTTTCAAGATATGACCTTAAACTCGAATCTGCGTAGGCAAAGAATATAATTGGGCTACAACAAGTCCACTAGTACCACATCCAAGCTCAACTCTGCAGGAAGAAACAGAGCAAGAGACGGAGGACTCACGATCATCAGAGCACTAATGGACTCATTCATCCACCGGTTCTCTTCCAAGAGATGACCGATCACGATGCAAGCAAGGAGGAGCACCATGAACAGAGGTTCAAGGACACCACGGACGTATGATCCGAGGTGGACAGCGTCTACAGCAAAATAGAATAGACAAAATAACTAATTAGAGAATTTTTTGAAATCTTTAGAAAACAGAATTATAAACCTAGGGTGAACCTTCCAAAGATGTTGCAACCCCCATGAAGTTCTTAACCGCTAACTTATGCAAGTCCTCGCCAGCTCAGATGGGAAAAATGCAAACATTTACTGCCAGGCCAACACCAGCACCTAGTGCAATGAGGAAGAAGCAGGCAACGGCTATATGGATAAATTCCCTTGTCCTATATCCGGACACCATTACAAGAGAATATGTCAGCAAGAAAACTCTAAACCTGTATTCGTAAGGCTTCATTGCTGGGTACAATTTGTTGGAGAAATCTTTCCAGAATATTTTGAAGCTGACAAAACGTTTCTTTCAGTCTAAGTCTGGATGTTCGGAGACCGTCAGTTTAAAGTCTGAAGACTTTGTACTCCCGAGACTCAAGACCCAAGACCCAAGACTCAAGACTCAAGACTCAAGACTTAAGACTCAAGACTCAAGACTTAAGTCTATTCTCACGACAGTCTTTCTAATCCAACGACGAAGGAAATCCAAAGCCAAGGTATATGGTTGAGGATTCGATCCTATCCTCTCGGAATAGATTCTTTGGTTGGATAATCATTTCGGATTCTTTCATTCTTATCTAAGAGCGATTGAAGATCCGATGGTCGATGAAATAATCTTGGAATGTTCTATTCATGGAAACCAAGATCCCGATTGTATGGGCGAACAGATTGATGGGCTATCATCGATTCCTTAAATAGCTCGGATGATCTTCTTGATTGATTCCGTCCAACGGGTAGATTGGAGGAATTCCTTTGGTAAGTGCCAACGGCTATGATGGCATAAAGGAGTATAAAAGGAAGACGTCCTAGTTGTTTTAAGTGTGTGATCGATAGAGAAATTCCAGTCTCAAGAACCTTGATTGTTAGTTGAGACTGTCGAGCGAAATTGTACACACGAGAGAGTGTTTGTATTTGGTGACACCTTGAGCGAGTGTGGTAGATCATCTACACCTAGAATTCAAGGAAGATCAACACTGTAACAGCTCTTTGATTATAGTGGAATCCAGCCAATCGGCTGTCAATGCAGAAGAGTGGACGTAGGCTTGGATGAAGCCGAACCACTATAAACCGCGTGTTTAATTCTCTCTTTCCTTGCTCAGTCTTACATTGATTATTATTCTTTGCAAATCCTTCAACTGTCTAAGTATTGCGCAAGTATACAGAAATTATCAAGAAAAATCTTTGCATACCTATTCACCCCCTCTAGGTACTCATACTAGCAATATCAATTGGTATCGAGCCCGTGTTCTTACTTTGTTTGAAGTGTTTTACTTCGAGTAAAAGATCCATGGCTAGTATGCTAGCACCGGGGCTGATGGAAGGGCAAAGCAATACCAGACCACCCTACTTTGACGGAAAGGATTACAACATCTCGGAAGAACAAGATGAAAGCTTTCCTACGATCCAAGGATCCTCCGGAATGGAATGTTGTGGAAAGAGGAATCACTCCCGCTGTTGCATCGCCTACGAAAGAGGGAAAGAAACTGTTGAAGCCGGGAAATGCCTCGGAAGAAATAAACAAGAGACAAGCACTCGATGCAAAAGCAATTTACTCTTTATATTGTGCCTTGTCTCCAACTGAATATAACATAATATCTTCTTGTGTTACAGCAAAAGAAGTATGGGATAGATTACATATCACCTATGAAGGAACAGATCGAGTGAAGGAGACTAGAATCAATATTCTCCTCGGTCAATATGAAGCCTTCAAAATGAAACCAGGAGAATCAGAATCGACATGTTTAGTCGTTTTTTACGATATTGTCAATGGTCTTGAGAACCAAGGACAAAAAATTTCTGATCCCATGAAGGTGAACAAGCTTCTGCGTGGACTCTCCAAGGATTGCAATCATATAAAGACTTCAATAAGAGAGACGCAAAGAATCATGCCATTATCTGTAGACGAGCTAATTGGAACTCTTCATTCTTACGAAGTGGAACGAATTAATGAAGACGAAGATCCAAGAGGTAAGAAATCTATTGCACTAAAATCAAATGATGATTCTGATGATGCAGATTCTGAAGATGATATGGATGATGAGGAGCTCGCCCTCATGATAAGAAGATTCAAGAAACCGAATAGAAAAGGCAGAAGGTTCAACCCAAAGAAACAAAGTTTTCAAGACAACGAGACCAAGTCTCGTTGATGATGAGGAACCAAACAGAGATGTAGTTTGCTTCGAATGTAAGAAGAAGGGACACATCGACCCAACCGTCCTCTTCGAAAAGAAAAGAGGAAAAGCTGAGAAGTTTCGAAAGGCTCTCAAAGCCGAAACCTGGAGTGATACGAATGTGAAGAAAGTGATAATGAATATGCCAACATATGTTTGATGGCACATTCGACTCGTATTGGATCGGACTCGATGAATTTGAGGTAAGTGATTTTAAAATTCCTGTCAAAGTCTCTAAATATATTGATGAACCGTGTTTCGAGTCTTAAGACTTCTCTCAAAAGGATTTCCGAACTTAAAAAGGAAAACTCAATTCTGAAACAAAAGGAAGTTACTTTAGAAGAGAAAGTTAAAAGTCTAGACCTAAATGTTTCTGCTCTTAAAGAAAAAGAAGATGATCTTTTGAAAGAAAATGTTTTCTTAAAAACGGACTTATCAAATATTTCAAAGAAGTTTTCGATAGGGTCGGAAAAACTTGAAAAAGTTCTTTTCAAATCCAAAGACCTTACTTTAATAAGTCTCGGTCTAGGTATGACAAAGGAAACAATCCCCTTGATTGATTTTCCAAAAGTAAAAGAAAGAATTAAGAAAAGACCGTCAAAAGAGGCTTACAAAAATCATTTCAAAAAGGTCTTTGTAAAGTCTCGTAGGTCGAAATGCTCTAAGATGTTCAAAATGTAACGATCAAGATCATTTTGAAAAAGACTATCCTATGGTTTGGAAACCCGTTAAGAAAGTATGGCCTAATAATGCTTATCCTACTAACATCAAAGGACCCAAGAAAATTTGGGTACCAAAGAAAGCTTGAGACTCTCTTTTGAATGCGAGTCTCCGTCAAGAAAAAGATAAAATGGTATCTTGACAGCGGATGCTCAAGACACATGACAGAGACTCAAAATGCTTCGTAAAGCTTGTTCAAGTAAACGGCGGAAATGTTTCATTTGGAGGAAACGGCAAAGGAAGCATCGTGGGATTTGGAACTGTGAGAATTGGAAATCTCACAATAAGCAATGTTTCTCTAGTAGAAGGACTCAACTATAACCTTCTCAAAGATTAGCCAACCGTGTGATACTGGTTTCAAGATCTCCTTTCAAGAAGGAATTTGCTATGGAATTAGTAAAGACTCTACTCGAGTCTTTCATGGGTCGAAGACATGGAAACATCTATCTCTTAGACATGAAGTTGAATGAATCACAATGTCTAATTTCAATCCAAGATGAAGCAAGCTTATGGCACGTAAAGCTTGGCCATGTCAATATGAAGCAATTAGCCAAAATCTCATCAAAGCAGCTTGTTCGAGGTCTACCCAAATTACCATATCAAAAGTCCGATCCATGCACTCCCTGTGTTCTGGGAAAACAGGCAAGAAATTCATTTAAACCAATAAATCATGTCTCTACTAATCATGTACTACAGTTGCTGCATATGGATCTCTTCGGACCAACCAGAACTCAGAGTATTGGAGTGATCGAGTTGGTAAGTTTGAAGAAAGATCAGATGAAGGCATCTTCCTTGGATATTCTACATCAAGCAAAGCCTACAGAGTCTATAACAAGAAAAGCCAGTCTGTGGAAGAATCAATGAATGTCAAATTCCAAGACTCAGCGCAAGATGAATCCAGCCAGACTCAATATGAAGAGTCTGAACTCAATCTAGACCTTCCAAAGTCTTCAACTCAAGAAGCATCTCAGACTCTGGAAGTTCAACATCAAGAAGCTCATGAAGATTCAAATAAAGAAAGAGATCATCAACCAAGCAAATCAACCAGCAACTGGAAACACAAGTCCAGTCATCCTAAAGATCTCATTATCGGCGAAATTAATGAAGGAATTCGCACCAGATCCAAAAGACGTGAAGAGTCTAGTGTCAAGTGTTGCTCTCATCTCGAAATTGAACCCAAAAGCATAGAAGAAGCTTTATCGATGAAAGCTGGATCGAAGCTATGCAAGAAGAGCTCGAGACAGTTCAACATTAACGATGTCCGGGATTTGACATCTAAACCAAAAGGTAAAACTCTGTTATTGGAGCCAAATGGGTATTCGGAACAAGATGAACGAAGAAGGAAAAGTCGTACGAAATAAAGCAAGACTCGTGGCCAAAGGATATACGCAAGAAGAAGGAATAGACTATGACGAGACTTATGCACCAAAGTAGCAAGGTTAGAAGCTATTCGTCTATTACTTGCGTTTGCTTGTTACAAAAATTTCAGGTTATTCCAAATGGACGTCAAAAGTGCTTTCCTAAATGGATTTATCCAAGAGGAAGTTTATGTGGAACAACCGCCGGATTTGAAGACCCAAAGAAGCCGGACTCGGTCTTGGGACCGAAAAAGGCTCGTATGGTCTAAAGCAAGCACCTCGAGCTTGGTACGACGACTAAGTAAGTTCTTATTACGAACGGATTTGTCAAAGGTAAAGTAGACACTACTCTATTTATCAAAAAGGAAAACAAAAGCTTTTTACTCGTTCAAATATATGTGGATGACATTATTTTTGGATCCTCTAATGAAAGTCTATGCAAGAAATTTTCTAAGTCTATGCGGATGAGTTTGAAATGAGTATGATGGGAGAATTAACATTCTTTCTTGGCCTTCAAATAAAGCAATTGAAGGAAGGAACTTTTATCTTCCAAGAAAAATATGCTAATGATCTTGTCAAAAGATTTGGATTGGAAAATTGCAAGAAGACCGACATACCAATGTCAAGTTCCTTGAAGATAGACAAAGATGAAGAAGGGAAGAAAGTTGATCAAAAGCTGTATAGAAGCATGATTGGTTCACTTCTTTATCTCACTTCGCTTCTAGACCTGATATTTTGTTGAGTGTTTGCATCTGTGCTAGGTTTCAATCGGATCCTAGAGAATCACATCTCATTGCCGTGAAACGTATTATCAAATACGTTGCTTCATCTTCAAGCATCGGTCTTTGGTATCCAAAGAGGGGAGACTTTAATCTTCTAGGATACTCGGATGCGAGATCTAGCCGGTTGCGAGTCGATAGAAAGAGCACTTCGGAACATGTCAACTCGCTTGGAAACAAGACGTGTCTTGGTTTTCAAGGAAGCAAAGCACTGTTGCTCTCTCAACGATAGAAGCAGAGTATGTAGCTCTTGGAAGCTGTTGTTCGCAAATTCTATGGATAAAACAACAGCTACAAGACTTTGGCATTGAAGACTCATGCACGAAATCGATGTGACAACACCAAATAGCGATCAATCTCACCAAAAATCCAATCCTTCATTCAAGAGCAAAGCATATTGAGATTCGACATCACTTTATTAGAGATCATATTCAAAATGGAGAAATCTCGATTCAATTTGTTGATTCAAAGAGTCAACTAGCGGATATATTCACAAAGCCTTTGGATAAAAATCAATTCGACGTTATCCGTACAAGACTCAACATTTTGAAGCTTGAAGAAGTTAAAGTCTAGAGACTCACCAACTCTAAGACTCTGATCTCTTAGACTTTAAATCATGAGACTCAAACATTCATGGCTAAAGACTATAAGTTGTTATTTCATCTAAAAGGTACGAATTCTTATTTAGTTATTTTATCTAAATTTGAAAAGGTACGATCTTTCGTTCGATTATAATCCGTGAGAAATTCGAAATCTTGTCTTTTTAAAAGGGATTAATTTTAGGAGTTATTGATTTTGAAAAGAAGTGTTCGTACACTTTCCTTGTACCGATTGAACTTCCTTTTCAAAAGCTGAGTTATATATATACGGTTTCTCGTCGCCCAATCTTCAAAACCCTAAAAGGCACTCTCCTCCCAATACTGTTTTTCTACTTCTTGTTCGTCGACGAAAAGAAGTCATTTTTTCTTGGGAAAAGCAAGTGAAGGAATCTTCAAATAGACAAAGAGAGATGTCGTCTTCAAGGAAATCATCAAGAATCGCAAGCAGGGGACCACAAAGAATGGAGAAGGGACCAACTCACTTCGATCTTACGAGGAAGAAGACTTATCAAGTCGGCGACAAAGTCCGATTCGCTCTCCTCCACGTCATTCAACACCTCCCGCCCCACAAGGTGGAAGTCAATATCTGGAAGAAGAGTTAATCGAGGAAGCCGACCCGAAAGAGTCCAAAGACCCTCCTTTATCTATAAGCTTTATCGTGCGTTGAAAAGCTCGGTTCTTCATTAAAATATATAGATGACTTCCTTAAGGACAAAAATTATGGGAATGAGTATCTTTTTCTGGGAAAATGGAAGAATTGGGAGTTGCTCCTAAAGGAAGGGCAGAGGAGGCTCTTGCAAACATTCCCAGTGACCCTCGTTTGCCAGGACAAAATCTGATTGACGGGAACGATGATGACAAAATGTTCCTTGAATTTAAACCTAGAATGGGTGTGGCAGAAAAGGTGAAAGGAAATCGAATGGATTTGTTTAAATCCAAGGATCAAGAAAAAGTGTATTTCAGGCTGTTGAAAAGAGGGGTGATAAACCCTAGAAGTGTTGATTTTGACTTCCTGGACACCATCAACATGAACGTAAGAGAGAAGTTGAATTTGCTTCAACTTGAGACTTTTTGCTCTGACTCTACGGACGGGTATGCTCAACTGACCGCTTATTTCTATTCAAATTTGAGCTTTTTGGATGCGAATAGAATTTCATTCAGTGTTCGAGATCAAGTCTACGTGGTAGATGTGAATATGTTGGCGGACATAGTTGGAGTTGAACGGGGACGCTATCTCCCAATCAAAGTCTCACCTGCTCGTACTACTCGGATCTTGTCAAAGATATGGATGCGAGAGAAGAAAATTACCTACTCGAGGATGAAGGCCATCAACATCGTGCTTCATAAGATTGTGATCAACTCTGTCTCGGACCAAGTCTACATCAAAGACTTCTGTGTCTCTTTCTGAAGCAAAGTTGATGTACGCGATCAACTCAGGACGGAAGTTTTCTCTCCCGCACACTATTCTCTTCCATATGTACAGAGCAATGTCAAAAGACAAAGGACAATTGCCTTATCCTGGTCTGGTGACCAAGATCTTCAGACATCTGAACATTGAACTGCCACATACATTTTGTATTCAACCGTGTGATAAGATGGTGGTAGGGTTGAAAATGTTAATGAAGATGCGTCTGCAAGAACTCTCCAAGGCAATGGAGAAATTCAAAGTAAAAACTCCAGTTCAGTCTGTCTCTAAGAGAAAAGGAAAGGAGGCCATTGGTGCTCCATCGAAAAAGAAGAAAAGAACTCTCATCCTGGAGGATGAAGATGAAGATGAAAATGATGAAGATCCCTCTATCCATCCACTGACAAGAACCAGACGTTCTGTGTCTCAATCGACAGAACTTCAGCAGAGCAGAGAAGAAGAAGAGCGAACGAGAAGAAGAAGAACAGAGAGAGAGAAGGAGAGAGAAGTTGAAGAAGAAGGAGAAGGAGAAAAAGAAAAGTCTGCGAATGAATGCGGAGAGAAGGGAAATCAAGAGAATGATCATCACTCTTCCTCTTTCGATGTCCTAGAGACAGGGGAGTTAGCGAGCAAGAGAGGTCTACACCTTATGCTTACATCGTGAAGATCTAAGAAAATCTCCGAAGACCCGAAAGAAGTTCAGGTCTCTCAATTGCACGAAGAAGGTCACGATACGTCGAACCAAATCTGCAAGACTTAACGAAGCGCCATCGCACTCGCATACACAACTTCGAGAAAGCCAATGCTAGTACACAAACGGCGATTCTGCAGATTTTCGTCGTATCATGGATATTCTTCTGGAAATGCGTGGCCAGATATATGCTCTGGACTGTGAAATCCAAGCCTTGAAGAAAGTTGGACAAGCATCTTCAGTCTCTCTGGAGGATAAATTCAAAGACCTCGCTCTGCAAATTCAAGCCAATGCTAAGGGAGAAGAGGTAGCTCAACTAAGGGAAGACCTGAAGAAGCTCGAAGGAGTAGTCCACCCATTGGGGATTTCCGCATCGTGCGCATTCCCAAGCGTACATGACTCCTTTCTCACCCTTTTTTATGCCGACAAAAAGGGGAGAACCAATTTGAACCAACATCTTTTAAAAACTTTGACTTTTGTGGTTATGTTTATTTTTTAGTATGACTTGAGAACTTGAACTTGGGTGTGAATTTGATCAATTGATTGTGGATTGTGATGCTTGACTGGTTGCATTTATTCAAGTGTTGTTATATGGTGTTTCTCATGAAAGACTAACCAATTTTCTGTGGATGCAGAGTCTGGTTGTTTTATTAATCTTTATGAGTTAGCCATATTGCTTGAGAAATGTTTTGCAGGTCAAAGTTGTTCAAATCTTCAAGAAAGTTTTGTCACCATCAAAAAGGGGGAGATTGTTGGAGAAATCTTTCCAGAATATTTTGAAGTTGACAAAACGTTTCTTTCAGTCTAAGTCTGGATGTTCGGAGACCGTCAGTTTAAAGTCTGAAGACTTTGTACTCCCGAGACTCAAGACCCAAGACCCAAGACTCAAGACTCAAGACTCAAGACTTAAGACTCAAGACTCAAGACTTAAGTCTATTCTCACTGACAGTCTTTCTAATCCACGAAGGAAATCCAAAGCCAAGGTATATGGTTGAGGATTCGATCCTATCCTCTGGAATAGATTCTTTGGTTGGATAATCATTTCGGATTCTTTCATTCTTATCTAAGAGCGATTGAAGATCCGATGGTCGACGAAATAATCTTGGAATGTTCTATTCATGGAAACCAAGATCCCGATTGTATGGGCGAACAGATTGATGGGCTATCATCGATTCCTTAAATAGCTCGGATGATCTTCTTGATTGATTCCGTCCAACGGGTAGATTGGAGGAATTCCTTTGGTAAGTGCCAACGGCTATGATGGCATAAAGGAGTATAAAAGGAAGACGTCCTAGTTGTTTTAAGTGTGTGATCGATAGAGAAATTCCGAGTCGAAGAACCTTGATTGTTAGTTGAGACTGTTCGAGCGAAATTGTACACACGAGAGTGTTTGTATTTGGTGACACCTTGAGCGAGTGTGGTAGATCATCTACACCTAGAATTCAAGGAAGATCAACACCGTAACAGCTCTTTGATTATAGTGGAATCCAGCCAATCGGCTGTCAGTGCAGAAGAGTGGACGTAGGCTTGGATCAAGCCGAACCACTATAAACCGCGTGTTTAATTCTCTCTTTCCTTGCTCAGTCTTACATTGATTATTATTCTTTGCAAATCCTTCAACTGTCTAAGTATTGCGCAAGTATACAGAAATTATCAAGAAAAATCTTTGTATACCTATTCACCCCCCTCTAGGTACTCATACTAGCAATATCACAATTTTGCATAAGTTGCAATAGATCTATCAATAACAGCAATTAAACAGACGTTAAAATTCTAGCTGTAACGATAGAAAAAGAATAGTGCAGGACTTCTAAGAAGAGCCCAGCACCAGAGAACACCAACCGTGCCCATGGAAAACCTTCATCCTATTGGACATAGTGAGGAAGACAAGGGAAGAAAAGAAAACCCTAACGCACCTCGAATGACGGAGTTCGACCAGTCGACGACCTCCCCTTGGGGCTTGAGTCGCGAGAGCAATGCGTAGTCACGGAGCCCAATCGCTGACCGACTTCGTAGCATGTAGTGGTAGGACATATGCCTCCGGCTCTGCTCCCACCCCACCATGGCCTAATCTCTACTCCCCTCCCTCCGCCTCAAGAAGAAATGGCCCTCCCTCCTCCTCCAGTTGGTCGACAAAGCACAGTTATTACCGCCTTAATGTGCTTCGTTGGCGATGGCGAGGGAATGGCTGCTCGACAAACGACGGAGTAGCAACAAGCGCGAAAAGCGAGTGAGCGTCGAAGTAGGGGCGCATGCTGTGACAATCTGATTTTCTAGCTCTAATTTCAGTTGAATAAATCGGGCTTTTCATCGACCTGCCTATAATGCTATTCTCTGAGCTGATCACTCAGGTGATAACTAGACTAGTTGGGGAAAGTCATTAAGAGATTTTAATGCAACAGGCCTGAGAATTCGACAAGGATTTGACTGCTCGACCATGTTAGTCTACAAGGGTCATCGCGGCACAGTCGAAAATCTATCAGAGACCGGAGATAGGTCGATTCGATTGAGATATGTAATTAGGAATTGGTGATTCCACCTAATTACAAAATTCTCGTCGATCGGCATTGAAACATCGAGATTTTCACGACAACCGAGAGTTGCCATTGAGTCAAAAATGTACATTGTGGCTCGAAAATAATCAACTATGGGTCAATTGCACTGAAAATTCCCAAAACTACCCAATAGTTTAGGTTACGCTAAAAATAACGTCTGACTGAATTTAACTGCGAAATTTATTCTGATTTCAGAAATTGAGAACTTTCATGTGTCACGATTAATCCTAGGAATATTGTTACATCTTTCCAAGATTTATTGATGACAGGAATTGTTAGTGAAAAAAAATGCAAATGCAGCAAATTAAAGGAATAAGAGAAATGCCATATTTTAAATAGATTTTTTGTCCTTAATGTGGAACCTTTAGTGATGGAATTATGAAGATTTAAATAATACCTTATTCCTATTAATTAAGGCTATGAAAGGATGAAATGAAAAAAAAAAAAGTTATTGGAAATGGTTGCAAATTCGGATGTTTGCACACTATGAGAAATTCCACCACCATTTCAATTTCATTTGGGGTTGGATAGGCTTACTTGAGGTGGTGGGTCACATGAAAGTGAAAGGGGGCCATTTTTCATGGAAAAAGGACTAAGAGCCTTGTGGAAAATGGAGGGAGGGGCCCTCCATGGATTTCTTTTCCTCTTCTCTCTCTCCCCCATCCGTGTGTTTCCCCCCCTTGCTGCCGCGCGTTTGCCTCTCTTTCTTCATTTTCCTTCTTTTCTTTTCCTTTCCTTTTCCAGCCATGAAAGACCTTGTCTTCTTCTCCATTAAATTGTTCCGCTCAACACCCCTCCCTTGTTTCGGTTTCTCCCCTGTTTCGGTTTCCCTTTGGCTGACCGAAACAGCCATTGAAAAACAGAGGAGACCTTGTTTCTTTGCTACCAGAGCTAGACCAGCGTCCACTCTCAACTCCACTGCCTTGCATGTTCCATTTTTCCCTAGATTGGCACTTGTTTGCTGAACGACCGTCTCCACCAGCAAGCCCACAGCCCTCTAAAACCGACATCACCATTGCCTTTGTCCGCCGAAAACTTCACAGCTCAATTCACAACTGTTGTCGTCAACCAATAGTTCATCCCTTTGCAATTTTAGCTCACCCACACCGTCAAAGGACCCACCCTCTTCGCCTGTGTTGCCGTCCAGCTGCCGAAGCACCAGCAACTTCAAACCAGCCCACCAGCTGGCAAGCCAACGTTGCCGCATCACAACTAGCACCGGTGGCCTTAGATTTCTAGTTAGGTGAGTTAATTTCCTAAGTTTTGATTAGAGGTGAATTACCCTTGCTTAGGAGGTTAGTTAGGCTTAAGAATGGTTTAAATTAGTTCAAGTAGAGATTAATAATAGTCTATAATGGATTAGTATTAGTATAAAGAGTGAGATTAGCACTATAGAGGATGGGTAGGTCAAAAACAGTGGCTATTCTTCAGAACTGATTCCTAGACACTTGCCGTTTGCGATTTTTGTATATCGATATGGGTTGCGAATTTGAGGTTGATGTATTCTGAAAAAATGTTTTAGACATTCTCAGCTACAACATATATTTTTCTCAAGATTTTTAGGGACCCAGAAGCAGGAGATATCAGCTCCGTCATTTTTAAACAGAACTTTAGTTTTCGATGGAACGGGTGACCTTTTAGGATTCTAGGGGTTTTTACCAACTCTTGGGGTTTGAATTTAAAAATGGTTTCTTCACAAATGTTGTTTTTCACTTCTTTTAGTTTAACATACTCAAATTTCAGATCAAACGGATATGTTTTGGACCTCGAACCAAACTGATTTTTGAAAACAAACTTTCTGGAAACGGACCCGATTTTGGTGCTGGATTGGGCGATTTATTGGGCCAAATATAGAAGGATCTGGGCTTCGGTGTTTTCATGAAAAATGTTTATTTATGTGTCCTTTAAAACATTTTCAAATTTGAAAATTTTCTAAGATCAATTGGTTATATTTTTGGAGCTAAAACCGAAGGCATGCAAATTGACTATTTCTGTCGGTTAGGGCCGGTTAAGTTTGTGATTATTCTTAATGTTTTGCTTAGTAGAAATTTCATATTTGGCAATGTGATTAAATTATGCAATTGATTGTTGAATTATGAAATTGAATGAATGCATAATTGATATGAGAATTCGTCACGAGCCTTTAGGGCCGGACAATGCTCATTCGGGAATGCCCCAAGTCAACAGATGCCGGTCACAGTGGATGCTGGGCCGATGCTCCTAATCGGAATGCCGTTTAGATGTAGACGTTGCCGTGCTCGATAGTGCGAGAGCATGCCCGACCAGCCCGGAAGACCGCTAACTATTGAGTTGGCCATGGCCGATGGGTCGAAGTCAGTTGAGGCTTATGAACGATTGAAATAGATGGATCTAATTAGGAGATGGAATTGTGTGATGCGGTATGGGACGTACTATAACAATTTAGTCTGGTAATTGGGGGCTCGTGTGATTGTGATGTTATGTACGCCCATGCATATACACATGTTGAAATGTTCCTATGATGTATGATCTCAATGCAGTTATGTACGATTTGATTTATACCGACATGCGGGAAAATGCTGGTTTTAAGAGAATTATGAGAAATATTGTTAGGATACATGTGGGTGTACTTTTTTCCTAATCGAGATTTAGGGGATGGACTCGCTGAGACGTTGTCTCACCCCGTTGTGAGCTAAATTTTTCAGGTCCATAGATGGAAGATTGTCAAGTTAGGTGCAGAGGGTGGTAGGAAGTGGAGCATGAGTTTTTCTGTAACCTCTTCCAGATGTTGACGAGTTTGCCGTCTAATTTGGATAATGGGTGACAGCTCATCCAGGTTTATCAAAAAGTCTAGCAAGGTCGTAGGGAGGGACTTGATCCCATGGATGAGGAGCTCGGAGCATAGATAGCCTAAAAGCTCTTTTTTTTTTTTTTGTTGAAGTAGACCCATGTTATGTTAGACTTTTCTGTACATAAACACTACTGTAAAAATATGTGTGTTTGGTGAAAATATAATCTTGTGTTTGCTATCCCATTTCTGTGTTGTTTGGAGGTTATTATTACGTTTCGACTTGTGCAATAAAATCAATGGGTCGGCAACAGTTCCTGGGATGTTGCAAATTTTTACGACCACTGAGGGGTGTGCATGCGCTCGAGGTTCAGGTTGTGACACATGCTTTGTCGACGACAACAGGGGAACGGTCGCTCCACGAACGCCAGAGCAGCAACGAGCGCAGTGAGAGAAGAGAGTAAGCACCGGAGTAGGGGCACCTCTTTCGTCAGCTCAAGCGGGGAACGGCCACTTCATGAACACCGGAACAAACGTCGGAGTAGCAACAAGCACGAAGAGAGAAGTGAGCGAGCGCCAGCGTAGGGCCGGCTGTAGTGTGGTTCATCGGCGACGGCGGAGGTTACGACCGCTTGACGCACGGCGGAGTAGTAACGAGCACGGAGAAATTTTGGGATTCAAAATTTTGAACCCATTGTGAGGAGAAAGAAATGGGGTTCGCAGCTGCTGGAGAGGAACGAAAATCGTCTGCTTCTATTTCTTTCTTCCATGTCGTAATAAATGCATTGCAGAGGAGGCGTGCAAGCTAAGAAGAGAGAAACCGTGTGCAGGCTAGGAGAGGGGAAAGAAGGCTAGGGATCAAAGGGAAGGAGGAGAGAGGGGAAGAAGGCAGAAGAATTAAGTGGGCCACGCTTCCACATGGCGTCGCGTGAGTGGTCGGGGACTACGCTGACATGGCACTCCTGGACCACCCAATATTTTGTTGAGCACTGTCCCGCAGGAGAAAAATATTCAGTAGTGATTTGGTACTGTCACGGGGCTGCCGAGGTGGTACGTGTTTTTTACTCGAATATAATCACAATTGACACGCATCTGCTAAATAAAACTAAAACAAAAAAGAAAATTGTATCTGTTCTGCCATGGAAGCTAGAGGTGGCAAATGGGTGGGTTGGGTCGGGTATGGGTCGGGTCGAAAATGGGTCAACCCATATTCGACCCATTTAACCCGTTTTGACCTATATTCTTGTAATGTAAATATAATGACCCATACCCGACCCGACTCATATCCGACCCATACCCGACCCGACCCATATTGCTAAAACTTACTAATATTCTAAAAAAAAACCCGCGCTCACTTTAAGCTATATGCTAATTGGATAAAAACCTCAAACTAAATTAAAAAATAGTAAATAAAATAAAAATTGTTAAAAAACCTATGAATTGAAATATTTATGAAAAATTGGACTATACACACGCTTCTCTTATTTAAAGTAAGCATACTATTGAGGTCAAATTATTTACTCACAAATGAGTTCATCATCTTGATTAAGATATGAAGCTAACATTTCCAGCCTTTTGAGTAAGAAATTCGTATGGTGACCATACGAAGGAATAATTCTTCAGCACTTTGCAGAAAGATACTTCACTTCAATGTTTCCCCTCAATAAGACAGCTCCAAGACACAATTCTCAGGAACTCTACCAAGAACCAAATTATCTACCAAATAATAGACTGCCCCAAAACATAAGAGGCTTCAGATGCAGTACTGTTAAGACATTCCACATTCAAAACCAAGCAATCGATTGAAGCAGCATCTACTATGTGCTTTTCAGCTTGTATGAGCTTGTCCGTGACAAACTGAGGACTCCCGAATTCGCCAAGGCTGGCAAGACGAACTGGACTCACCACCACTCCTGAATTCACTTTCATTCTCCTTTAAGAGTAGAGTACAAAAGAGAAAACATGCAGAAGAAAAAGGTTAGCCTCCACATTAATCAATCAACAAAAAGAAATAAACCAATAGCATATGATTTCAAGTCTATCACGACAAGCATTGCAACAATGTAGAGAACTGTTCTTGTACTTGTGGACTCAAGATGCACAATTCAACTTTGTTTTAGAAAAACAGAAGCTATCTCAATCATATGACATCAGGTTTGCAGAAGCCCTAGCCTTGTGAAATGCATATTCCAAAATGGGAGACAGGGTATTACAATATCACAAGAAGATAGTGCCTTTTAGATCTTTTAGGAACAACCAAACCTAGAACCCACAAAATAAAAAAGCAAAAGAGAATTTCTCCCAGAAAGGTTAACATGTTATTACTTCCCACGACTGCAAGGTCGAGAACAAAGGAACAGACTCATAACACAACCTCTTTCTCAGGTGGCAAATATGCCAAAAAATCTGTCGACTGTCAAAAACATTTATTGATTTGGTAGAATACATATGAGATGATGTTTCTTCTTCACAAATTAGTAGCATATGTCTAATAATGGCTCCATTTTCAGATAAGCCAAAGAAGATTATGGATAACTACTCGGAGAAATTCTTCCACAAGCAACAACCACTACGATTTATTATTTCAAGAGATAAACAACGAACTTCGCCACTGTCCAATCACAAGTCTCCTGACTATAGCAATGATATTTAGAATGTTGATCTTCAAAAATAACCAGAACTACTCTGAAAGTATCACTGCTAATTTAGGAAATTCCACCTTTAAATGACAGTCGATATGAGTCAAAGCTCTATTTGTTCATGGACAAGTATATCTGCAGGAATTGACTCGGTAACAAAACTAACATAGATTGTGGCTTTATGGTACCGATGACTAACCTTTGGATTTTGAAATAGCTTGCCAATCAATGATATCAATATCAACAATGGCAACAACAATACAAAAACACCTAGAGGGCAACCATAGGAGACGCCTCAAGGGGCATCACAACTGGAAATAGAATTTCATAAACCAAATAACATCTGCCTATGGGAACTACCGGATTACCATCCGCAATTACTGCCTGCACCACAACTGGAAATAGAATTTCATAAACCAAATAACATCTGCCTATGGGAACTACCGGATTACCATCCGCAATTACTGCCTGCGTTAGAATAGCAAACAAACAAAAAAAATTAATGCACGCTTGCTGAGTCATGATGATAAAAAAAAACCAGCTATGCACACAGCTGAAAACACCTCGTTTTGTCTCGATGATTGGTCGCTACATCTTCTTGATGAGCAACGATTCAGGATACCCACATCAACACGAACCCAATGCCGCTTAATTCCAAAATCCCCGAGACGAGAGGGCAGTACAAAGAGCGAATAGAAAGTCCCCCACCCGCACCAACGGAAAGGGAGAAAAAAAAAGGGTTACCTATTGGTAGGCGGATTCGAGAGGGTGAGATCCGACGATCTCGCTCTTGACGCCATGGAGGCCGAACCGCAGGGTGTCGGCCTGGACACCTCCGATTTCGTGGGCGAGCCGCGAAGGCGAGCGGCGGAGGTGGGTGACGAAGCTCGTCGACCTTCGAGGGAGCGGCGGAGGCGAGGCTCAGAGGGGGGTTGGCGGAGGCGACTCGGAGGCGAGCTGCGACGGTGAGTGGCGGAGGCGGCTCGGAGGCGCTCGGAGGCGAGCGGCAGAGGTGGGTTGAAAATGGGTCACTGAGTCACTGATGAAGATGAAGGTCGAAGACTTGAAGACTCGAAGGTGAAGGTCGAAGACGAAGACTCGACGTTTTTTGGGTTTTAAAAATGGGTCGAAAATGGGTCAGAGAGTGTGACCCATTTTCGACCCATATAAAATTGAACTAAAAATGGGTCGAACGTGGGTTAATAGTTGTAATGGGCTATTAACCTATATTCGACCCATATATGAAAAATATGGGTGCAAAATGGGTCCATGACCCATTTTGCCACCTCTAATGGAAGCTTCCCTTAGTCGTGCTCTTGGTTGCCTCCATCATCGCTCGCTGATGGCTCTGTCGTCCCTAGCAGTCGGCTTGGCTTGTGATCAGCCCATTGATGGCGGAGCCACCCCTCCATCTTCATGACGGAAGTAGGGGGAAGAAATGACAAGAAGATATTAGAATATCGATTTGGAAGAGATTATGGAAGTAGGAATTCATTTTGGTCATAGTACTAGAAAATGGAATCCTAGGATGGCACCTTAAATACATTCATATTACAAATCTTACAAAAACTTCTTATTTTTTATTAGAAGCTTGGGATTTAGTTTTGGGTGCAGCCGGTAGGGGAAAATAGTTTTTAATTGTTGGTACCAAGAATGAAATAGCTAATTCAGTAATACGGGCTTTGACAAGGGCTAAGTGTCATTATGTTAATTCGTTTTCCGTTCAAATCTGGGTTAGAGTTGTGCCTTCTAGTCTCGTCCATGGTGACAGGTGAGGTTGAGTTCTCAAAGGTCATGGACAAAGCTCAAATATCAAGAAAAAAAAAAGGAATTCGTCTTCTTGCAGTCGTCTCTTGCAATCAGCTCGCGGTCGGCCATGGCCACGGGCAAGGTCGAGATCTTGAAGGCATGGACAAAGCTCAAATATCACAATCTCTCGTCCCTTGCAGTAGGCTCGTGGTCAGCCATCAATGAACGA
The DNA here is from genome assembly GCA_017140185.1 of Eucalyptus polyanthemos subsp. polyanthemos. Classification (NCBI taxonomy): domain Eukaryota; kingdom Viridiplantae; phylum Streptophyta; class Magnoliopsida; order Myrtales; family Myrtaceae; genus Eucalyptus; species Eucalyptus polyanthemos. The sequence goes on along the minus strand of CM029467.1, from coordinate 26,164,447 downwards.
CAAAGATGACGCTTGATTGAACGCGTTCAACCATGGATAAACAATGCTAACGACTTTGGCCATTGACGGCTTGATCTCGAGATGGAGAAAATAGAGGGAACCGCCCATGCTCACATGGACACAGCGGTGGTCAGCTTGGTCATAACGTTGGCAACTCCACTAGCGGTGACAAACCATTGAATATTATCTCATCTTGTAGGGTCACGAGTTCTATTTAGAGGTGACAAATTTCTAATGCGACGTGATAATGCAACTTGAACACGATACCAAGTTAGCAAAGGTCAAATTGAGGCTAATCGTGCTCAAGTCAATTTCATGTCATCCCAAGAGACACGAATTCAAGTCCAGCTCAACAAACGCGAAATTAACCTGTATGACATGTTCAAATTAACGAGTTATTGTTGACATGATTTGTATATGATTCATTTAAACGCGATTAAATAAATGACTATTCTTTTCAGGATCTGTCCTATTAATTTTTCAATTGATGATATTGCATAGACTAGACCATGTCTTTTAATTTGATTTGATAATATTTTAATGACGGATTATCGCAATTCATAAAGTGATATCCTGAAAAATCAAGGATGTTGCGTCTCGCATTTGTTCCTTGAATTTATTTTGTGTTAGTGGATTAATCTCGTGTCATAGCGGATCATGCAACTATGTTAACTCGTTAACCTGATATATAATCACGTTACATAGGTCGTCTCACATTAATATGGTAATTTTGAAGTCATGTCTGTCATGCAGCACAATTCAAAGTTAGAATGAGATCAAGAATACTTTGTATTCCTCCTACTAACCACCGAATTTTTTTCTGGGAGATGTACCCTAACCTTTTGTGTTCCAAGGTGATGGGTTTTTTATTGGTTAGGCCAAATCAAGCCCGTCCACCCATGTTGGGCCAAACTTGGCCATAAGGGAAGAGCCCATAAGAGGAAGGGGTAATTATTTTTTAAATGAAAATAACTGTTGTATAAATATGAAAAATGAGGAACATTGAGAGTAGAATGAAACAATACATTCTTTTCCTTCCCTTGAAATAAAAGTGTACTCCCTCTTGAAGAACGGAATTTCAAGGCTTCAATCAATTTCTCTAAGGCTACAACGAGGACTTAATTTATGGCAAACAAGATATATCCGTTTTTGTGGTATATCATTCGATCGGTGTTACATGTTTCTCAAGCACATTTCTGTGTTTGTTTTCGATATTTGATCGTTTGAATATTAGTTTGTCTTTTAGGAATTCATGTCCTACATTGGTATCAAAGTAACGTTATTTATGTTTCCCAATCATTATTGATGTTTATAATTTGTTTTTGGCCGAAATTTTGAGAAACATTGGTTGCGGATGTTCAAAGACGGTAATCCTGACACCCATGTACTGTTCACTCCTCTTTTTTGATTTTCTGTGAGTTAAAACTCATTTTAGAAAGTACAAGGTCGTAGTTCTCGTCAAAACAAGAAAAATGATGGGTGGTTTGCCATCGAGGGCCACCGGACACATCGTCAAGTGTGGCAGGAAGTTCCTAGGTTATTGGCACGTGTGTGTTTCCCTAGGCGCGTGTGCCGCACGCGCGTGCAGCAACCTCAAACATGTGCGCGACATACACGCGTTCACTGTACATGCATGCACGGCACGCGCTTGCGTGATATTATGGTTTTGCTCCTACTTTCTTTATAATATTACGATTTTGCCCATATCTATTGTTTTTATGTTTATGCCTTTATTGTTCGATGTTATTGTTGTTTTGCCCCTAGCTGACCTGTTGACCTGACCCGAATAACCTATTGACCTGACCTAGTCATTTGCTAACTGTCGTTGACCATTGACCAGAGTTGACCACCGATGACTTTCGTTAACCGACGACAAAATAAAAAACGGACAATGTGTTTTTCAGTTTTGTTCGTTGTGGATTAAATGTAATCCCTTTTGTTCTACATTTGTTGTAGGAACAATGATGCGTTTTATACACACGCCTATACTTCCGAGAACGGATGAACAGAAAGCGAGACTTGAAGGGCTAAAAATAGAACTAGCTAATTATCGGTAGAGATGGCGATAGTGTCACACATGGTCAAAGTCAATCAAACGATACAAGGAATCATCTGGAATGGTTATCTTATGCCGAATTTTCATAAGGTGCCGGCCTTAATGAACACTCTTCCATCAAAATGGCAAGTAGTGTTAAATTGCCTATTAGAGGTCAATGTGGTCCCGGATTATAAAAAGCTTATAGTGATTTTTGTAAGAGAATACTATAGAATTGACGCAACAATGACTTCGACCCTCAAGTTGAGTGTCACTTGGTATAGAACGAGTGCGCCTTAGAGGAGTCATAAGGGCTCTCCGAAAGTCTTTCCGTGATTGCCCAATGTGCCTTTAGAATTTTCAGAGGAATTTACTAAAAAATTAGAAGAGTCTTTCTTTGTTTATGAGATAAATGAGTATCTTTGATTTTATTGAATTTAATTATTAGTTTTCTTATATTAGTTTGAGATATTTTAGTGTAAATATTTCTTTCTATGTTGATGTTGATATCTTTCTTCTAGACATATTACTTCGTGTAAATGGCATGATTGCTTAATAAAAGGTCAATGTTATCTATTGTTGTAAATTATTATGTTAATTTACAATTATTTATGGAAAATTCAAGAAAGTGTTAGTGATGTTTATGAACTCATTTTTTGCATGAATGATTATATTAATGGTAATTTCAAATTAGGATTTTTGGACGATGATTGGAAGCAAAGTGACTTTTCAACTTTAAAGCCTTATTTGATCTTATTCATTAATATGATTAATTTATGCAAAATAGATGCATAAATGATAGGCATTAATAATTCGTGCATGTGCGTTTGATATGTTCAGAACCAATAGCTTCAACAACTAAAAGCAGAGTTGCTAAGTTGAACAAAGGAGAGAAATTGAATGGCGATAATTATGAAATATGGCATATGAAAATTCAATAAGTACTGGAAGAGCAAGATGCATTAGAAGCTCTTAACTTGGTTATGGAAGAGCTTGAAGATGAGAACACTGCACAATATAAACGAGATAAGGAGGCATTTGCTGCATAAAAGAGAAAGAACTCACTTGCTCGCATCATATTGCTGAGTAATATGGAGAATGATGTCATGCAAGAGTTTAGGCATTTTGAGAATGCCAAAGAAACGTGGGAAGCATTGGCAGCAAGATTTGGTCATACATGAGAGATCAAGCTGAGACAGTTCACTATAATGTTTAACTCTTACAAGAAGTCTCATGGTTAGACTATGTTTAACACTATAATGTTTAACTCTGAGAAAGATATCAAACATGATTAATGGGCTAAAAAATGCTAGCCACGTTCTAACTAACGAGCAGTGAGTGAAGGTAGTGATCTGTTCCCTGCCTCATAGTTGGGAGCATATAAAGGTGCATCTAACCTACAATGAGAACATTAAAACCTTTGAGGATGCAATGTGCCATATTGAGTTAAAAGATAACCGTCTCCTGAAGGCTAAGCTAGAAATTGACATTTATTATGCTGGTTTTAGCTCACAAGAGGTTTCAAGCTTCAAACGCAAACGTGCTAATTTGTTCAAAATGTGGAAAGGTAAGGAAGTGAGCTCTTCAGAAAAGAAACTAAGATTTGACCAACATAAGAAAGGAAAGTGTCCTCGAGTGAAGAAGTTGTCAATAATGAAGTATTACAACTGTGGCCAAAAGGGTCACTATGCTCGCGACTGTGGCAAGTCAAAGAAGGTAAACACCTCTTATATTCTTAAGAACTTTGCTTATGTATCAAGTTATATATTCTTAACTGAATCTAATCATTTGTGGACTATAGATTCAGGAGCAACATACCATGTAGTGAAGGATAAAAAATCCTTTGTGGAATTCTGATGAGTACCGATTGGAATGAAATGGATCAATATAGGAAATAATTCTAGAGCTGAAGTAAAATAGTTTGGCACCTGCGAATTAAATATGTGCAGTGAACACACTTTGTTCCTACATGATATATCATATGTTTCGAAGATTCATCGGAATTTAGTGTCTATGTTAGTATTGGTTAAACTTGATTTCAATCTAAACTTTCATAATAATTGTGTGGATTTACATTTGAATACAAATTACTATGGTTGTGGTTATTTTCTGGATGATTTCATTGTATTGGATGTTGGCTATGGTAATGTCAATGTTTGTTATTCCTTTGTTACGTCTTCTAATTTATATGAAAATAATGTGAATGTGTGGTATGCTAGAGTTGATCATATTGGCCAATAACGTATGAATATATTAGCCAAAGAGGACTTATTGAATAACATTGAAAAAGTCAATTTGTCCATATGTTAGCATTGCCTAGTAGGAAAAACAATAAGGAAATCATTTGGAAAAAGCTAAAAGAGTTGAATTTCTTTTATAATTAATCCATTATGATATTTGTGGTCCAATGAATGTGAAAAGAATGCATTTAGCTGTTTATTTCATCACATTTATAGATGATTATACTTGATTCGGATATATCTTCTTCTTTTTTTGTGAAAGATTCGGATATATCTATTTGATTTCTCTTAAATCTGAAGTATTGAGTTGTTTCTAGAAGTTTATGAGTTTAGTAGAAAATTAATTAGATAAGAAAATGAAAGTATTGAAATCTGATCGATGTCAAAAATATATATCTAATGAGTTCAAAAATTTATGTAATGAAAAATGAATAGAAAGATAGTTGTCTATTCCTATTCTCCAACAAAATAGTGTTGTGGAAAGGAGAAATAGAACCTACTAGAAATGATTAGGTCCATAATGGCGCATGCTAACTTACTTATCACTTTTTTGGGTGATGCTTTATTAACTACTGCCTATATACTTAATCGTATGCCTTCCAAATCAATTACTTCCATTCCATATAAGTTAAGGACAAGTAGAAAACCTAACTTAAGTTTTCTTAAATCGTAGGGTTGCGTTACCTATACTCATGAACCCTCTCACAAGTATGAGAAATTTGGTCCCAAAAATAAAAAGAGTATTTTCATAAGATACTTAAAACCCTCGAAATGGTATGTATTAATAGATAAGTAAGAAAGTGGGAATATAACTGAATTTGAATCACGTGATGTTACATTCTTAGAAAATGAATTTCCTAAAAAGGAAGAAATATGTGAGGACTACTTCCTATTTGAAACCTTGGATCAAGATAATAAACTTAATGGAGTTTGTCCAAATAGAAGCAATTTGAGAAGTGATGAATTAAATTCGACTTATTCTCAATTATAACCACCTGATGAGACGATATCATCATTATTAAATCCGAGTAGGAGCATAATAGAGAATAATGTGCAAAGTGTACAATCTTCTATACGATGAATAAGTCATAAAAGTATTCCCCGTTAATATTTTGACATTAAAGGGGAAACTTTTATAGTTGCTCCACAAGATGAAGATGAGCCAAGGAATGTAAATGATACTCTAAATCGTTCTAATAAGAAAAAATGGATGCATGATATGGAAGCAGGAATTGAGTCAATGAAGTCAAACCACGTTTGGGAACTTGTTGATCTTCTAAAAGGATGCAAAGCCATTGGGAATAAGTGGGTTCTAAAAAAAACGTAAAGCTAATGGCTCAATAAAGAGACATAAGGCTCGTCTTGTGGTGAAGGGGTATAATTAACATGAATGAATTGATTATGAAGAAATTTTTTCTCCTATAGTGAGATTTACTTAAAATCACCCTTTCTGGCAATCGTATTTAGTATGGATCTTGAGTTACATCAAATGGATGTAAAGACTGTTTTTCTCAATAGAGAATAAAAAGAAGAAATTTATATAAAACAACCCGTTGGTTTCATTTTGAAAGGCCAAGAATAAAAGGTAAATCGACTTTTGAAATCAATATATGGCCTTAAACAGTTATTGAGATAATGGTATATATATTTTTATAATACCATAATAGCATATAATTTTACAATAATTAATGAGAATCATTATGTATATATCAAAAGATCTGATCATATAATCATATATTGATGATATAATTATTGCTGGAAACAATATGGAATTTGTTAATACTATTAAGAGTTTATTATTTTCTAACTTTGAGATGAAAGATATGGGTGAGACTACATACATTTTTAGAGTTAAGATTTCAAGGGATCGTTCGAAGAGATTATTATCTCTTTTGCAAGAGACCTATATAAACAAGGTTCTTAAATAATTTCGTATGCAAGATTACAAACTCATAAATATTCCTATTGCAAGAGCTATAGATTTTGTCCAAAGACTCCTCAAGAGGAGAAACAAATGCAATGTGTTCCTTATGCTAGTGTTGTTGGAAGTTTAATGTATGTTAAGATGTGTACAAGACTTAATAAATGTATTTGCAATTAGAATGGTAAGTAAATACCAATCCAATCCAAGTCAAGTGTATTGCAATGCCGTTAAAAAAATACTGAGATATTTGAAAGGAACTACTGATTATATGCTGAGTTATCAAGAAAATGATATGCGGTGTTGACACCTAAATTTTGGCAACCCAATCATTTATTTATTACATAAAAAATTAGGGATTAATTTTTTAAGCCCTAAAAAAATAATATATATTAATTGCATAGCATATAATTTTAAATGCATTTATTTATTATTATTGCATTTGCATCGGACCGGTGGCAAATAGACTGGCGATTTGATATTTTGGTGATATGGCGAAGGATTTTTTGTATATTCATGCAATCTATTCATATATCTTCGGAAAGGGCAGGTGTAACAAAAAAATATTGCGAGCTCATCTTTACAAGATTTGGAATTTGAGAAAATCTCATTGCAATCTTGAATCTTTGGCAATATGTGATAAAAATCGGTGGAAAATATTCATTTTTGCATAGTCCAATATGGAAAGAAACAGAAATTCGACAGAATTTTTCAATATGAGCATAATCCTTTGAGTATTAGCGGCGGCCGATTCTTGTGTTTGCAGGAAATAAACGAAAGTGGAAAGGACGTGACTTGTGCTTAAAAGGAAAATAAATATATTTGCATGGTTAAGGATACAAGTTCCGAAAGGAAAAAAAAAATCAAACGAATATATTTCCATACATCCACAATACGAAAGCAGATCACCTTCTCTCCCTGGGGATCCCACGTAGTCTTGCATTTAAAAGGAAGAGCTCTCACGCAAAAAAAAAAAAAAAAAGAACAGAATTCAGAGGGAGAGCACGTTCATTCACGAAAAAAGAGAAGAAAGTGTGAGAGGTAGAGAGAGGAGCGACTGCGTCAATTCAGATTTTTTACAATATTTCTCTCCTCCCCTCATCACATTCACGCCTCTGCCGCCTTTTTCTTCGAGCAAATCACATACTCCACTATATTGTTTTTACAATTCCTCATGATCATGGATGGTCACATGGGTTATCCCATGATCTGACCATCACTACTTGACAGCCACAATTTCGTGAAAAGGAGAGGATCATGAGAGGACCTGTTGCAAAGGAGAGCCCACGCTCAAGCTTCATCATCACCCGCTGCCAATGTGCCTCGCCAAGCTTCTAACAGCGACGTCAGCCCAAGCTCTTGCTTCGCTCAAAATCCCGACGCCGTCCCCGTCCAGATGTGAAGCCGCTACTCCTCTCCACCCAACGCTGAACCTCTATCCTCTTGTGTCCATTAACGTCCTGTCCACGCCGTTTGTCACCTCGGCTTGCCCCAGTCAAGAAGTTCCAGCGGACGCCCAAATTAGCCCACTTGCGCCACTTCCAGCGAACACGAGGCCACACGTTGAATATACGATTACTGTAGCGCCACTTGCAGCGATTTCTCAGCCCAAGAACTCAGCAGTCCAGTACATTCCAGCCCAGCACCGATTCTTCAACGGGCAAATACAAAAGAAGCCGTGAAATTTGTCCCGTTTTGCCCAAACTTTTTTTAAAAGGTGAAGCTTAATAGCAAAGTGAAAAGAAGCTGAAGTTCTCGGACAGAATTCAAAAGTACTCGGTTTTGTGGAACGCGTCCAATGGTTACCGAACCATCGTGCATGCTACGGATCGTCGGTCTTCCTCACCGTGATTCCTGTGACCCATTGTCCATCCGAATTTGGGAACGTCACCCGCGTGACATTGTGAATTAGGCAAGGCTCTCGATTAATCTGATTTTCATATATTTCGCTGCCTAATTCGTAATATCGCAATCTTTTTTTGAATGTTTGATCGGTATTGTCATATCCAAAAAAATCTTTTGAATCCCCATGAATTAGGAAATCTTCCTAATTTCACAACATGCATACGATTGGCAGCCTAATTTCATGCCCGAAATATGACTCACAATTGCACTGAAAAATCGCCAATCCGATCTCATGCGCGAGATACAATTCGTCAATTTATTAGATTTGAATATCAATCATGCCTTACCTGATTTGCCGTCGATTGTTTGAGTCGATCTTATTTTTAAAAAAAGGAAAACAAAAAAAATATATATTTGAGTTAGATTAGGTTCATGTTAGAATATTGCTTGTTTTAGGGTTATTTTGAATGTTTAGAATAGGAAACTTATTTATTTTGAATTTTTGAAATAAAAATCCCAAAACAAAAACATTAATTTAGGATGTTAGTTTTTCCTTTCATTAATTTAAATTGCATGTTTAATTATTGAGTAATTTTAATTTCGAAATTTAATTAAAAGAAAAAGAAAACATAAAAATCATCATGCACGTGTCATGTAGAATTAGGTCATCCATTGCATGTCATCTAAATGTGTAAATGGAGATACGGACATCTAGAGTGCCAAAACTTGGCACAGAGGGACACACTTAAGTACCAAAAATTAGGAAAGTGACACTTAAGTGCCAAAATCATAGCAAAGTGAATCACTTAAGTGCCACTCCGGCCAAAATCCGATTAAAATGCTGATGTGTTGATTTTCCGGCAAAATAAGTACAAAACGGCGTTGTTTTGATGCGACGTGGTAAAAAATTAATATAAAATTAATTTAATTTAATTTAAAACTAAATTTATTTAAAATATTTAAAAATACAAATAAAAATATTTAAAAAGTTAAAAATAAATAAATAGATGGGGAATGGGTGGCTGAGGGCTGAGCCCTTGCCGCCACTGCCTCCCCGCCACCGCCGGAAAGGGCCGGCGACGGAGGGGGGAGGGTCGGCCGGGGTCGCCAGGCCTTGACCAAGGGCCAGCTACCCCTGTCGACCAGCAGCAAGGGCCTGCGAGCCCTCGCCCTCAATCTAGGCGAGAGTTGCGGCCCTTGCCCAGATCCAGTAGGGGTTGCCGGCCCTTGGCCTGGCCGAGCGAGGGCTCACGAGCCCTCACCGCTGGTCAGCCAAGGTTGCTGGCCCCTGGCCAGGGTCCGGCGACCCTGGCCGACCCTCCCCCGTCATCGACCCTTTCCGGCGGAGGCGGCGAGGGCTCAGCCCTCAGTCGCCCTTTTTTTTTAATTTTTGTATTTTTTAAAATGTTTTAAATAAATTTAGTTTTAAATTTAATTTAATTAATTTTTATATTATTTTTTATCACGTCAGCACCAAAATGACGTAGTTTTTGTATTGTCTAGCCACGTCAGTGTGCAAAATGACGTCGTTTTGTACTTATTTGGCCGGAAAATCTCCACGTCAGTATTTTGGCTCGATTTTCGCCAGAGTGGCACTTAAGTGATCCATTTTGCTCCGATTTTGGCACTTAAGTGTCACTTTCCTAACTTTTGGCACTTAAGTGTCCCTCCATGTCAAGTTTTGGCACTTGGGCTGTACTTCTCCCTATGTAAATGTTAAAATAGTTGCATTAATATTTTTCTATCACTAGATAAATGTCGCATGACATATAGTTCGCATGTTAGGTTGCATGTTGTATGTCATTTTAGTTATAAAAAAAAAATTGTGTACGTCATTGCATTGCATTGCACATAATTTCTAGGCTTCATTTAAATAAAAGAAAATCTTGAAAAAAATTGAGTTATTGTGTGTTTATTAGAAATCATATATAGGACTGTTGATGTGAATTCTGATCTAACATTGTAGATGCTTTCGTTGCTATGAGGTAAGTCCCATAACTTATTTATTGCTTTATTTGGGTGTTAAATTGGTGGTTTGCGCATCTGCATGATCACCTCACATGTTAGGAAAGTAAATTAAAATCAATTCAAGCTGTCTGCAAAACATTTTTTTTTTTCGAAATAAAAGAGAAAGGTCCTGAAAGGGCGTTAGATAAATATAGCTTAATCAGTGTCGCGGAAATTGGGTGGGGAGAATGTCACGGTTCAATTTCTCCCATATCCGTGTGGACTAAAAAGTTGAATTTTGTGATTTTTGGGTCAAGATTCATATATTTTGGCTTGCCATGTAAACGACCGTGTTTGTTATTGCTAATCATTTGTGGATTGTGGTTAAGGTCTAATTGGAATATAAGAACTTATAAGTTATATTTCGTCAAGTTTTTCACTCGGCAAAAGAAATGTTACCTCATATGATAACTTATCCCAAATCAAGGATGCTGATAATTGAGCAAAAATTGATTGTGGGTGCCCTATCTTTCAATGGGTTAAAATTATGAAAAACTTTAAACTGATTCGATTGTGACAAATTTACTTCCAAACTAGTCAAGAATTTTACATTTTAATACATTCACTTACTTTGAATAGCAATTTTTTTTAATTTTAAACTGATTTTTATAAGACCTAAAATGTGCCTTAGGGTCATTCGTTGACACACCATGTTCATGCGAATCTAATGCCTACTTTAGATAGTAAAAAAATCAAGTGATAATCCGTCCGAGGTACCCGTAAGAAGAGGTTGCACGTAAGGATGGAAACTAAACAATCTACTCGTGAGATACTTGACATTGATTCATTGATTTTTGCCGAGTTAAAGTAAGAAGTTATTAATTGTGGTAAGTATGTTATCCCACATGCACAGTCCTTCCTCGGCCTCGAAATAAGGACTGCCTATTAGCCGCAAAATTCCTTTTCATGTTTTTAACTCATATCATTGAAAATTTTAGAGTAGCAGAATTCCGATGCACAAGTTCCACATTGTGGTAAGTGTAGAGCACACTACCAAAATTGATTGGTCCACAATGCAAGCATAGTGTTCTATTTGTGGAACAATCTCATGATCAATTTTCATGTGTCTGAAAATTTCAAGCCCCATTTCAACAAGACCTGCATGACTGCAGGCAGTCAAGAGTCCAATAAATGTTATTTGTCCTTCCATTTTGTAGTTCTTGAGAACTTTCTCTTGCCATAACTTAGTAGGAATGATCAATTGTGACGGCATAATGCTTCTCTCTTATGCAAACACGCTCTTATTAATAACCCTAAGTTTTCCTTTGACTAATTTAATAGTCGTAATTTTACAATTATTCTCAAATTATTACTTGCCTTTTATGTTTTTGGAAATTGTCATATCTTTGCTGATTTTATAGTTTCACAAAATAAATATAAAAATATTATGAAAAATATACATACATATAAATATATACATATATATGATTCAAGCGTTAATATTTGCTATCCATTGAATCACCCGCCGTAACGTGGCGTCGCTCATCACCACCCACGTAAAAATTAGAAAAAAAAAACCAACATAAGGCAGTGCTCCAATTTTTTAGACGCCAGATGCCGGCGGAGCTTGCGGTTCGGCTCGGAAATGGCGGGTCAGCTCTTGAGGAGGTTCTCGCAAGAGTAAGGTAAATCTCCCGTTACTTTACTTGGGTTTTTAATTGACCCACCAAAAATAGATTAGTAGCGACTCCTAATTGAAAAATCACTTATATGTTAAGAACTTGAACCTAAGTCGTGAATTTGTATGGGCTTGGGAGAGCCCAAACTAAGTTTAGCCTTAGTAATCTATTAGCCAAACCCTAGGTGGTTCACCCGAGGTTAGGTCGCGACATGCGGTTTAAAGGCTATTCAGATACTAAATGGGGAGAAGATTTAGATGAAATGAAATCTACATTTGGATTTATTTTCTTACTTAATAATAGCGTCATATCTTGAAGTAGTAAGAAACAAAGGTGTATAGACTTGTCTATGATGGAAGTTGAATTTGTTGCATTATCAGGAGCAACATTAGAAGGTATTTGGCTTAAAAGATTTTTGGATCATTCAAACATTGTTAAGAATGCTACAAACTCATTATCAGTCAACTATGATAGCCAAGCAATAATAGCGTATACCAATAATCCAAAATATCATAGCAAAATTAAACATATATATATATATAAAGTATAATTTTGTCAAAGATATAATTGCACAAAAAGATGTAAACTTACAATACATATTTACAAATAGAATGATAGCAGATCTTATGACAAAGTCATTACTTAGAGATATGTTCTCTAGCCATGTAAAATCACTAGAACTGCGTAAAAGTTGATGTATTGAATATTATAGTTTCCCTAAGTGTTCACATTTAATGAAGTTGTTTTTCATTATTAATGCCTATGATTTTTTGTTTGATGCTTATGTATCTTCATGCTTAGTACATCATATAAAATTGAGAAAGTATGTCGGATAGATAAGAGATTAACCCACTCACACGGGTAATTGTCTCTATTTACTATGTGACAAATAGATATGAGGCAGTTTCTAAGCTTATTATTTAGGTGATAATCAAGAGCTCAAGCTTAAAATATAGATGTCGCCTTAATTGAGTGTTAAGACGAGGATGAAATATTTACTACGTTCGAAAGTAAAATAACCCACATATTTTACTTTATCTGTCTTTGATGCCCGATGTGAGTTTTGATGGATTTTTGAGCGAGTAAATACGTGAATTTAAGTTAGACATTAGCTATGTCTAAACTATCATATGTATAGTATTGAAATTGAAGACATACGCTTTATGGGAAATGAGTTAATATTGCAATACGTATTTCATACTACGTATGCATAAGACGACCAGTAAGAGTGGTAACAATTTGATCTCAACTTTTATGTTATATGCGACTCTTGAGAAAAAGAGTTCCTCAATTAAGTGCCCTCATGACTCTTACTTATTCTCAAGATTTCTATTCAATATTTGCTATTTTAAAAATATTGACAATGATCGCGACTTGATTCGAGCTAATGGGATATTTCTAGAAAAGTAAGTTGAACTGAAATTGAGAGTTTCAAGTAAAGAAGAAGATCGAGTTTAGAGAATCGTATTCTAGTTTTATATTCACTAGTCGACCAATTATGATTGCTTTTGGGATAATCATAATTATAAATACAATATGTCATTATTATAAAGAGATTGAAAGAGATATAAGTGTGATCGATCGATCTAGGGTACTACATATTATATTTACTCAAAAAATGTGATACTCATTTTGAGTTGCTATATATTCCTAACAAATATATGGCAATGAGCTCTTGAAGTATATTGGTGATCCTTGTCCACTGCTATGCAAGGCAATCCCACATCACTTGGGAGAAACCCTCTGACCTGCTTAATAACCATTGTGGCTCCCCTCACCTCACAAGACGTCTTTTGAAACTAAGTCCCCCCCCAGATTGGCATCAGAGCTAGGTTAAGGTGAATCTGGGTATATGCTCATCCTTGTCCGCTGCTATGCAAGATAGTCCCACATTGCTTGGAAGAAGTCCTCTGACTTGCTTGATAACTGCCGAGACTCCCCTCACTTCACGTCTTTTGAGGCTAAGTCACCCCCACTGGTATAAATATTGCAAAGAGATGAAGAAAGAGTTCGATTCAACCCACCATTTGCAAGTGGGAGGTGATGGATTTTTTTTATTGGTTTGGCCAAATCAAGCCCGTCCATTCATGTTGGGCCAAATCCGGCCCATAAAGGAAGGACCCATAAGGAGAAAGGACGGTTATTTTTTAAGTGAAAATAACTACTGCATAAATATGAAAAACGAGGAATGTTGAAAATAGAATGAAACAATATGTTCTTTTTCTTCTCTTGAGATAAAAGTATACTCCCTCTTGAAGAACAATATTATAGGACTTTGATAAATTTTTCTAAGACTGCAACGAATACTTAATTTGTGGCAAACAAGTTATGTCCATCTCCATGATATACCTTTCAATCGATGTTACATGTTTCCCGAGCACGTTTCCGCATTTGTTTTCGATATTCGATCATTCAAGTATCGGTTCGTCTTTCAAGAATCCGTTTTCAACACAAGGCATGAATGATTTTTTTTAAGGAATCAAATTGTATTTATGATAATCCATATCATTATAGGTCGGAATATACTTACAACAGAATGCAATTCCATTCGGCTGCTTTCTTTTCTTTTTCTTTCCCTAAAAAAATGACTCACTTGTTTGACATGATTAATTAATCAATCACCGTTCAAAGCCACCTATTTTGTAGTATGCCCTTATGTTGACACGACGTGAACACTACCCATGAACATTGAATTGTTACCCTCGTTTCTATTAAAGAATCAATTGAAAACAAGTAATCTATGTCGACATGCTTTTGGATTTGCAAAATTTCATGGAACATTTTTCAGTTGTGCCTCTGAGGCATTTCATCAAGCAAGTCACATGCATTTGATTAAGGAGTGAAACAAAGGCATAGTAAGTTGGGAGTAGAGATCAAATCTATACAAAATCTTTTCAAAATGTCTACAATCACTGATGTAAACTTGAATAAATGAATAGGACAGATTTGACTCTAATCCAAAGCACGCCGTTTTCATTAGTTTTCTTCATTAAAAAAAAAAAAAAAAAAAGGGTGCAACAGGATTTGGTAGAGCTCACACATTCTCTTCAGGAGATACCTCCGCTCAGGGACATAAAATCCATTCGTCTAAAAGTCTCCGCAGGAGGTGCACCCTCTCGGTCGTCGTCCAACGCAATCCAACACCGGCGGAATTGCGCTCAGCTCTCTCTAGTGACAACCACACCACAAATTCTTGAGAAACAAACATCAAATAAATTTCAAGTGATGGAATCGATTAAAACTCAATTGATTGCGCTCGATACAAGAGGAGGAAGGTAAAGGCATGGGGCTTCTAAAGAAGTAAATGGGACGAGGACGAGAAGGCACAGGGCTATTAAGGAAGCGTCGAGCTGTGGCTGCAACAATGCGGTGACAGAGATGGAGAGATGGCCTTCACAGCTTGGAGAGCATGCAATCAAAGACTGGGAAAACAAAGAAGATGGGAAGAAAAAGAGACAAGTAATTTGGATTTTTTTCAAATTTTTCGAAATTGCAACTTTTTAATTTGAGACTGATTAGTCACTTCAAGCTCTTATTTAGAAAAGGATCCAGTCTAAGCCATCTCTTAAAAAATGAGGGCACTTTAAATCCTTATTTAAAATTTCCTCACGAATTTTTGACTAATAGAGAGCAAGATTATGTTGTAGGTCATTTCATTTATCCCCATTAAATAAAGTAAACATTACGAAACTAATTGATGGCGGGACTGCTTTTTTTATTATTCAGTTGCAAACCCCAAAGTTCCTAACCCCAACGATTGTTTTGTGCTGAAAAACATGATAAAAATCCACGTAGCAGAAAGCTCTGTTCAAGATAACTACGGATATTACAGTATTTCTAGTCCTCATGACCAAAACCTGACCCAGGAGCCACTTGCTTGTGGGTCTCTCCTTGTAAGAACACTCCTAACCATAAGACAGTATCTTGGTCTTTGTCATTCCAAACTCAATTGCAAGGGGACATATCCCTTACTTAGGACAGGGTCAACCCTCCTAGTAACAGTCCCCAAGACTATAAAGAAATCCATAGGCTCTGCCTCATGAGATGTGGAAACAGGAACAACTCGATCATCACACATTGACAGAACAATAGTCAGGACCGCATCAAATTTCTGAAAATTTCCAAGTTCCAAGAGCCAAAAGCACTATGACAACACAATTTGTATGAAGACATCAAAAACTGATTCTTAAGATACCCATGTGTAAGTATGTATTTGACCCACATGCTGACTAAACTAACATATATTTGATCGACCACATAAGTCCCTCTAAACAATTGTTCTGCTGAAAACTGGCCAATTTTTTTTTTTTTTTTTTTTTTTTTTTGAAAAAAGTCAATCTAAAAGCCAGTTTTCATACTTTAAGCGAACAATTGCCTCTTAGCCAATTTGTAACCTTAAAGTTTTAACAGGATTGAGCCTTCAAATCTGACCAAGCAGTAGTTGATCTGGACATTCTTTCCTCGGTTATTCTCCTTCTTTTCCTAGCCTCTGCTACTTTCTTCTGCTCATCTTTATAGCCCGACTTCGCTTCTTCAGACTCGACCAACAAGATCTCCCAGTCTGAGAGAAGCTTATCCTTC
This sequence comes from Eucalyptus polyanthemos subsp. polyanthemos, assembly GCA_017140185.1. NCBI lineage: Eukaryota > Viridiplantae > Streptophyta > Magnoliopsida > Myrtales > Myrtaceae > Eucalyptus > Eucalyptus polyanthemos. The sequence goes on along the minus strand of CM029467.1, from coordinate 26,148,199 downwards.
CTAGACTTCAGCTCCTCCGTCTTTCTCTTGAGCTCTTCCTCTTCCTTGGCGAGGTCATCCATTAACTGCTTATACAAGATGTGAGTCTCGTGGCTCTTCTTCATAGCAGAGAACCTTTTATCCATCAGTAGTTTATGCAGCTCAAACTCAACATTGTCCTGCTCAAATGTTAACAAGTCGGAAGTGAAATCATTGAAATTGGCCTGAAACGTCTCAATTGCTATTCGTTGCTCTGATGATAATCCAGTTCTCACTGAGCTTAAAGTTGATAGTGCGTCAAATAGCCTTTCTTTGATATTCAATTTAAAGGGATCCGAAAGGCATTCCTTCAAAGACTGCTTAGCCTTCCCAACTTCTTCCAAGCTAGGAATTTCAGCCTTCAAAGCACTATCAGGGTGGCATGAAGTTGATCCTGCACTAACACCATTAGTCTCAGCAGCATTGACGAACTCCTCCAGACTAGTAAAATAGGAGTCAAACTTATCAATTGGTCTAGCTGGCTGAATATTCACCGTAGGAGTGACTGCTAAGAGGCAAGCTTCAGCTTTAATCACCAAAGTGTCATTTGCTAGGTATCCCCGAGTATGATTATGAAGCTCAGTCAACAGAATGAAAGTTCTGAAACCCCAGTTTTTTGCTCCTCATTGAAATTATGTTGTTGTCTCTGCAGAAACAGATTGACGAATTCAAAAACTTATGTACAACACCAGAGCATGACAGGTGGAAGAAATATTGGAGACCATCAAGAACTAGAATTTTGTATTGTTCGTCGAGCAAAATATTAGCAACAGAAGAAGCAAACACCTCCCCATGATCAGCTTAAGCAACCAAATTCATACAAAAATGAAAGTGACAGTGCGCAACATCTTTAACACCTCCAGACAAAACCATCCTAGACGTTAAATTGTGGTTCCTCCCATTTTTCTGGACCAACATATAGATCATGTCAGATTCAGTCAAACTCCAACTCCTCCGTCCAATAGACCAGTTGCTTACAAACTTAAATTGCTGCGTTTATTAATCAGTAACAACCAACTTTGAGAGGTTTAACGAATGAGATACAGAAAAGCTAATTTCTCCCTCAGCACAATATCTCTCTTTGCACTTCTTCTCGCCTATTCTTTTATCATCTAAACTCTTCTTCTTATTCAAGTCATAACGCCGAATTCTTTTAAAATCTAAATGCACAAGATCAATCAGAGAGAAACCTATCAGACACTCACATTAAAAAGAAGAGATTCTAAGAAAATTTAATCCAATTCAAGAAAAAAGCCTTTTCTAATAGAGCAAGCATTATCGATTTGATCGATCACTCTCAAGCTGAACTGGGCGTTTCTGGTCCACCTGTCCGGCAACGTCCCAGATTGAGGGACGTCGAGGTACAGGGCCAAATGGTTCGTCGAGCTATCCCCTTTGGGGTATACCGGAATTCTCCAGCTCAAAAAGGGATCGGACGACGCAAGGAATGATGATCAAGCAACAAACGGAGATAATCGAGTCCACAATCAAAAGGAGATATGGAGAATGTCATAAATTTATGCACAACCACAAGAGATATGAAAAATCAAGATAGATATCATAATTATATCTAATTTAGGAAAATAGTATCATTATCTCCCACAAAATCAGCATGTTTGAATTGAGACTAGTCATGCCCAAGTCAGTTTCGTATCAACGTCAAGACTCGATTAATAGTTGTGGTGAACGTGCTCAACCACAGACACGAAATTTAACTCGTTTGACTTGTTTAAATTAATGAGTCGGTATTGACATGATTGTACATGACACGTTTTGACACAATTAATTAAAAGATTTTTCTTCATTTTCTTCACTAATAAGATGTTAAATTGGCCATGATTGATGACATTTTGATGGATTATTTCAATTTCTAAAAAGATTTTATGACCGACACAAAAAATAAATAAATATATAAATAGATTTTATAAAAAGTTATGTTCCGTTGGAGGGATAATTTTGTGTTTGAGAGTCATGCACTTGCTTGACTCATCAATCCCATATTTAATGATGTTACCCAGCTCGTGTAGTATCAATTGCTTAATTTTCAGGTCAAGTTCATGTCAATTTGTGTCAAGTAGATTGACGCAATAAATTACTTGGATTGTGCTCAAGTTGAATTGTTTTAAAGTTTACCACACAACACGAACATGAATTGCCACCCTAATTATTAGCATTCCTTTGCTATTTTTCATTTGTATGAAATTTCTATCGAAATTCCCTTTGTTCAAGTATCTATGCAAGGACTGCCGGTGCTCTATCAGTGAAACTCGTATAGGTACGTTAGATGGTGTTTACTGCCCTATGCTTCGGCACATATGATCCCTTTATGCCCTTGTCTCATCATTTTACAGCACTAGAAGTGGCCAAGTTGTTCCTCGACAACGTTTATGAGTTGCATGGGCTACCCCTAAGCATTGTAATTGGTAGAGACAAGATATTTACTAGTTTACTTTAGCAAGAAACCTTCAAGCTGATGATAACACAGTTGCATCTATCGACAGCATATAACCCCAGCCAAATGGGAATATCGAGAGACTCAATCAGTATATGGAGACTTACTTGAGGAGTATGCGTTTTGCTCACCCAAACAGATGGAATCGATGGTTATCCTTGGCTGGATATTGGTGCAATATCACCTGTGGCGTCAGCATCCAGACAACTACATTTGAGAATTTGTATGGTTCTTCCCCACCAACAATAGGGCTTGACATTCATGTGGTGTCACTCTTCAATGCAGTAGCTCCTAAAAGAAAACTTGACTAAGCCTCAGAGTCGAATGAAGCATTATGCAGAAAAGAAAAGGGTGGAGAGGTCTTTAGCTGAAGGAGAAATGGTATACTTAAAGACTAAAACCCTATAAGCAGAGACCCCGATAATCTCACAAGCTCATCCCTAAGTACTGTGGCCCTTTTCCAGTAGAGAGAATAGTGGAGAAGGTTGCATATTGCCTGACTTTGCCAGCAACAGCTCAAATTCATCATCATTTCCTGTCTCTGTTGAAAAAGCGAAAATTGAGTAGTCCAAGCTGGTTTTCAGCTGCTAATCCAATGGATGAACCTGGATTATGATTACATTGACCAACTATTTCCAGAGTTTATTCCTCAGTTCAAGGGGTGAGGAGTTCGACAGACTCAGCGGTCGGAATGATGGGTTGATGGGCTCCGTGGAGAGACGTTTATATTGGGCTCAAGCGCTTGCCAAGGATTGAGAAGGCCCTTTGGCATTATAATTGTTGCAATCCCTTTTTTCATCCTATTTTCCTTTATTTCTAGTTTTGCTAATATCAGTAGGCAACCAAATGTTTGTTGCTTTGATGGATGTAATTTCACTGTGGAGTGAAATCATCCACTTGATTTCTCAAATTCCTCTCTTCTCCTCTTCTCTACATTCCTCTATGCATCCTCTTTATCTTCTAAATCTCTTAAGTCTTCACATTTTGTGATTTAGGGTTTTTGATTGTTTGGTGGTATAGAACTAATTTTTAAAGCTTCTGATTTTATAGGGGCTTATAGAGTTCTAGTACCGGTCGGCTTTTGTCAATGTACTTTTCCTAACGCATACTCTGTTGAAATACTACCAATATAGAGTGATTAAAACTTAAAACATTTCCAAAAATAATAAGTACTAACAAGTAAATAAGTGGTCTTGAATTATGTCGCTATAGTAATACCAATAGTGATACACTTTGTAAAACATAATATGGAAACCTTATGATGACAGGATGCATGCTTAAACAAGCGTCGCCAAACAGCATTTTTTTTATGTAGTGTTGCATGGCGATGGTTTAGTGTTCTCTCCTAGTTCTAATTCAACCGAAAGAGGATGGATTGGTCTTTAGGGTTTTCCATCTACCATAGTATAAGTTGCATAATGATTTTCTTTGTTATTTTTTTTTTTTGGTCGAAAATTTCTATGTTATTTACCCTTCCCTATTTTGCCCACTGTGGGTAGAAACCAATAAAAGAATTTTAGATTCGCTTTCTTTTTTCTCTATTTCTGCATACCATTGTTCTCGAAAACCTTTCTCTTTCTTGGAATGCATGTTTCCGCAAATCATATTCTTTTTCTCTCATTCTTTTCTTCATACCTTTGTGGTCTATTTATAAGAAAATGTATATGTTCATTTCAAAATCTGAAAAAACGCAGGCGCGATTGGCCTTGGGGGCATCCTACCTGTGCTAAGATGAATAATTGTGGATTCTCTTTCCTACAATATAGGATTAATCTGTAAGAAGGATGTATAACTTGGTCTTCAATTTCCTAATTCTGTCACAGATTAGTCTCTCATGATTTGTTTCTAGGAAGATGAGCATGATGACTAGAAGGTATTTTACATGAAATAATTGTAGATATCTTTCCTTCATTCAATTCTACAATATTCAATTTTTCATCTTTCTACTTTTATTAAACTTATTATCTTTTTCTCCATATTCATATTCAATGATTTTTTCAACTTCTTCATTGTTTTGTAGGTCTCCGAACATTTTCTAATCGAAAATTCCACTTTTCTTGGAAGTTGAATTTCGTTCTATCTAATTGTTATTGACTCTACCAAGTTTTTTTTTCTTTAGCATTTGCACATACCGAAATGGCTTCTCATCCTTCAGAATCTCACTTATCTGTTCTTGGATCAATTGTTAGTGACATGACCTTGTAAAAGATTTTATATAATAATCTAGATTATGAGATCCTTCAATTATGACTAATATTGAGGTTTTATATTAACCACATTTTCTCATAACATTTGGATCTTTCATCCAAATGATAAAATTTTGGTAGCAATTGAAATATATAGGTCCATCACGGACACAAAAGAAAAACCCTAACCCTATACCAAATTTCTTCATCAATCCCTTTTGCATCGCTACCTTCGTCCTGCTATTCACCCCGAACCCAACTTTTTTCACCCATTTTCCCTCACAATGGGAATCAACAAACCCCCCCCCCCCCCCCCCAATGATCTAGCATAGGAGTTCACCAATTGCCCTTTACGGTTTGCGAATCTCATCCCTAACCATTCCCAGTACGTTGTCTTTTCCAAAAACTTACAAGAGCACCATCTGCTCGGCATGGTGAGAGTGTCTTGCCAATACAGCCCACCCCTACCAAACCCAGCAAGTTTCCTCCCCCCCCCCCCCCAAAAAAAAAAAACCAACAAACCCCAACCATTAGTGCTTCTATCTAGAAATCGCTTCAATCCAGCCCTCAACAGCGCTTAGCTTACTAATTCGTTGACTTCTTCACCATTCTGTCTAGGACCATATTCTATTGGCCCTTAATTTTCTCGCCTAGAGTCATCTTCAACACTACCCCCATGGATGTTACCTTTTGGGTTGCTACAAGCACTGTCATACAAAATTTCAAGTTAGAAACTCCATATTTTATTGGTATATTCTAATCCAGTGTTAAGAAAGTTAATATGGAAGTAGGAGGAGAAAAAGAAAAAGAATAGATGCATTATGTAAGAGATTAGGAGATTTGTGGTTGAAGGAGAAAGAAGTTGTGCTAATGGATGATTTTCCATTATATAAAGAAAAAGAGTGTGACTTAGTACTGTCGCGACCAAATTTTCGGGTGAACCACCTAGGGTTTGGCTAATGGATTACTAAGCCTAAACTTAGCTCGGGCTCTCCCAAGCTCATATCAATTTGCAACTTGGGTTCAAGTTCTTAACATGAAATTGATTTTAAATTAGGAGTCACCACTAATCTATTTTCGGTGGGTCGATTAGAAACTCAAGTAAAGTAACGGGATATTTACTTTACTCCTACGAACCAGAGATTGTGAGTTCGGGGACTTGGTTACGCTAGATTTCTCTAACGCCCTTTCGGTACATTTCTCTTTTATTTTGAAAAAAAAAAGTTTTGGCAAGCGGCTTGAATTGATTTTAATTTACCTCCCTAACATGTGAGGCGATCATGTAGGTGCGCAAACCACCAATTTAACACTCAAGAAAGCAAATAAAAAGATGTAGAACTTACCTTATAGCAACGAAAGTATCTGCAATGTTAGATCAGAATTCACATCAACAATCCTAGATATGATTTCTAATTAACATGCAATCACTCAAAAAAAAAAATTTGTTTCATTTATTTAATGAGAATCATGTTTTTGTTAGAAAAAAAACTCATTTATTGTTTTGAAGTTGACAAAACCTTTCCAGGTCCATATCGGAAGATCTCAAGACTTTATTATCAAAGTCTAAAGACCGACAGACCACCAGATTTTAATCTCAAAGTCTATCATCACTGATAGTTCCAGACTGAAGTATGAAGATTTATCCGATCGCAGGATTATTATCCAGATGAAGATTATCTTCAAAGTTTCGTTTCGTATAGTTATTGGAAGATCTTATAGCTGGATTTCACAAATACTTGATTGATTATTCCTATTGGAAACTACTTCAATATGAAGATATTTGAAAGGCAAGCTAAACTTGGAAGGTTCTACTTATGGAAACTCAAGATCCTGATTTGTATGGGCGAGCAGGATTGACAGGCTTTCAATACAAATTATCTAACGACTCGAGATCACCTTAATTGATTATGTCAAACGGGTAAATTGGAAGAATTCCTTTGGAAAGTGCCAACGATCGAGAAGGCATGAAGAAGTATTTAAAGATTGACTCTTTGGTTGTTCGATACGGTGCTTGAGAGAGAATTCCAAAGTTTGAAGCTTTCTAATCTCTTGCTTTTTCATTCACCGAGCTGAATGTTGTATACAAAAGAGAGAAACTCTTAGTGAGACTATGTGAGAGTTAGATAAAGATTCATCACTGTGATAGTCGAGATCACAAGCTATAACATCTCTTTTGATCCTTAGTGGACTCCAGCCAATAGGCTATCAACGAGGAGAGTGGACGTAGGCTTGGTCTAAGCCGAACCACTATAAACTCTGTGTTCATTTTCTCTTATCCCTGAACTTCTTACTTTTGTTTAATGATTGTTTATTTGCTTAAAGTTGAAATACGCTTATTGTCTAACATCTTCTAAAAGCAAACTACTTTCATTGAGTCCTGCAAAAAAAAAATTATTTACACCTATTCACCCCCTTTAGGTGTATTCACTAGCCATTTCAATTGGTATCAGAGTTTGTGTGCTTATTTTGTTGAAGTGTTTTTACTTCTTAAGCTAAAGATCTATGGCTAGTATTTTGGCTCTAGGACTGGTTGAAGGCCAAAGCAATACCAGACCTCCTTACTTTGATGGGAAAGAATACAACGTATGGAAAAACAAGATGAAAGCATTCCTAAGATCGAAAGATTCTTTAGAATGGGATGTGGTAGAAAAATGGATTATTCCTAAAGTCACATCAACTTCAGAAAAAGGAAAGGAGATTGAGGATGCTGGCGAAATAAGACAAGCAGAAATATCCAAGAGACAAGCTCTTGATGCTAAAGCCATTTATTCCTTATATTGTGCTTTATCTCCTACTGAATATAATAGAATTTCATCTTGTGAAACAGCAAAAGAAGTTTGGGACATGTTGCACGTTACCTATGAAGGAACTGATTGAGTTAAAGAAACAAAGATCAATATTCTACTCGGACAATGTGAAGCCTTCAAGATGAAGCCTGGAGAATCCATTACAGACATATTTAGTCGTTTCACAGAAATTGTGAATGGACTAGCATATCATGGACAGCCAATCTCAGGACAGATGAAAGTCAACAAGTTGCTGCAAGGACTCTCCAAAGATTGGAATCACATAAAAACTTCAATAAGAGAAACCCAAATGATCATGCCTCTCTCAGTGGATGAACTAGTAGGCACACTTCAATCATATGAAGTGGAACAAATCAATGAGGAAGAAGATCCTAAAGGTAAGAAGTCAATTGCTTTAAAGTCTAATGATGATTCTGATGATACAGATTCAGAAGATGACCTGGACGATGAGGAATTAGCACTCATGATTAGGAAGTTCAAAAAGTTAAATAGAAAAGGAAGAAAGTACAATTGGAGGAAGCAGGGTACTCAAAGATTTCAAAATAAATCAACTGAAGACAATGAGACCGACAAAGATGTTATTTGCTTCAAATGCAAGAAAAAAGGACACATCAGACCCAACTGTCATCTATTGAAGAAAAAGAAGGGAAATACAGAGAAATTCAAAAAGGCTTTCCAAGCAAAGACTTGGAGCGACATTGAATGTGAAGAGAGTGATGAAGAATATGCCAACATTTGTTTAATGGAAAATTCAAAATCAGACTCAGACTCAGACAAGGAAATCGAGGTTAGTAATTTTAAATTCCTGTTAAAGTTTCAAAATATATTGATGAACTCTGTCTTAGTCTCAAGGTATCTCTTAAAAGAATTTCTGAACTAAAGAAGAAAAATTCCACACTGAAGCAACAGGAAATTTGTTGGAAATAAATATTTGAAAATCTAAACAAAAACTTTGTTGTTCTAAAAGAAAATGCAGATTCTCTTTCGAAGGAAAACATCTTTTTGAAAGAAGATTTTCAAATATCACAAAGAAGTTTTCATTTGGATCTGAAAAGCTAGATAAAATTCTTTCAATTCAAAGACCTTATTTCAACAAATCAGGTCTAGGAATGACACTAGAAACTATTCCTTTAATTGACTTTCCAAAAGTAAAAAATAGAATCAAATAAAGACCTACAAAAACCTTTTACAAAAATCATTTTCAAAAAGTTTTTGTAAAACCCGTTGGCCGATGTGCTCTCAAATGTTCAAAGTGTAATAGCTCAGAACATTTCGAGAATGATTGTCCTAAAGTTTGGAAACCTGTTAAGAGAGACTGGGCAAAGACTGTTTTTTGGAACTAACTCCCCTAAACCCAAGAAAATGTGGGTACCAAAGAAAACTCGAAATCTTCTTATATCTACAAGTCACTATCAAGAAAAAGATCAAATGGTATTTGGATAGTGGCTGTTTGAGACATATGACAGGAGATTCGGACTACTTTATAAAGCTTACTCAAATAAATGGTGGAAAAGTTTCTTTTGGTGGAAATAGCAAAGCAAGAATCGTTGGATGTGGAACTGTGAAGATTGGAAGTCTCATAATCAACAACGTTTCCTTGGTGGAAGGCTTGAACTATAATCTACTCAGCATAAGTCAATTATGCGACACTAGGATTAAAAATCAACTTCCAAGAAGGCATTTGCTCGGGAACTAGTAAAGATTTGTCTCAATCTTTTACTGGACGAAGACATGGAAACATCTATCTACTGGATATAAAACCAGAAAGCTCTCAGTGTCTAATTTCTATTCAAGATAAAGAAAATCTTTGGCATCGAAAGCTTGGTCATGTCAATATGAAGCAGATAGCCAAAATTTCCTCCAAGAAGCTTGTTCGTGGACTACCCAACTTGAGTTATCAAAAGTCCGAATTATGCACACCATGTGTTTTGGGAAAATAGGTTAGAAGCTCCTTTAAACCTATAAATCAAGTTTCTACTAATTGTGTTTTGCAGCTTCTGCATATGGATCTTTTTGGACTAACTAGAACTCAAAGTATTGGTGGAAAGAAATATTGCTTAGTAATTGTGGATGATTACTCTCGCTTTACATGGGTATTCTTCTTGGCAAGTAAGTCTAAAGCATTTTCTCACTTTTCAAAGTTTGGCAAGAAAGTTCAAAATGAGAAAAGTTATGTTATTTCAAGCATGCAAACAGATCATGGAGGTGAGTTTGAAAATCAGGACTTTGCAAATTTTTGTGATGAATTTGGTTTACAACATATTTTCTCATCACCATATACTCCAGAGCAAAATGGGGTTGTGGAAAAAAAGAATAGATCGCTGCAGGAAATGGCAAGAACTATTTTAATTGAAAGCAATGTTTCTTCTCATTTTTGGGCTGAAGCAGTTTTTACAGCTTGTTATATCATTAACAAAGTATTTTTTTTGACATATTTTAGAGAAAACTCCTTATGAGGTGTTAAAGGAAAAAAACCAAATGTTTCTTATTTTCATGTGTTTGGTTGCAAGTGTTTTATTTTGAAAAATGCAAATGATTGAATCGGTAAGTTTGAAGAAAAGTCAGATGAAGGAATTTTTCTCGGCTACTCAACAACAAGCAAAGCCTACAGAATATTCAACAAAAGGACTCAATCTGTTGAAGAGTCTATGAATGTCAAGTTTCAAGACTCCATACAAAACCAAGTGGTAAAGACTCAACTTGAAGAGACTAAACCTGCTCGAGATGTTACAAAGTCTACTCCCCAGCAGAAGTTCAGACTCCTGAAATTCAACAACAAGAAGAACCAAAAGATTCAATTGAAGGAGAGGATGAGCATACTCACAAATCAACTAGCAACTGGAAGCACAAGTCTAGTCATTCCAAAGAACTTATCATTGGCAACATTGATGAAGGAATTCGTACCAGATCCAAAAGGCGAGAAGAGTATAGTGCTTTGGCACTAATTTCTGAAGTTGAACCCAAAAGTATAGAAGAAGCCTTGGCTGATGAAAACTGGATTGAAGCTATGCAAGAAGAACTCAGACAGTTCATCATCAACGATGTTTGGGAGCTAATTCTTAAACCAAAAGGTAAATCTATTATTGGAGCTAGATGGATTTTCAGGAACAAAGTGGACGAGAAAGGAAAAGTGATCAGGAACAAAGCAAGACTCGTGGCCAAAGGATACACACAAGAAGAAGGGATAGACTATGACGAGACCTATGCACCAGTAGCGAGGTTAGAAACAATTAGATTATTACTTGCTTTTGCTTACTTTAAAAGTTTCAGGTTATTCCAAATGGATATAAAGAGTGCCTTTCTAAATGGATTTATCCAAGAAGAAGTCTATGTGGAACAACCACTTGGTTTTGAAGATCCAAGAAAGCCAAACTCAGTCTACAGACTGAAAAAGGGTCTGTATGGACTGAAGCAAGCACCTAGAGCCTGGTATGAAAGGCTAAGTAATTTCTTAACTCAAAATGGATTTGTTAAAGGAAAAGCAGATACTACCTTGTTTATTAAAAGAGAAGGTAAAGACTTTATACTTATTCAAATTTATGTTGATGATATTATCTTTGGATCACCTAATGAAAGTCTATGCAATAAGTTTTCTAGATGCATGGAGGATAAATTCAAAATGAGTATGATGGGTGAGCTAAATTTCTTTTTGGGATTACAAGCAAAACAGTCAAAGGAAGGAATTTTCATTCACCAAGAGAAGTATGCGAAAGATCTCATCAAGAAGTTGGATTGGAAAACTGAAAAAAGATAGAAACACCTATGTCAAGCTCTTCAAAGCTGGATAAAGATGAATAAGGAAAGACTGTGGATCAAAAGCTATACAAGAGCATTATTGGATCACTTATTTATCTTACTGCATCTAGACCTGACATTTTATTTAATGTTTGCATCTGTGCTAGATTCCAATCAAATCCCAAAGAATCTCATCTCAGTGCAGCAAAGCGAATCATCAAATACGTTGCAACTGCTCCAAAGCTAGGACTGTGGTATCCCAAAGAAGGAGACTTTACTCTCCTTAGATATTCAGACGTAGATCTTGCAGGATGCAAAGTGGATAGAAAAGCACTTCTGGTACATGTCAATTGCTTGGCAACAAGCTGGTATCATGGTTTTCAAGAAAACAGAGTATCGTAGCTCTTTCAATAGCTGAAGCGAAATATGTGGCACTTGGAAGTTGCTGTTCTCAAATATTATGGATGAGACAATAGCTTAGAGACTTTGGAGTTGAAGAATCATGCACTGAAATCAAATGTGACAACACAAGCGCCATCAATCTTACAAAGAATCCAATTCTTCATTCAAAAGCAAAGCATATAGAAATACATCATCATTTTATTAGAGATCATGTTCAGAATGGAGAAATTTTGATTCAATTCATTGACTCGAAGAATCAACTGGCGGACATATTTACAAAGTCACTGGATAAAAGCTTATTTGAGTCTATTCGTGCAAGACTGAACATTCTATCTTTTGCCAGGTAAAGTCTGAAGGTGCTCGGACTCGGGAATTTCCGATGTTACGACTATAAGTAAATTTCTTCTAATTTAATGGGAAGTTATTTTTGGATAAAATTTTGAAAAGATACGTTATCCTTTAAATTGCTTTTCTCCTATTTCATTTTTAGAAATTATCTTTATTGACATTTGTTCATTTTCAAAAAGGCAGTTATTATTTTTTTTTTTAAAAGGCAGTTATTATTGAAAAAGGTAGTTTTTCATTTTCAAAAAAGGCTGTTTTTACTTGCGACACTTCGTATACCTACTTTATATATTGTCGAAACACATCTTCTCCATTTACGCTCTCTTTTTGAAACCCTAGAATACTATGATCTTACTTTTTCTCATCTACTTGAGTTTCATACAAAAAGTTTTAACCTTTTCGAAAGAGCAAGTTCGAGAAATTCTCCTAGACTTTGACAATGTCTTCCCACAGAAAGTCTTCAAGAATCGTGAATCGGGGACCACAACGTATGTGTGAGGGACCTACACATTTCGATCTGATCGAGGAAGAAAATTCTCCTCAACAACGACAACAACAGCAACAACCAAGATAACATTCTCAATCGCGTCAACAAGCAGCACAAGATTCTCCTCCACAGCAAGAACAGGAAGAGGTCAATGAAGACGTTGAACCTGTAAGGACTCAAAAACCCCATTTTATCTATAGATTGTATTCGAACTTGAAGAGGGGTGGTTCTGCTATGAACTTGATCGATGAGTTCTTAAAAGCGCATGGTTACAGAAATGAGACCTTTTTCTTAAACACTATGGAAAGATTAGGCATTGCGCCTCAGGGTTTGGCATAATGGTTGTTTGAAAATTTTCCTAGTGATCTGAGATTCGGTCAGCCAAAGGAGAAGGGCGACGATGAAAGAATGTTTTTTTAATTTTCAGCCCAGGATGGGCGTTGCTGCGAAGGTTGGTGGTGAAGGGACGAACTTATTTCGTTCCAAGGACCATAAAAAGTGTTACTCGAGTTTGCTGAAAAGAGGGGTTATGCATCCCAGAAGCGTGGATTTCGATTTTCTTGACTCCTTGAAGGTTAATTTGTGGGAAAAGTTTGGTTTGCTTCAACTCGAACGATTTTGCACCCAGACGACCGTTGCATATCCCGAACTCACTGCCTATTTTTATTCAAATATGTCATTTATATATGCGAATAAATTTAGTTTTTTCTATGAGGGACAAAGAGTTCGCAGTTGATGTTGACACTTTGGCTAACTTAATTGGTGTGGAAAGAGGAAGATTCCAACCAATCGATGTGTCTCATGCCCATGCTACCTTGTCCATTGTAAATGACAGAATGGTCAAAGGCAAGATTTCTTATTCAAGAATGAATGCCTATAATATTCTTCTTCACAAGGTGGTGATTAATTGCATCAGGCCAAAGTCTACCTCAAAGATAAATGTTTCTCGTTCTGAAGCGAAGCTCATGTACGCGATCATCTCTGGCCGTAAGTTCTCTCTTCCTCACACAATTCTTATGCACATGTATAGAACTGTGGTGAAAGACGAGGGACAACTTTCCTACTCAGCGCTTATCTCACAACTCTTCAAGCATTTCAAGATCAATCTTCTTGCTCCTCTTTGTGCTAGAACCATTGCTCCAAATGGTTATGGGTCTTAAAATGGTTTCTAAGATGAGATTGAAGGAACTAAGCAAGGAGCTGGAGCGCTTTAAGGAGAAGTCCCCTGTGAAGGCAAAGCAAGACTCTGCTGCAAAGAAACGGAAAGGCAAGGAGCCCATGACAGAACCAATGAAGAAAAGGAGATCTCTCATCTTGGAAGACGAAGAAGAAGATGATGATGATCTCACTATCTCAGCTCTTGCCCTGCGAAATCTACAAAGTTATGTGAGCCATACAGAGAACAGAGATAGAGAAGGAATAAAGAAAAGAGGCGAAGAAAGAAAAGAAAGAGAAAAAGAAGCACAAGAAGGAAGAAGAAGCAAAGAAGAAAGGAGTCGCGATGACTGTTTTGAACCAACATTTGCTGCATCATTGTCCGATAATTCGGAGAAGACAAGGAGTGGAAAGACTGGAGAACAACATCGCTACAATGCTGAAGCAGAGCAAGAAGAAGAAGAAGAAGAATAGCATATCTCTCCACTTGAAGGCATGAAGACAAGGGAAGGTGGTGAAAAACAAGGTACTTCTTCACCCATCTTTGCTAGTGAATGCCTCTCAATTCCTCGAAGCAGATTTCGAGGCATACACTCCAAGTCATGATGATAGAACAATTGATGTTCCCCCTCGTGTTCAAACTCCTGCAACTGATTCGGCTGGTCCCAGCTCTACTGCAAATCACTCTGCAGATTTTTACAGAGTGATGGAGCTTCTCTTAGAATTAAAGGGACATCAATATGCTTTCGAGTTTGATATGAAGCATATGTTGATAGTTTTCAAGACATCTACAGACTCTCTTCAAGATCATATCCAAGCCTTAAAGCTTCAACTGCAAGAACAGGCAAAGGATGCGGATATTCAACAGCTTAAGGAGTCTTTGAAGAAGCTTGAAGACACTGTCAAGTCCATGGGGGATTTCCAACTCGTTCGTATCCCCAAGCAGCCCTGATTTTCTCCAACTCTTTTCAATCGTTTACCTTCACTTTTTGCTGATGACAAAAAGGGGGAGAGTTTGAGTGCAGATTTGCATTTTGATTTGATTATGGTTTTATTGACTTTGGACTTTACTTTCTGTGGACTTTTTTATTATGGTTTGGTTTGTCATTTGACTTTGGATATTGTTAATCTTTTTTATGCTTGCAAGAGCAGTGATTTATTTTGCGATACTACTTATAACTGGTTTGGACTAACATGTGATATGTGATTGCAGAATCAAAGTTTTCAAAGTCCTAATCAATTTTATAAGATATTATAAGTACTGTTTTGCAGGTTAAGAAGTTTTCCAAATTTGCAGGAAAGTTTTGTCACCATCAAAAATGGGGAGATTGTTAGAGAAAACTCATTTATTGTTTTGAAGTTGACAAAACCTTCGGAGACCTCAAGACTTTATTGTCAAAGTCTAAAGACCGACAAACCACCAGATTTTAATCTCAAAATTTATCCTCACTGACAGTTCCAGACTAAAGTATGAAGATTTATCCGATCACGGGATTATTATCAAGATGAAGATTATCTTCAAAGTTTCGTTTCGTATAGTTATTGGAAGATCTTATAGCTGGATTTCACAAATACTTGATTGATTATTCCTATTGGAAACTACTTCGATATGAAGATCTTTGAAAGGCGAGCTAAACTTGGAAAGTTCTACTTATGGAAACTGAAGATCCTGATTTGTATGGGCGAGCAGGATTGACGGGCTTTCAACACAAATTATCTAACGACTCGAAATCACCTTAATTGATTCTGTCAAACGGGTAAATTGGAAGAATTCCTTTGAAAAGTGCCAACGGTCGAGAAGGCATGAAGGAGTATTTAAAGATTGACTCTTTGGTTGTTCGATACGGTGCTTGAGAGAGAATTCCAAATTCTGAAGCTCTCTAATCTCTTGCTTTTTCATTCACCGAGCTGAACGTTGTATACAAAAGAGAGAAACTCTTAGTGAAACTATGTGAGAGTTAGATAAAGACTCATCACTGTGATAGTCGAGATCACAAGTTGTAACATCTCTTTTGATCCTTAGTGGAATCCAGCCAATAGGCTGTCAACGAGGACAGTGGACGTATGCTTGGTCTAAGCCGAACCACTATAAACTCTGTATTCATTTTCTCTTATCCCTGAACTTCTTACTTTTGTTTAACGATTGTCTATTTTCTTAAAGTTGAAATACGCTTATTGTCTAACATCTTCTAAAAGCAAACTATTTTCATTGAGTCCTGCGAAATTTTTTTATTTACACCTATTTACCCCCTCTAGGTGTATTCACTGGCCCTTTCAGCTTTATGCAATGCATGCTACTAATCTAACATGAAATGATATGATATAGTAGTATAGCCTAAACTATATGAGTGAGTAAAATAATTTTTTTCTGTGCTTTCTTAATGAACATGCAATAATTAAATATGCAATCTAAATTAACCAAAATGACCTAATCTTAATGACGGGCAATTTCTAATTAAATGAATCTAGCAACAATCACTAAATAACGTGCATTTCATGAACCTAATTTTATATGACGTGTCCATGATTTTTTATTTTCTTAATAAGCACGCAATCTATCCTAATATGCAATGACGTGAAAAGAATGCCTTAATTCTAATTTTTTTCTTTTTTTCTTTTATGAAATTCGAAATTAAAATTGACATGTAATTAAACGTGCAATTCAAATTTTTTTAAAAAGAACTAACATCCTAAATGAATGCATTTTTTTGATTCTTTTCGTTTTTTTAAAAAATTCGAAATAAAATCCCTATTCTAAATATGCAAGATAACAAGAAATATTCTAAAACAAACCTAATCCTAATTCAAACATTTTTGGATTTTTTTTTACGAAAATAAAATTGATTCAACCAACGCAATAGCAAATCAGACAATATAGGATTGATATCCATAAATTGACGAACCATATCACGCGTATGAAATCGGGTTGGTTAATTTTAAATAAATTGCGAATCGAATCTCGAGCGGGAGATCGGATTAACGATTTTTCCAGCGATTATGAGTCGGATTTCAGACGCAAAAATCGGAATGTCAATCCCTAATTTGAGAGGCTATTTCATATTGGGAATCTCAACATTACATTAAAGAATAATTCTACTAAAAAAGCAAAGTATAAAAAAATAGTAAAAATACAATAAATAAATAAATAAACTACCTAATGTTTTTTTCTTTTCCTTTTGTTTTTCTTTCCAAAGACCCTTAGGAGCTTCGTGGTGGTCACCGAAGGTGATGGGTCGCCGGCGTTTGAAGCTTCGGCGAAGTGCGGCAGCCGGCGTGCAGGCGGACCGGCTCGGCGGTGGTCCAGTAAAGGAGCAGGTTGTCACGGGCGTTGCTGGCGACGGACGGGCAAGCAGGGGCAGAGCAGAACAGAGGGGCTCAGGCAGCAGGACGTCGAGTGAGCAGGGGCGGCCGGTCCTGGCGTCGTGATTTGCAGCAGTGGTACAGAGCAGATGGACTCGCGGTCTGGTGAGGGGAGGCGTCAGCAAGCAGCTCCGGTGCAGCAGATAGGGGTGAAGATCGACTGAGGCCCGGTGGGCTTCGTCAGGCTGGTGGAGCATATCGGCGAGGCAGCAGCAGTTTCGCGGGGGCGACGAGGCTAGAGCGCAGATCGCGGGTCGTCGGGTCGCGGAGGCACGCGAGTACAGGCGGGAGTAGCGATGTTGAACAGGTTGCAGGTCAGGCGGAGCAGGAGTAGCGCCGGAAGCGTAGGTCGCAGCAGCAGGGGACGACTCGTGGAGAAGGCGTAGCAGGACAGAGCGGCTGAGCGGCCCGAGCGTCGCGGAGGGGTGTTCGGAGTGACGATGGCCGACGGTAGTGATGGTGGGCTTCGTGCGGCGAGGGAGGCTAGCGGGTGTTGCAAGTCGCGAGGGAACGAGCGGCGGCTACGGCGGTTCGGCGAAGGATCGAGTGCTGCGGCGTAGAGGTGATGAGCAGTAGCAGCGGGAGGAAGCTCTGGAGAAGACGAACAGTAGCTATTTTCCTCTTTTTTTTCTCTCTCTCTCTCTCTCTCCGTCACTCTCACCTGTCTCCCACGTCTTCTCTCTCTGTCTCCTCTCTGTCTGCTGCTGTGCTCTAGTGCACTTTTCAGCAGAAGGAGAAATCCCTGCTGACTTTTCCCTTCCCCCAACGACGGAACAAAAGGAAAAATCAAGGGAGAGATTTTTCTTCTTTTTTTGTGCTGAGACTTTTTTTGACCTAAACTCGAGAGAAGCCCCTTATGCGACCATATATTCAATGTATGTAGCCCCCAAAACCCTACACGAATAATCTATTTATAAGTCACAAACTAGGATTTTAATTTTTCCAAATCGATATCCACAAAGATTGCTTTTCCGAACGCAATATTTGTTTTTCCCATTTTTCCTATCCAAAAAAATTCATCATATCCCAGAAAAAGTTTCAAATTCCTATTTTTCACGAGATAATTTTTTATCATAAACAAAACGGGCTTGAGCCAATTTACTCGCTTCATAGGCTTAGTCCGACCTGTCAATTTAAAGCTCAGAACCACTAATTCAAACCTATTCATCACCGGTCGAATAAATAAATGAAAAAATACAAATTAAAAATAAATGCTCATAAATCTATATGCTATGCAATTAATATATTTATTTTTAGGGATAAAATTAACCCATAATTTTCTATGCAATAAATAGATGACCGGATCACCAAAATTTAGGTGTCAACAACTGCCCCTCTTTGAAGGTGAGCTCGTAAAGGTTGCCTTCAAAGATAAATTGAGACCTAAATTTTGACCATGCACATGCAATGAATGATTTTTTTTATTGGAAAATGATTCACATTTTAAAATGCAATCTATATGATGCATAGTAATACATGATGTGAAAGGAAAGAACGTATCTATAGTTACTTACCAATCAGTGAGGTAGAGCATCTTAAGGTACACGATAAATTCCCATTTACTCCATAAGTACCCAGTTTTCACTCAGGTTCCTTGAAGAGTCTAACAGGTAATAAATTGAGACATCGAGACTGAGAAGAACATTCACATCCAAAGTGAAATATTCAACGAAAAGAATTGAGACATCCAGATCCAAACTAAGATGTCAAGATTTTTAAACTCGAAATACCTAGATCTAGACTAAGGTATAACGAGAAAGATTGAAAAACATTCACATCCAAAGTGAAATGTTTAAATGAAAATAATCAAGACATTCGGGTCCAGACTGAGATGTCATGATTTTTGAAGCTCGAAATACCTAGATCCAGATTAAGATATAACGAGAAAGGTTGAAAAAACATTCACATCCGAAGTGAAATGTTTAGACGAAAATAATTAAGACATCCAGATCCAAACTGAGATGTCAAAATTTTTCAATCTGAAATACCTAGATCTAGACTAAGGTATAACAAGAAAGATTGAAAAACATTCACATTCAGAGTGAAATGTTTAAATGAAAATAATCAAGACATCCGGGTCCAGACTGAGATGTCATGATTTTATAAGCTCGAAATACCTAGATCCAGACTAAGGTATAACCAGGAAGATCGAAGAACATTCATATCCAGAGTGAAATGTTCAACGAAAATAATCAAAACATCTAGGTCCAGACTGAGATGTCATGATTTTGGAAGCTCGAAATACCTAGATCCAAACTAAGGTAAAACGAGGAAGATCGAAGAACATTCACATCCAGAGTGAAATGTTCAACGAAAAGAATTAAGACATCCAGATCCAGACTGAGATGTCAAGATTTTGGGACTTTGGGATACAAAAGCACGCCAGGTCGATAAAAGAAATCCGGGCTACGAAAGCACCCCGGTTCGATAAAATGAACTCTAGGCTACAAAAGCACACCAGATCAATATAAATGAACACCAGGCTACGAAAGCACGCCGGGTCGATAAAGAGGAACTATGGGCTACAAAAGCACGCCGGGTTAAGAACTCCGGGCTACGGAAGTACGCCGGGTCGATTAAAGGGACATCGGGCTACGGAAGCACGCCGAGTCAATGAAAAAGGGACACTAGGCTACGAAAACACACCAGCTCAAGAACTCCAGGCTATAAAAGCACGCCGGGTTGATAAAAAGGGACAACGGGCTACGAAAGCACACTGTGTCAATTAAAAAGGACTCTGGGCTACGGAAGCACGCCAGGTCAGTGAAAAGGGTTTCGGGGTACAAAAGCACACCGATGTCAATATGAAGGAACTCCGAGCTACGGAAGCATGCCGGGCCAATAAAAAGAGACAACGAGCTACGAAAGCATGCTATGTCAATTAAAAGGGACTCTGGGTTACGGAAGCACACCGGGTCAGTGAAAAGGGCTTCGGGCTACAAAAGCACGTCGAATCTCAAGGCTTCAATGAGCAACTTGAACGTCAAGTATTACTTGGTCTTCAAGGAAATATTACCTGTCTGAGATGATTAGAGCAAAAACTGATATGCATTCATTAAAGACGTAGACAATTTGAGCTACTCTAGAATGCACATTTCAAAGTTCAGTTGGGTTTTAATCTATTTAATCAAGGTTTATGCATAATGACTTTACCATATTTGCATCACCCAAATTTTCACAAGAGAGAATTGTCGTTCAAGACATTGGCATGGATTTCTTAAGAATACTAAATGAGAGACTTTCAATTAGAAAGGACTTTCACTCACTCTCATTCAGAAGGGTTATTTTAAGAGAATCACTCAACCTCACCATCATTTTATCAACAAGGGTCCGAGTATTCTCGCAAGTAGTACAATCTTACCAATATGAGAGGTCTTTAATAGGGACCGTAATGTGGGCTTAGTCAACGGCTTAACAAATTGACTATTTGAGTCAAGGAAATTGAAAGAACAATTCTGTAATCATCTCCGGGTTTACAAGTCAAGAACCCTGCAAAATGAGAAAGAAATAATCTTGCTCGCACTTCTTCAAGCGATGCTTACAAACATATGAACTCTCATGTTAATTCCAGTGTCATAATCTGAATAGACTTTGTAAGGGACGTAACATAGGCTGGGTTCATTGGTTGAGAAACGAAAGGATCATTAGGCTCAAAATATGTGTAAAGGGTGAGAGTTGATGATTATCTTGGCATCTCCAATTTTCTTCTTCACCATCGAAGATTTTCTTCATACCAAAACTCCATTTAGTGTAATATCTCAGCATTTGAGTTTTTAGTACAACCCTATTGGGGATCCAACTTCAACCAATGTTTGATTTTTTTTTTTTTTGGCATTGGCCTTGCTTTTACTAGGCACACTATTTTTTTGTGTCCCTTAGTTCTATTTTGATTTCAATTCTTGCGCACAATGCATGCGTCAAGCAATTACACTTTGAATGACACTTAAACTTTTCAAGAGTCTTCGTATGCCTTTTTGCCTTGCCCCAGTATAGGGGATGATCACCAACTGGGTTTAAAGAAATGAAATTGCAGGCTCAAGTGGGCTATGCAAAGAATATAAGTATGTAGGATAGAGAAATAAATGCTCTTCGTCATCCTAAAGCACTTAAATTACCACATGAATTCAATGTAATAGCACGACTTGAAGATTAATGCAAGTGAGAGCAAGAAAATTTCTTTCCATTTTCTTCATCTCATGATGCTATCTTACCCTCCGATTTGCCCCGATGTGGGGTAGTTCTTAACAGGGGCAATTTGAAAAGAAATCTCCACAAGTGTATAAGGCTCAAAGAACTTAAGCAATGGATTACCTATAGTATTTGGGATAGAGAAATGAATTGCCCCTCATCATTTCGATTGTTGTACCTTTCGCGAGAAAACTTTTTACCTTGCGGATATGGAACTTTTTACACTCATCACACAAGTGTATAAGTAGGGGACTGTGTATAGGTTAGAGCTTGCCTTTCATCATCCTGACACGTCTCATTTCGCATTCTGAAGCATTTGATCCCTCCAATGAATTGTCCTATCTTGACAAATCTCCACATAAAATTGGTGAATTAAATAGGTAAAATCACTATGGAAATTTTCTTTTCAAAAGAGTCCAGCAATTTTAAGTATGAAAAGCTTTTGTGACTTCAACACAAACAATTTACCACACTCAAAACATGGTTTTAAGCATTAATTCAAGAGATTGCCCCATGAAGGGATTGCCTCAGCAATGAATGTCCTTGGATTATCCCCTATCAATCAAGACTGAGAATCCGATCTTTGATTTGATGAATACTCCATTCTTGCTTTTGCCCCTGCACAAACAACGTGCATGAATAGGATACTATGCAATATCAAAGTAAATTCAAATTACACCTCCATTTTAGCTCGAATCGAGATTTCATCTCAATCATGTCACTATTAAAATCTATAGTGCCCCTAATTCGTCATCTTAGTATTATGATGTGAACCCTCCAGGTCAGATATGCTTCCTTCCAGGTATGTCATTAATCTCTTCATGGTGTCATCAAATTCCACTACCATAGGAAAATGAGACAATTCAAATGTTCTCTTGGCTCTCTTCCTTAGGTTGCAATGTCTCACTGAAGATAGAGTGTCTATGCCATCACAATACTTTTGCTTGACGAGATAAGTCACAGTAGCAGACAATTCGTCAACTTGACTTTGGAGGCGTGCAATTCGGTTGTTCATGTCATTGTCAATATCATCAATACAGTTCGACACCTCGTTTTGATCCATCATTTTTGCTCTCGATCGTGTACGAATGGGTGAGCAGGATCGCTCCTTAATCACCTAATTTGAATGAACGAGAACATGTAAGCATGAGGTGTAAATAGAGAGCCAATCCATGACAATGATCTAATTTTTTCATTTGTTCATGAAAAGTTCGTACAAGAAGGGAATTTCTTAAAAAAAGGGCTAGAAAAATAGACACCCTAGTTTTTTTCCCAAACGATTCATTTCATGACAATTTCCTCATTTCATCTCTAATTGACAAAGGAGTTAAATCAATGATTGACCTAAATTGTCATGGACCGACCAAAAGTATGACAAAGTAAGTAAATTGCATAATATAGGGATAGAAGACTTACTATACCAAGGAAAATCAGTGGCAATCACATAGACATGCACATGAGATGTGAGGCTCGATTTCTACTCTAGATAGGCTTAGCAAAGTGAAGCCACAAGGATAATCAGACTAGTCGCGAGCGTGCGGACTAAGTCGGGTCTTCATGACTTTGGCTTGATCAAAGAGCCGACTTGGGTCGCGGGCATGCGGTCGAAGTGGTATCCATCTCAATACCATCCTAGATGATTCTATGCGGCCCAAGTCCGACAGCAAGTTGTGTGTGCAATAGTGTAATGTAAATGCATAAGCATGCACAACAGTTTATATCAAGCAACATTTCATAAATGAAAGTAAACCATACATTCCTACACCTCCCTGTAAAACAAAGGTTAGCAAACACTTCCCCTTATACCTCCCATCCTGCAAGAACATTTAACACCTTAAATGTTAGGGACGAACCTAGGATCCTCGCTGCCAAACAATTTTTTTCAAAAGAAGAGAAAATTGGCCTAAGTCCACTAAGAATTTTAACTCAAGTCCCAGTGGAGTCGCCAAGATGTCACGACCAAATTTTCGAGTGAACCACCTAGGGTTTGACTAATGGATTACTAAGCCTAAACTTAGCTCGGCTCTCCCAAGCCCATATCAATTCGCGACTTGGGTTCAAGTTCTTAACATGCAATTGATTTTAAATTAGGAGTCTCCATTAATCTATTTCAGCGAGTCGATTGGAAACCTAAGTAAAGTAATGAGAGATTTACTTTACTCCTATGAATCAGATATTGTGAGTTTGGGAACTTGGTTACACTAGATTTCTCTAACGCCCTTTCGGTACCTTTCTCTTTTATTTTGAAAAAAAAAAAATGTTTTGGCAAGCGGCTTGAATTGATTTTAATTTACCTCCCTAACATGTGAGTCGATCATACGGGTGCGTAAACCACCAATTTAACACTCAAGAAAGCAAATAAAAATATTCAGAAATTACCTTATAGCAATGAAAGCATCTGCGGTGTTAGATCAGAATTCACATCGACAATCTTAGATATTATTTCTAATTAACACGCAATCACTCAATTTTTTTTGGATAAGATAAGTGAACAGTAACTTGCTACAGTGAAAATGTACGGACATCGGCTTTTTAGCGGTCTCGTCCGTCACGAGCATTGTAGTCATAGTCTGAGTCATCTGAGCTATGTGATGTTGCTAGAAGATGTGCCTCATATTTTTGTTCAAGAGCTTCAAGATCTTCTAGCGAGAGGATTTGGTTCAGTTTTCTTGATGAGGATGCTTCTACATGAGTCCAGTGGGATGCTTCTTCTCGAGCCCAGTCTGTATTGTCACGTACTGCAGTGTCTGCAGGAATGCTTGGCTGGGGCCGATTGGACGGTTGTGCATAGAAAGATGTGTCCATGTTTTGAGATAAGGATGACGGTCCTGGATCATAGGGATCTTGGGAAAGAGGACCTCCCCATTGTGCATAGGGGTCCTGAGTGGATTGGACAATGTCATCTGTATCTGTCATTTCATTATCTTGGGATGACGCAGCTTGTCTATTTTGCCTGAGTGCTTCCTTAGCTTCTGGTGCTAGATCATAATGATCCCATGCAGTGGGTTCATTATAATTCCATGCTTCTTCAGGAATAGTTTTGTTCTCTTGGCACAAAATTCTCTGGAGTTCTCGGTACTTGTGTTCACAGGATCTAACAGATTTTGGATAAGATTTGTGAATCCGAGCTTCTCTGCTATTCAGGTGAGGTTTGTAGGATGTGGTTCCTATTTCCTGTGGGGCATTGATGATGGTGCCATTATTTGTGAAAAAATGCCATGGACGTTGGAAAAACAGGATGGTATGAACTTCAGGATTTGGTGTTATGGTTTTCAGTTCTTTTTCCATGAGGTATTTCTAGTGGGTAGGGGGGATATAACCAATTGAGAAAGTCTAAGAGATTTTTATCACATTCTCTTTCAACATTACCTCTGCCGAGTAAGAATATCCTTGTGAGGTTGGCAATGAATCTTCTAGTTAGAATTTCAACAGCTATTAAGTACTTGGTTAAGTGCCATAATAACATCTTGAGTTGATCAGGGAAATCATTTTCCTTCCAGATGAGAGGATGAATGAATGGATAATTCGAATTTAATCCAAAAGGATAAAGAATCGAACCTCCATTGAACCTGAACAGGTCTGTGTGGCATTGCCACATGAGATTTCCAAGGTTTTCCATGAGACTGTCATTCTGGATTTGCTGAATAATCTCCTGGGGATATTTCCAACTTGGAAAATCTTTGATCTTCTCAATCTTGTATTTCACGCCATAATTGAGCATATGGAAAGCAGGCCTCTTGATGTACATGTTGATTTCGGCTGGTGCTTTGGGCCTTAACAAGAAATCAACAAGCACATTCTTCTTTCCAGGAATATGTTTGGTTTTAAAAGAGTATTTTGAGAACCATTCGGCCCATCGAAGCAGTTGAGAATTTGGAATCTGCTTTTGTTTAAACTTAGTCATCTGAGGGAAAGATGCCATGTCTAATTCTACCAGGAAGTGATGGCCGATGAGATGAAACTCAAACTTTTTTATTCCATTTTTTACTGCTAGGATTTTTTTGAAAGTGGAATGCATTTCAGCTTGAGAAAACTTTCCACTTTTGTGAGCACAAAGGTGTCTCTTACCATCAATTTCTTCAAAGAGGATGCCTGCCCAGTATTCATCACTGACGTCAGTTTGAAGAATTCTTTTTCCTATTGATGGTATTTGCAATGGTAGGAGATTCTGCATAATCTCCTTAAGCTCAGCAACTGCTTTGGTCTGAGTTTTTCCCCAAGGTAGGGGATTCTTCTTCAGCATAGATTGCAAAGGAATCAGGAGCTTTGCAATATTTGGGACAAAATCCCTGAGATAATTGATTATCCCAAGAAATTGCTGAACTTGTTTTGTGGTGAAATTATCTTCAGGAAACTTCAATAATTCTTGAGCAATATGTGGCCTTGGATAGTATGTTCCTTTGTTAAGGTGCATACCAAGGAATTCGATTTCTGTTTGGGCAATATTCATATTTCTTTGAGAAAGCATAATGGCATGCTTTTTCACGATTTCTGCAAACTGCTCAAGGAGTTAACAGTGTGACTGCTCGTCAAGACTGTAGAGCAGGATATCGTCAATGTATACGGCTACACTTGACAAGATTGGTTGGAAAATACGACACATGGCCTTTTGGAAAAGGGATGGTGCTCCCTTTAGGCCAAAAGGAAGAACTTTCCACTGGAAGTGCTGGTTTGGGATATAGAATCCTGTTTTGGATCTGTCTTCAGGATGGATGTCCAATTGCCAAAATCCGGCTTTGAGGTCGAATTTGGAATAGATTTGGGCCTTGGTTAGACCAGTAAAGAGAGGATCTCTGGATGGTAAAGGGAACTTGTCATCTTGGAGAAAAAGATTGAGAGGTTGATAGTTGATTACCAGTCTCATTTTTCCCCTGTTTTGCTTGGCGCGCTTATTGACATAAAAGGCTTCGTAAGCTCATTGAGAATTGGAGATTTCAATAAGGCCTTGTTGCAATAATTTTGAGCATTCCCTTTGAGCTAAAGCCAGATGTTCTGGCTTCATTCCCATATGACTCGCCTTGGTTGGATTTATATCTTCATTCTTCTTGAAAGGAAGGCGAAGAAAGAGCTCTGGATTTTCCCATAAAGGATGGGAACACTTTTAAGCAAATTCCGAATGAGATTCCGAACAAGATTCTAGCAATTTTTGCATGATTGGATCTAATAGACTCATTTGAATGGAAAAGAGTCTCTGAATATTGACGAACTCAGAGAATTGGTTTTTATACCTAAGACCTTTTCCAGGAATGATACGGAGCTGAGAGATTTGAGTCATGATATCCCACCCAATTATCAGGTCTTTATTGGGGAGACTTGATCCAAAAATCTTTGTGGTTATGGAACATTGAGGAAAGAATTTGACAGTTATGGGAGTGGTCCTGACATTTGTGGAGAAAGTATCTCCTGAGGCGGAGTTGAAATATCGGACATAAGGAGTCCAGTATTCTTCAGGGAGAACTTTGGTATCCAATATTGAGCAACTTGCCCCGGTATCAATGAGAGCAACAACAGTGATAGGTTTGGCAAACTTCGAGGTGAGGATTTTCATAGGGAAATGGGCATAGTGAGTTTGACTTAAGAATATGTCAAGGCTTGGTTCTGAAGATGTGGGGGATATGTGAAAAATATCTTCAGACTCTGAGTCTAACTCAGTTTCGCTGGAAGTTTGGTAAGAGGGAATAACACAAAGAGTTTGTTCGGATGGTTCTTTGTCAGCAGAGAATAAGGATTCAATATCATCATTTTCAAGAGAAATACCCGTTTCATTCTCAATGTGATGAATTAGACGATTCTGATATTTTCTCGCTTGAGGACAATTTTTGGCAAAATGTCCTTTCTGATTGTAGATAAAGCAACGATTTGATTTCTTATGGCCTGTGCGATCCTTCCTCTTGCGTAGGTATCGCCATTTCTTCTTTTTCCGGAAGTTCTTGGGGCCATGTTTGGATTTCTTTATCTAGAACTTCTTGAAGTGTTTCTTTTTCCGAGAAAACTTACCACAAGTACCATCACAGTCTTGTTTTGAACATTTGATCTTTAACTTCTGGCGAGAGCAGGCTGTCTCGAGACCTTTGTCAGCTGTGATGTAGGTACGGACCAACTGGCGCTTTAAGCACAGTTCTTCAAGGCATAGATGGATTTCTTGTTGTATTTCTCCTAAGGGAATATCTTGTATTCTCCTTTGTCTTCCAAAGAAAGATCTTTCAACCATCTGGGATAATTCTTTAGGAATGGAAGTCAAGAGAACATGTTTCAGATTTGGATCAGCTCCAATCTGATAGAAAAGCTGAAGCATTATTCGTTAATGCTTATCAAGATATTTTTTCTGGAGAGAGCAACATTTTCTTTCGTTAAATTCTCTTCTTTTCATTTCTATGAGGTCAGTGGGTTTTCCCACAAAGATATGATATAAGATAGTGATGGCATGGCTGAAATCAAGAGACATTAGAAAATGAATTTGGTCTTGTTCTGAAACTGATTTCCACCAAAGTTTGAGGCTTCCTGAGAACCTCGTAACAAAATTGTAAATGACATCATTCATATCATGGTTGGTGATGGACTGAGTATTCAACCAAGTATGAAATTCTTCAAGTCTTTCTGGCCATTTGTGATAAGGAATATCATTGATGGTGAAAAACTGTTTTGATGCCATGGACACATGCCGTCCGAGATTGTCTATCTAAACATTTTCTGGCTGAGAATAGTTTGATTCCATGTCATGGTCTGGAGAGTCAGCCATGAATATTGAAGAAGTGATTGGCTCAATAGGGAGGGAATCAACTGTAGGAATTGAAAAAGATGAAGAGGACGAAAGAGATATTGAATCTGATTCGGTATCAAAGATGCTAGGAGAAGTTTGCTCAGCTGGAAACAAAATCTGATTTTCTGAAATGGCAGGATCAGGCTGTTGGATGACAGGGTCAGGTTCCTGAGTACCCAAATCCTTTAGAAAAGATTCTAATGGATTGGATAACATCATCTGATTTGGCCTTTCTTTTATAACAATCGAACTTGATTCTATAGGCATCTTCTATTTTCCTTTGTCTTTCTGCAACTTTTTGAGACGATCTCGTAGTTCTGCCATATTTGGTTCTTTTCTGAAAGAATCTTCTGGGATGGCAGCAAAAATAGACGTCTGGGGTGGTGGAGGCAAATACCCAGTTCTGACAGTAGTTGCAAAAAGATCAAAAGGTCTGAACCTTCCTTATTCAAGGAGTTGGATTTGCCTCTTGAGTTTTTCTATCTCTGGCTTCGGGCTCTCTAGATGATGATACCCTATATGTTGTCCTGATTGCAAGGCATTTAGCCTCTTCTGGAACTCAAAAACCATTTTCTTGGTGGTCTCATCATACTTTCGGAGATCTTGTTGCCTCTTGTTCCTTCTCCTTCATCTTCAACCCCTCCAGAATTTCGTGTTTCCAATGCTTCTAAGATAGATTATCTCTATGAAGTCTCTCTTAGTGATGAAACCAAGATTTCTGAAACCCAACTCCCTCTCATGAACCCTTACTCCGCTTTTGCCAAACCCAACTCGTCATTTTCACCCATTCGCTCCATCCAACTTATTCACCAAACCCCAAAGCAAGTAAAGGAGTACGTTCAGTCCTCCAAATTCGATCAGCACCCCATTCCTGCTACTGAAAAGGAGTACTTTGTTACTCTTCAAATTCCTCTAGAATTTCCTAGACAATGGGCTCAACAAGGATACACTCATGTCCATTATGGCGTTGTTCGTCTTGCTCTTACCTTTCATGGTCGTAAAGGTTTGCCAGTTGTGGCAAGAATTGCGTTGTTGGATACTAGGTTTTTACAATACCAACATGCTTGCATCGGTACTGTCCAAACTACTTTGAATGCCGGAACAATCTTTGTGACTTTGTATCCAAACTTCAACATCGCTCTTTCAGATCCCCAACTACTTTCTTTCTTAAAAGTCCAAGTTCAACTCACTGGAGCCCTCAAACTGCTGACTCTATAGCTGCAACCCTACATTACCAGATGGTTTATCGAGTGCAAAATCATGCTCTTGACCTCAACTTCAATAATGGTAATGAAGATGCTTTGTTTATCTCCATGCAGAATGATCAAGCATCATGTATCCATGTTCCTAGACAGATCCCGAAGGATACGTTGGCCAAGCTCCTTCCAAAGACTTGGATCACCAACTATGAAAAGCTACACCAGCATAACAAGCCTTTCCAGTCTACGGACTCAAAGTTCGTCCGGAAAAAAGATGGAACTGTTTCCATCAAATTTGGCAAGGAAAATGAAGAAAGTCCTTCTATCTTCCAGACCCTCTTCATGATTGAACCATGTGTTCCCCAATCAATTTCCGAGCCAGATCTAAAAAAGCTTGTTCGACACTTTGACGGTGATGGACATCTTGTCCATTACTACAAAGACAACTATGGTCATTGTTTTTTAGATCATTTTTGCCAATGTTCCTATTGTACAAACTCCCCTGACGAGGTAGATCCTTTTGCAAAACCTCCATCTAGAAGGAAAAGGCCAAAGGATAAGGTGTACCAAAGGTACTTAGACGGAGATCCCTCCGTTGATACTCTTGGTGAGTGTGATAAATACCAGTTCATGGTTTCTTATGCACCACCACCAGAGTACAATACTACATCCCAAGCTTCACCAGATCCACCAAGATCACCTCCACCATCTCCTCCCTAGAAAAAACAAGCTCTCTCCCCGTTTTATAAGCCAATCCTCAAATGGGCTAAGAAGCATTCTTACCCACTCGAAACTCCAGCAGAGACACCACCCACTTCTTCCATCGCCATGTTCCATGAAACTGACTTTCCCCCTCTTGTCAGAGAAAGTTCTAAACTCTCGTTTCCTGCTTCATAAGAATTCATTGATCCACAAGGCAGATACCGCCATGTTCCTAAGATAGCTGCCCCCACTGATGTGGATGAACATGGAAGACAGAAAAGAACTCCTGCTGCTGAAGCTGTTCTAAATTGGCAATCAGAGACTCTGTTAGCACAAAACAATGCCTTCAAGGCAATTGATTCCAAGATTGGAAATGTGCAACAAGATCTCCGAAAGTATGATGAGACCACCAAGAAAATGGTTTCTGAGTTCCAGAAGAGGCTAAATGCCTTGGAATCAAGACAACATATAGGGTATCATCATCTAGAGAGCCCGAAGCCAGAGATAGAAAAACTCAAGAGGCAAATCCAACTCCTTGAAGAAGGAAGGTTCAGACCTTTTGATCCTTTTGCAACCTCTTTCGAACTAGGTATTTGCCTCCACCACCCCGGTATTTTTGCTCCACCACCCCATGGCAAAATTACGTCCATTTTTGCTTTTGTTTCCAGTGACAAACTTCTCCTAGCATCTTTGATTCCGAGAAAATGGTTTCCATTCCCAAAACAACATATAGGGTATCATCATCTAGAGAGCCCGAAGCCGTAGATAGAAAAACTCAAGAGGCAAATCCAACTCCTTGAAGATTCTTTTGCCTCCACCACCCCAGACGTCCATTTTTGCTGCCATCCCAAAAGATTCTTTCAGAAAAGAACCAAATATGGCAGAATTACGAAATCGTCTCAAAAATTTGCAGAAAGACAAAGGAAAATAGAAGATGCCTATAGAATCAAGTTCGATTGTTATAAAAGAAAGGCCAAATCGGATGATGTTATCCAATCCATTAGAATCTTTTCTAAAGGATTGGGTACTCAAGAACCAGACCCTGTTATCCAACAGCCTAATCCAACCATTCCAAAAAATCAAATTTTGTTTTCGACTGAACAAATTTCTCCTAGCATCTTTGAAACTAAATCAGATTCAGTATCCCTTTCGTTCTCTTCATCCTTTTCAATTCCTACATGATTCCCTCCCTATCGAACCAATCACTTCATCAATATTCATGGCTGATCCTCCAGATCATGAGATGGAATCAAACTATTCTGAGCCAAAAAATGTTCAGACAGACAATCCCGGACAGCATGTGTCCATGGCATCAAAATAGTTTTTCACCATCGATGATATTCCTTATCACAAATGGCCAGAAAGACTTGAAGAATTTCATACTTGGTTGAATACTCAGTCCATCACCAACCATGATATGAATGATGTCCTTTACAACTTTGTTACGAGGTTCTCAGGAAGCCTCAAACTTTGGTGGAAATCGGTTTCAGAACAAGACCAAATTCATTTTCTAATGTCACCTAATTTCAGCCATGCCATCACTATCTTATATCATATCTTTGTGGGAAAACCCACTGACCTCATAGAAATGAAAAGAAGAGAATTTTTCGAAAGAAAATGTTGCTCTCTCCAAAAAAAATATCTTGATAAGCATTATCGAATAATGCTTCAGCTTTTCTATCAAATTGGAGCTAATCCAAATCTGAAACATGTTCTCCTGACTTCCATCCCTAAAGAATTATCCCAGATGGTTGAAAGATCTTTCTTTGGAAGACAAAGGAGAATACAAGATATTCCCTTAGGAGAAATACAACAAGAAATCCATCTATGCCTTGAAGAACTATGCTTAAAGCGCCAGATGGTCCGTACCTACATCACAGATGACAAAGGTCTCGAGACAGCCTGTTCTCGCTAGAAGTTAAAGATCAAATGTTCCAAACAAGACTGTGATGGTACTTGTGGTAAGTTTTCTCGAAAAAGAAACATTTCAAGAAGTTATGGATAAAGAAATCCAAACATGGCCCCAAGAACTTCCGGAAAAAGAAGAAATGGTGATACCTACGCAAAAGGAAAGATCGCACGGGCCATAAGAAATCAAACCGTTGCTTCATCTGCAATCAAAAAGGACATTTTGCCAAAAATTGTCCTCAAGCGAGAAAATGTCAGAATCGTCTAATTCATCACATTGAGAATGAAATGGGTATTTCTCTTGAAAATGATGATATTGAATCCTTATTCTCTGCTGATGAAGAACCATCTGAACAAACTCTTTGTGTCATTCCCTCTTACCAAACTTCCAGTGAGACTAAGTCAAATTTCGAATCTAAAGACATTTTTCATATATCTCCCACATCTTCAAAACCAAGCCTTGTCATATTTTGAAGTCAAACTCACTGTCCCCATTTCCCTGTGAAAATCCTCACCTCGAAGTTTGCCAAACCTATCACTGTTATTGCTCTCATTGATACCGGAGCAAGTTGTTCCATTCTAGATACTAAAGTTCTTCCTGAAGAATATTGGACTCCTTATGTCCGATATTTCAACTCTGCCTCAGGAGATACTTTCTCCACAAATGTCGACCACTCCCGTAACTGTCCAATTCTTTCCTCAGTGTTCCATAACCACAAAGATCTTTGGATCAAGTCTCCCCAATAAAGATCTGATAATTGGGTGGGATATCAT
This sequence comes from Eucalyptus polyanthemos subsp. polyanthemos, assembly GCA_017140185.1. Lineage (NCBI taxonomy): Eukaryota > Viridiplantae > Streptophyta > Magnoliopsida > Myrtales > Myrtaceae > Eucalyptus > Eucalyptus polyanthemos. Next base: position 26,115,721 of record CM029467.1, on the reverse strand, counting down.
GACTCAAATCTCTCAACTCCGCATCATTCCTGGAAAAGGTCTTAGATATAAAGATCAATTCTCTGAGTTTGTCAATATTCAGAGACTCTTTTCCATTCAGATGAGTCTATTAGATCCAATCATGCAAAAGTTGTTAGAATCTTGCTCGAAATCCCATTTAGAATTCGCTCAGAAGTGTTCTCATCATTTATGGGAAAATCCAAAGTTCTCTGTTCGCCTTCCTTTCAAGAAGAATGAAGATATAAATCCAACTAAGGCGAGTCATATGGGAATGAAGCCAGAACATCTGGCTTTAGCTCAAAGAGAATGCTCAGAACTATTGCAACAAGGCCTTATTGAAATCTCCAATTCTCAATGGGCTTGCAAAGCCTTTTATGTCAATAAGCGTGCTGAGCAAAACAGGGGAAAAATGAGATTGGTAATCAACTATCAACCTCTCAATCTTTTTCTCCAAGATGATAAATTCCCTTTACCATCCAGAGATTTTCTCTCTTTACTGGTCTAACCAAGGCCCACATCTATTCCAAATTCGACCTCAAAGCCGGATTTTGGCAATTGGGCATCATCCTGAAGACAGATCCAAAACAGGATTCTGTATCCCAAACCAACACTTCCAATGGAAAGTTCTTCCTTTTGGCCTAAAGGTAGCACCATCCCTTTTCCAAAAGGCCATGTGTCGTATTTTCCAACCAATCTTGTCAAGTGCAGCCGTATACATTGACGACATCCTACTCTACAGTCCTGATGAGCAATCACACTATCAACTCCTTGAGCAGTTTGCAGAAATCGTGAAAAAGCATGGCATTATGCTTTCTCAAAGAAAGATGAATATTGCCCAAACAGAAATCGAATTTCTTGGTATGCACCTTAACAAAGGAACATACTATCCAGGGCCACATATTGCTCAAGAATTATTGAAGTTTCCTGAAGATAACTTCACAACAAAACAAGTTCAGCAATTTCTTGGGATAATCAATTATCTCAGGGATTTTGTCCCAAACATTGCAAAGCTCCTGATTCCTTTGCAATCTATGTTGAAGAAGAATCCCCTACCTTGGGGAAAAACTCATACCAAAGCAGTCGCTGAGCTTAAGGAGATTATGCAGAATCTCCCACCATTGCAAATACCATCAACAAGAAAAAGAATTCTTCAAACTAACGCTAATGATGAATACTGGGTAGCCATCCTCTTTGAAGAAATTGATGGTAAGAGACACCTTTGTGCTCATAAAAGTGGAAAATTTTCTCAAGCTGAAATGCATTACCATTCCACTTTCAAAGAAATCTTGGCAATAAAAAATGGAATAAAAAGTTTGAGTTTCATCTCATCGGCCATCACTTCCTAGTAGAATTAGACATGGCATCTTTCCCTCAGATGACCAAGTTTAAACAAAAGCAGATTCCAAATTCTCAACTGCTTCGATGGGCTAAATGGTTTCAAAATACTCTTTTGAAACCAAACATATTCCTGGAAAGAAGAATGTGCTTGCTGACTTCTTGTCAAGACCAAAAGCACCAGCCGAAATCAACATGTACATCAAGAGGCCTACTTTTCCATATGCTCAATTATGGCGTGAAATACAAGATTGAGAAGATCAAAGATTTGCCAAGTTGGAAATATCCCCAGGAGATTATTCAGCAAATCCAGGATGACAGTCTCATGGAAAACCTTGGAAATCTCATGTGGCAATGCCACACAGACCTATTTAGGTTCAATGGAGATTCGCTTCTTTATCCTTTTGGATTAAATTCGAATTATCCATTCATTCATCCTCTCATCTGGAAGGAAGATGATTTCCCTGATCAACTCAAGATGTTATTATGGTACTTAATCAATAAGTACTTAATAGCTGTTGAAATTCCAACCAGAAGATTCATTGCCAACCTCACAATGATATTCTTACTTGGAAGAAATGTTGAAAGAGAAAGTGATAAAAATCTCTTAGACTTTCTCAATTGGTTCTATCCCCCTACTCCACTGGAAACATCTCTTGGAAAAGAACTAGAACCATGACACCAAATCCTGAAGTTCATACCATCCTGTTTTTCCAACGTCCATGGCATTTTTTCACAAATAATAGCAACATCATCAATGCCCCCACAGAAAATAGGAACCACATCCTACAAACCTCACTTGAATAGCAGAGAAGCTCGGATTCATAAATCTAATCCAAAATCTGTTAGATCCTGTGAACACCAGTACCGAGAACTCCAGAGAATTTTGTGCCAAGAGAACAAGACCATTCTTGAAGATGCATGGAATTATAATGCACCCACTGCATGGGATCATTATGACCTAGCACCAAAATCTAAAGAAGCACTCAGGCAATACAGACAAGCTGAATCATCTCAAGATCATGAAATGACAAGAGCATATGACATTGTTCAATCCACCCAGGACCCCTATGCACGCTTTGGAGGTCCTCTGTCCCAAGATCCCTACGAACAAGGACCTTCGTCCTTATCCCAAAGCATGGACACATCCTTTTATGCACAACCATCCAATTGGCCTCAGCTTAGCATTCCTGCTGACATTGAAGAAAATGACAACACAAACTGGGCATAAGAAGAAGCATCCCACTAGGCTCATGAAGAAGCATCCTCATCAAGACAACTGAACCAAATCCTCTCGCTAGAAGATCTTGAAGCTCTTGAACAAAAGTATGAGGCACATCTTCTAGCAACATCACACAGCTCAGATGACTCAGACTATGACTACAATGCTCGTGACGGACGAGACTGCCGAAAAGCCGTTGTCCGTACATTTTCACTGTAGCAAGTTACTATTCACTTTTACTATAGCACTAGGCTAGGAAAAGTATTGTTCACAAACAGTCATTGTTCATAGCATGCGAATAATTCCCTCTCGGAAGTTTTTGGTGCCTCTGTTTTTACCTGGACCCATGAGCTTGGTCCTTGTTTGTTGGTTTGTGACCTCATATTGTCTATATAAGGCAAGGATGGTGTATTGTGTTGGGCAGAGTCCCTTGAAGTAAAGTGAGTGTTTTATGAAAACTCTCTCTATGGCTTTCTAAACTCCTCTTCTTCTCCAGCCTGGTAGAATCCTCCAAGAAATGCAGTTTGGGTAGGTTAGAAACGTTTACATCCTGGCATCTCTGAGTGTTTATAGACTCTGAACTAAAGGGCTGAGTGGTTTTTTGCTAAAAGGCTGTCCCTGAGGGGCTTGAACGGGAGTTGTCCGCCCACTGTGGGAAGGCATACCCGCAGGAAATTTACTCTCCTTCCGCGACGGTGAACAGGTTACAGGTCAAGCGGAGTAGGAGCAACGCTGGAAGTGTCGATCGCAACAGCAGGGGATGGCTCGTGGAGAAGGCGTAGTAGGACAGAGCGGCTGAGCGGCTCAGGCGTCGTGGAGGGGTGTTCAGAGTGACGGTGGCCGATGATAGCGACGGCGGGCTTCGTGCGGCGAGGGAGGTTCGTGAGTGCTACGAGTCGCGAGGGAACGAGCGGCGGTTGCGGTGGTTCGACGAAGGATCGAGTGCTGCGGCGCAGAGGTGATGAGCAGCAGCGGCGGGAGGAAGCTCTAGAGAAGACGAACAATAGCTATTTTCCTTTTTTTTTTGTTTTTTTCTCTCTCTCTCTCTCTCTCCGTCACTCTCACCTGTCTCCCACGTCTTCTCTCTTTGTCGCCTCTATGTCTGCTACTAGGGGTGAGCGGTTCCGTCTGGAACCTGGAACCTACCCTCGGGTACAGGTTCCAAAAAATTTGGAACCTGGAACCTACCCGTTAGAACCAAGAACCTGGAACCTACCCTGTCACAGGTTCCAGGGTTGGTTCCAGGTTCCAACAAGTTCTTTTTTTTTTCTTCATTTTCAGATTTGAATTATAACGTACGCGCATATTATCGGAATCTTCAGCACAGTCAAGATGCTGGCTGTCACCAATCTTTCTTCTCAAACCATATGTTTTTATCAAAACATGGAAATCTTTTTTGTAAGTCTCTGAAAAAGTTCTACTATGCTTAACTTGTTAACAGCAGGTTCATATTAGGAACAAATCTACCAAAAATCATGTTGGTGCATATTTCTGTTTTCAAGCACTTAAATATCCCTATGGACACAAAAAAACCTAATCCAATCCTTAGAACAACTCAGAAAAACGTAGATTGGAGTAGTAGAATGATGTAAGCACAATCTTTGTCTCCTTTGACATGCAAAGGCGCCGAATAACATCTTCTTGAACATAGTTACTAGCAGTAGCAGTCAAAGCCATTAGTGGGATGTCAAATTTCAAGAACTTCATCTTGGAGGTGCTGAAGTTCTCTCTTAACACAGATAGTTTCCTGAAACGTGAAAAAACTTCAATCAGGAAAGAATCCTTACCATAATCTTTAATCATCATAATTGTCCCCTCTATCGACTAGGATAATTAACATGCAAAGCTGAACCAATGGTCAAAGTCATGGTAAATAACCGAGCAACAGGTAAGGATAAAGGATGTGAAACCCCAATCGCTCTCTCTAGTAGTGAAAATGTGTTCTGTCTCTGCAAGATCAGCGGGAGTTTAGTGGTTGCGAAGGATGTAGATCATAAATAGAGTGTGCATATAATAATATAGACATTTACCATGTTATGCAGGAGCGACATTCGACAGCAGATCAAACAACTGGAGTAAAGTTGAAACATGTTTGAATAAAAGATTCAAAACACAGCACCAGAATGTTCTAATTTACTTCAGCAAAACATCAATTTGGTCCTTCAGATTTCTTCAGCTTCAAATCTACACTCGCCAGCCACTTTCAACGTGGTGAATATTCACTCCAAAACTAATCTGGGTGTCTAAAGAGGGGTAGAGTGACAAAATCACATGTTTCTTGTTACTTGAATTTTATACATCTTACATGAACCAACAAAAGAACTCAGATCATCGCTTATCATCCTTTCAGAAATATATTAACAGCAAGATTAAATAAAAGAACCATCTAGCTGGGGGAAAAGGAGGCCCTAGAGTAGACAATTCATACCCTTTCTCTTTAAAGAACCAGGATTTATCTGATTAACTAGAGTCAATTTGAACAGTGCAAATCTAGACCATCCATCTGGAAGTCCTGCAGGATCGGCAACACTCAAATATAGTGCCAAAGAGTTGGTTCTATTGCCTTTTGGGTAGATCAACAAGCATCTGCTCAGAATCAAGCCAACCGCCTAAGTAGATACATCATTTTACAACCGCTGAAAATGAAACAATGTTTACTAGTCGTGGCCGCCAACTGTGAATACTTGAGAGTAGTACCTGACTTAACTTAAGCTATTGAAGTTGGTGATTTTCCATAAGTATTTCCATGAGGTTACGAGTTGTTCATCCACCATTTCCTGCTTCCCCATTGGCAAGAGTTTTAGCAAAAAATAGTTTCATGAATGATCCTCTAACATCAAAATCACGCCATAAATATACTTCCCGAGCTATGAAAACAATAAAAGAAAAATATATGATGTTCGACTTCATGTGAAATTAGTTATGACTGCAAGTCGGAGACAAACTTGGGACTTCTGACAGAGAAAGAACACGCACCTCTCCGTTTGAACAAGGGACGAGCTCAGATTCCTCAGTTATTGTTACAATAGTCCGAGGAAGAGAAGGTAATTCGCAAAAGATATTTATGATATTCATCGTGCTTTTTCAGCAGACCACTTTGCTCAGATCAGAAAATTGCACTTAATTGCATTATTAAACACTTGGGTGGACGCAGCTTAGTTGACCGGAGACATCGAGTAAACCATGCATTAAAATTATCAATGGTGACATCACAACAACCACCTTCCAGGCTGGAATCTGGAAGCACAGTGATTTACCTGCAAAAAAAATTTACGTTTGAGAAAGACTGCAAGTCCTCTAAGTCAGAAACGGGTGAACACGTAAGTAATCTGGACTCACAAAAATAACAGGTGTACATGGGATAGAAGAATCGTGCCTTATCAGCAACAACAGGAGAATCTGTGGAACAGTAACGGACCCAAAAGAAAGGAAGCGACAGTCATTCGATTCTTAAAATTATATCATGGTGAGGGACTCGATCATCTCAGCTTTTGCATCAAAAACCATCGAAATCCGCAACCAAGCAAGTCCCAATTCCAACAAATGTGAAACGAACAAGAAAAGAAATGATAAATGACAGGCTTATGCTTTTTGGCATGTTGGGCTTCTGGCGCGAGCAGAGGCGGTGGGTCGCGAGTGGAGACTAGCTCGGCTCAGATCTGCTGGTGTCAGGTAGTCGCGGCGGGCAAGAGTCAGAGCGGCGTCAGCGACGAGCAGAGGCAGAGCACGGCAGTGACTGGCGTTGAGCGGCGAGGGTTTGCGCGAGCGGCGACAACAACTGGCATCCAGAGGCGTCCGGCGGTGGCGGCCTTGAAGGCGAGCGGCGTCCAGCGGCGAGAGTCAGAGCGGCGTCAGCGACGGGCAGAGGCAGAGCACGGTAGCGACGGGCGTCGAGCGACGAGGGTTCACATGATCGACGTCGGCGACTGGCGTCCAGCGGCGTCCGGCGGCAGCGGCCTTGAGGGCGAGCGGCGTCCGGCGGCGAGACTTAGAGCGGCATCCAGCGGCGTGAGTTCCAAATCTGAAATCTGAGTAGGGGTAGGGATTAGAAAATAGAAAAGGAGTCTCAGTGCTGAGCGAGGGAGGGGGAGCGAGCGGGAGGGGGTATCCTTTTGGAGCCCTAATCGGTTCCGAACCGGTTCCGGTTCCGGTTCCGGTTCCGGTTCTAATAGGAACCGGAACCGGAACCGAAATTGCCGGTTCCCGGAAAAATGGAACCGGGAACCGGAACCGGTCTTTTAAGAACCGAGAACCGGAACCGGTCTTTTAAGAACCGGGAACCGGAACCGGTCTTTTAAGAACCGAGAACCGGAACCGGTCTTTTAAGAACCGGGAACCACGCTCACCCCTATCTGCTACTATGCTCTAGTGCACTTTTCAGTAGAAGGAGAAATCCCTGCCGACTTTTCCCTTCCCCCAACGACAGAACAAAAGGAAAAACCAAGGGAGAGCTTTTTCTTCTTTTTTTGTGCTGAGACTTTTTTTTTACCTAAACTCAAGAGAAGCCCCTTATGTGGCCGTATATTTAATGTGTGTGGTCCCCTCAAAACCCTACACGAATAACCTATTTATAAGCCAAGACTAGGGTTTTAATTTTTCCAAATTGATATTCACGAATATTTCTTTTCCGAACGCAATATTTGCTTTTCCCATCTGCCCTATCCAAAAAAATTCATCATATTCCGAAAAATTTCAAATTCCTATTTTTGAAGAGATAACTTTTTATCATAAACAAAACGAGCTTTTGCCAATTTGCTCGCTCCGTAGGCTTAGTCCGACTGTCAATTTAAAGCCTAGAACCACTAATTCAAACGCATTCGTCACCGGTTGAATAAATAAATGCAAAAAATACAAATTAAAAATAAATGCTCCTAAATCTATATGCTATGCAATTAATATATTTTTTTTTCAGGGATAAAATTAACCCCTAATTTTCTATGCAATAAATAGATGACCGGATTGCCAAAATTTAGGTGTCAACAAGTACTCATCAAAAAACTATATTCCTAGCCAAATATCTCTACTTGATATGATGAGAAAATTATGGAAATCAGATTCTATGAAGTGTGAGCCAATTGAATCAGGATTGTTCGCATTCATATTCAACTCAATTACTGAAAAAGAAATAGTGCTAACATCAGGGCCGTGGTGTTTTTTCTAATCATTTACTCATTCTACAGCAGTGCAACTCTAATACTCCCGATCACTGTTATGCGTTCACTTATTGTGACTTCTAGGTGCATACTTGGGGTATCCTAGATGCAAAATCATTGAGGAATCCATTTGACACATTGCTACGAAGTTAGGAAAAGTGGTGGAAGTGAAATTATAAGGCAAAGGAGCTAATCAACCCATCGCATGCATAGCCAAACTTCACGTTAACCTATCCAATCCACCAAAATCAGGAACAGTGGTCAAATTGGATTGCAAAAACCTTTGGGTGGATTTTAAATATGAAAGGCTATCACACTTTTGTTATTTTTGTGGTCGTATTGGGCACCATGCCTCATATTGCAAAGTAATTCCTTATGAAGAGTTAGGACTTGAATAGAACATTATGGGTAAATTTGGTTCCTAGATCAAGGCGAAAGTAAGAGAATAGCCCCTTTTGAAAAGCATTTTATGGAGACTTGACCCCAACCCCTAAAATGGAGGAAATGGTTCCTAAAATGCCCATTCACAGTCCATGTAGCATCGACATGGACACACAATAGGCGACACGACATGACATGACATGCCGACACGTCATTTCTTAAAAATAGAGAATTTAGACACATTTTGATAAGTTATATATTAAATATATATATTTTTATATATGCACATAAATAATAATAATAATAATAATAATAATAATAATAATAATAATAATAATAATAATAATAATAATAATAATAATAATAATAATAGCCTAAAATTAATATATACTAAAAACATTAATCCAACATTTATTAATATCATTCATTATTTTAATTTGACAAATTTAACTACATTCCATTACAAAGTAATCCATAAAACTTAGAGAAAAAAATAAATAATCCACATTCCACTATTAAATTTAACATTTAATTAAAAAAAAAAACAATCCACATTTTACCATCAAATATAACAAGAAGTCATTCATCTAAATTATCCACTTTTTCTGAAAGAATAACAAACTCTATCTCCGGCTCATCAAGTGAAATGTTTGCAACTTCAAGCACCCCAACATCTTCAAACATGTCAAATACATCTTTGCTAATATTCCACATTTTGGTTTCTCCTTTTGCATATTGTGGGCTTTTTCCTGATAGAAGATGAAGGTTGAATGAAAACTAAATCTTTTGTATGTTTTTGGGTCATCTTATTCCTTCTCACCAAGTGAACAAAGGAATAAGTACTCCAATTCTTCTCAGCATATGATGAAGAAGAAGGTTGTGCAATAAGCTTTAAGGCTATGCTTTGAAATATTAGTACACATGCACCATGATTAATCCACCAAGCTTTAAGATCCATAAAATACCGATTTTGAATGGAATCAGAATCTCTAAGATCCCCATTTTTGCTCGCAAAATCTACATACTCTAAATTCACCTTGTTGCACCCATCTAATTAGGAAGTATTTTCTAAAGCATTTTCATTTTTCTTAGGTTGATCTCCTTAGGGCCCGTTTGGTTAGGCTTTGGGGAAATGCCCTTGAGAGAATGCAAATATCTTTGAGGTAAAGGGGTTTTCCGAAATGCTAGACTATTTGGTAAACTATAACTGAAAAGTGTTGTTGACACCTAAATTTTAGCGATCCATTTAGTCATTTATCACATTAAAAAATTATGGGTTAATTTTATCCCTAAAAAAATATATTAATTGCATAGCATATAGATTTAGGTGCATTTATTTTTAATTTGCATTTTTTACATTTGTTTACTAGACCGGTGGCGATGGGTCGAGTTGGTGGTTTTGGATTTTAAATTAATAGGTTGGACTAAGCCCATGAAGAATGAAGAATGACCCAAGCCCGTTTTCTGAAATTGAGATTTGAAGTGAGGATTTTTGGAATTTAAGAAAATCGGGTTGTGATCTTATCTTTAAAAATCAGTAGAAAATATTCGGGAGATAAGGAAAATAAAAAGATTTTTGTGATCGGAAGGTCATAAATAATCTTTGCCTATATTAAAAAAGATACGAAATATCCTCCGAATATCACATTTATCTTTGCCTATAGAAGGTGTGCACAGAGGTCGACATATTGGGGGGGCTTTTCTTAGTTCTCGAAGTCAAAAAATTCACTGAAAAGCAAAGGAGTTTTCGTGCTTAAGGGGTTGTCAAAAGTCGAGAGTTTTTCCTTCTGCTGAAAAAGTGCAACAGTGAAAAGCAGAGAGGAAAGTGACGTGAGGAGGCCAGCAGAGGAGAGAGAAAACACTGTGCTTCTTCTTCGGTGAACCACCGACCCCCTTTGCTCGCACCCCCCTGCAACTTCCATCCGCGAAGACCCCCGCGCCCACCGCCGCTCCGCCAGCACCCCGATCGGCCACCGACGTTGCCCGCCGGACGCTGCAGTCTCGCCACGCCGACGCCGCCTGGAAGCTGCGGCCACCTCGCTCGAAGCCCCGCCGGTGTCCGCCCGAGCTCTCCCGTTCGTGCCGCGCCGACCCACGATTTCGGTGACCCGTTGCCGCCCAACGCCTCCCCGTGCCGCGCCGACCCAAGATCCTGCTGTTCGTTGCCGCCGGAGACCGTCTTCGCCGCCGCTGCGACCCAAAGCCCGCTGCAGCCAAGCCCGACGCCCCCGCTCGCCTGAGTCGGTCCCGCACCAGCAACCGAACGCTGCTCCCCGGCCTCGCCTGAATCGCGACACCTGCTGCTCGGAGCCAAAGACCCGCGATCCACCTGCTGTTCGGAGCCGAAGACCCGAGCATCGCCCGTCGCCCAGCCTCCAAAGTCCGAGCCCTCGCCTCGCCCCGGTTGATCCCGAGCTCACTCGACACCTCTGCTGTCCATACCGACGCGTACACACTCCTGCAGCCGTCTGGGTTCTACTTGCCGGTCCGACATCTGCCGATCGATCACCTCGCCGCCCTCCGAGTGACCACCCGAACCGGATCTGGAGCCCTTCGCCCGCGACGCACGCCCCGGAGTTCTCTGCCGTTCCTGCAGCTAGACCCGCCTTCGCAATCACTGTGATTTTCAGATCTCGCGCCCCTTTTGCCTGTGTCTGAGCATTGGTCGCTTCACCCGTGCTTCGTCGTTGTCCCTGCTGAAGTTTTGGCGCCGATCAGCAACTGTTGTTGCGCCCATACCCATCGTGCTGCATTCCTCCCTTTGGTTCTCTACCTTAGGTAGTTTTATTTTATTTTATTTTATTTTATTATCAAATTTACTTGTTATTATGCAATTTAGAGGATTGGGTGTTGTTTTTTGGGAATATTATAGGCATTATCCATAGGGGTTTTCCCTAAGATTATTGTAATTCTTAATTTGACCCGTAAGATGTCGGGCCATTTTTTTAATTATATTAATTCTTAGGGGTTTGTTGATAGTATCTTAATTGTTAATTCAATATAATTATTAATTTGATCCGTAAGACCTCGGATAAGATTTTTAATTATTTTAAACTTCTTGTCGTGATATTTAGGCTTAGATAATCGTTAATTTGACTTGTAAGATAACAGGTTATTTTTTCGATTATTTTAATCTTTTATTTGTTGAATATCTCGATTGTTTAGATTTAATGTTTAGTTGATAATTGCTTGTTTTGGAAAACCACTAAAAAAAATCCAAAAAAATATTTGAATTAGGATTCAGTTTGTTTTGGAATATTTCTTGTTATCTTGCATATCTAGAATAGGGATTTTAGTTCGAATTTAGAAAAACATAAAAATCAAAAAAAGTGCATTTATTTAGGTTGTTAGTTTTTTAATTTAAATCGCACGTTTAATTATTTGACAATTGTGAATTTCGAATTTTATAAAAATAAAAACACAAAAGAATCATCGTGCATATATCATGTAGAATTAGGGCATTCTTTGTACGTCATGGCATCTTAGGATAAAATTGCAAGTTTCATTTTAAATTCACTTCATTATTTAGACTAGATTGCATTTTTAGGATAAAAAATCATATGCACATCATATATAATTAAGTTCATGAAATGCATGTCATTTAGTGATTGTTGTTAAGTTCATTATATTAGGAATTGCTCATCATTAGACTAGGTCATTTAATAAATGCCGCGTGACATATAGCTCACATATTAAATTGCATGTTACATGTCATTTTAGTTGAAATAAGTTTGTATGTCATTGCATTACATTGTATGTCATTAGAATTACATCATTTAGATTGCATTCAATTATTGCATTTCTTCATGTCATATAGTTTAGGTCATGTAGTTAAAATGCATGTTTTTATGAAAAAATTCTAATTTCAAGAAAACCCAAAAAATTGTTTGCTTTATGTGATGCAATTTATTTATTGATTGTTTGAGCATCCGTGTGGTCACTTTTTGCATGATAGTAATTTAGGTTAAAATAAATCAGCTACCTGCAAAAAACATTTTTGAAAATAAAAAGAATGGTACCAAAAGGGCATTAGAAAAATCTAGTGTAACTAAGTCTCCTTACCCTTAGTCTCTGATTCGTAGGAGTAAAATAATTCTCCCATTATTTTATTTAGGTGTCTAATCGACCTACCATAAACTGATTAGTAGCGATTTCTAAATAAAATCCATTTGCATGTTAAGAAATTTGAACCTAAGTCGCGAATTGGTAGGGCTTGGGAGAGCCTGAGTTAAGTCTAGGCTTAACAATCCATTAGCCAAACCTTAGGTGGTTCACACCCGAAAATTGGTAGCGACAAGTGTTTTAGGGAAATGCAAGACTGTTTGGTAAACATATATTTGAAAAGCCCTTTGGTGTGACCAAATTAAGTTTTTTAGTTTTAGTTTTTTAAAATCGCAAAAAAGAAACAATGACTATATAACCTTTTACATTTTCACGTTGAGAGTAATGCAAAAGATATATATTAGTAAATTTATTTAAAAATTATATTAAAAGAATTTGATTATAGATTAGATGCAAAGCTCAACTTTTGGCCTAGGGTTCTTTTAGGTTTGTTTTCAACTTTGAATAATTTTTTAAAATTATTGTAGTATTAATCATCTTCGTTAATTAATTATCATTCTAGTGTATTGATAAAAAGTTGGGCTATTGATTGTCAAAAGATAAAAATGAAAAAAAGAAGGTGAACCCAACATTTGCAAAGGGTTTTTATTATTTTTTTAAAAAATAAAAATAAAATCCGATGAAACTCCGTCGCCGATCAACGGCGGTTGGGGTGTAGGGAAGATGATCGGTTTAAAAAAAAAAAAAAAGAAGTCAACGGATGAATAGTATAGGTGGACTTGCATTTCCAAAATGCTGAAAGCCCAAAGCAGGTCCCACTAGCTTTGGGCTTTCAGCATTTCAAAGGCTAGTATTTGGCCAAGAACACCTCCAAATGCTGAACCAAACACCTAAATTTTTTCCCAATGGGCTTTCGGTGTTGAAAGCCCCTTGGGAATGCTTAACCGAACGGGGCCTTATTCTTGTATGGAGAAACTCAAGTAGAATCTTCAGGGAGTCATGGATCACTTTAGTAACTTTATTTAATAAAATAAAATAAAAAGAGAAAACAATAATAAATAAAAGGAATATTATATTATCATGTCAAAGATATAATAACTAATAAAGTAATAATCTCATACAATTTCAAAACTTACACGGGATTTAAGGCATGTGCTAAGTAATGAAGTGGAGTGTTGTTCCTTACCCAACAATTCACACAAGTTGTATGAACCATCTCATAAAATGTGGACTCATCATCTAGCCTCTTCACTTCATGTGCATATATAGTTTTCTTTACTTTTTCACTCATTGAAACCCACATATCATAAATTAAGTGAAGATAAGGCTTGTCGGTGTCACAAATTCTAAGTATGTCATAAATAAAAGCCGTAAATGAAAGTATATAATCAATCGAATTCCACAGAAAATTATCCAACACCTTCTCCTTAACAAACTTAGCCTTCCCTTAATTATCATCTTGATAGATATTTCATTTGTTACAAATCACCTTGTTTTGAATGTCACTTTTTATAAACTTGAATCTTCAAAGTATCATAATCATCAAAGCAAGACGTGTATCCCCTACGGAAAGCAATTTTAAGTTAACAAATTCATTGTATATTGCTAATCTCATAGGATAGTTCATGATGAAATATTTCCTTAACAAATTCTAAAATTCAACTACATTTCTCCTAAACTACTTGATTGGTCTCCATATTTTTTACGGCACAAATGTTCTTCAAAGCTAAATTAAGGATGTACACCACACAAAGCATCCACAAGATTGATGTAAATTCTTACTCAATAAGTTGTCCTGCGGCCTTACAATTTGAAGTATTATTCGTAATTGTTTGGACCACATTTTCATGCACAATTTCATTGATAACTTCTTTCAACAAATTAAAATGAAATACATATCATTTGTTCCTCCCAAACAATCAACTGATTTTATAAACATTAGTTATCTACCCGACGCCGCCACAAATTTAATAAATGGTCTCCTTTGTGAGTCGTTTTATTTATCACTCACAATACTTACACCATTCTCCTTCCACATACTATTAATAGGTACACATAATCTATCAATATTTGCCTTCTCTTTTTGCAACAAAGTAGTCCTCAACAAATTAAATTTTGATAATATATACCCCCACAATATTATAATTAACGGCATAAATGAAAGCAAATTGAAAGTAAGGGTTCTTTGCCAAGTTAAATGGCAAGCCCGCTGAATAGAACATCCTAATAATATCACAATTTAGACGTTCCCATTGAGTCATCTTGAATGCATTTTCAAATGATTTTCCACTCTCATTTTCAATTTTCTTTTTTCTTGTTTTTTGGAGTCAAATGACAAATCATTCCACCACCATTGTCACTAAGTGAAAAATTAAAAAGGGGCAAAGGTACATTTCTAGGTGCAATGCTTATTAATTTAGTATTGACATCTTCCTCTAATCTTTTTATCTCCAAAAGATCCTTTCTTTTATTTTTTTTGTGCATTTTTCAATTCATTTTTCACTTATCATCAACAAATGGCCCATCACTCTCATGTATGAACTCCTAATTTTTTTTGACAAAAATTGCATTTCCAAATCAAGTTTCCCCCCGCATCGCTATGATTAAATAACTTAGTAACGTATCTCCATAATGCTTGTTTTAGAACTTCATTGCTAGATGTAGATGGTTGTGTATTCGAAGTGCTACTAACCATACTTAAAGATATTCTACAAAAAAAAAAAAAAAAAAATAGTTACAAGGACTATAAGTTTAATATATATTACAAGTAAATGTAATGGAGAAAAAGCAAAAATAAACATATACAATAATAAGCACATCCATAAAAACAAATTATTAGTAAAAAATCGATGACCCAATAACATATTGACAAACCAAACTCAGATTTTATGATCTTCAACAATAAAGTTGTGTAAAAGAAAAAAAATTGCTAGTTTCTTTAACTGAAGAAACAAAAAAGGTACTAAAAAGCACATTTTTTTGAGTGCCTGACACTTGTAGTGCTAAAACTTGACACGGTGGCACAGATGGATATTTAAGTGCCAAAAGTTAGAAAAGTGACACTTAAGTACCAAAATCGGAGCAAAATGGATCACTTAAGTACCAACGGCGAGAAAATCCGGCCAAAACGCTGACGTGGCGATTTTCCAGCGAAGCAAGTGCAAAACGACATTGTTTTTCATGCTAACATGGCTAGACAAGTGCAAAAATGGCGTTGCTTTGCTGCTAACGTGGATAAATAATTAATATAAAATTAATTAAATTAACTTTTGAACTAAATTTATTTTAAAAAATTAAAAATTTTAAAAAAATAATAAAAATTAAAAAGGAGAGATTGCGGGCGGTGAGGGCTCCCCACCATCGCCGGAAAGGGCGGCGACGGTGGGGGAGGGTCGGCCGGGGTCATCGAGCCCTAGCCAAGGGCCGAGGTCGCTGTTGCTGGCCCTTCCCGGCGACGGTGAGGGCTTAGCCTTCTTCACATGCAATCTCTCCTTTTTTCTAAGAAAAATATTTAAATTTTTTTAGTTTTTTATAATTTAATTTAATTAATTTATATATTAAAATTCAAATCAACACCAAAACGACGTCGTTTTTGCGTTTCTTTGCTGAGTTAGCTCTTCAGCGAGTCATGTAGGCGAGCAAAATTAATAAAAAATTGTCACGTATGATTTCCTGTGAGGTTCGTCGAAGATGTCACATAAGTATCCCATTTTTCAAAAAAAGTGGCACTTAAGTGTCATTTTCCTAATTTTTGGCACTTAAGTGTCCCCATGACACTTAAGTGTCTCCTTATGTCAAATTTTGATACTTTGGGTGTACTTTTGCCACATTTTTTTCCATAGCCAAGGCAACAATATAAGCTGTCTAAAGTGGACAAATCATAAAGCAAAGCAACTTATTGGCATGAAAGGTCACCTATTTGAGGGACCACAGCTCAAGAAACAAAGAAAGGACCTTGATATTTTGTTCTCTACACCCCACGAAATATCTTAATCTCCAAGAACCAAAAAAACCCAAATGACCTTTCTCCGCATGCTTAAATTTCTTCTCGAGAACAAATATCTAAAGAAAATGGGCAAAATGAAATCTCATGCAATTTCCTTTCTATTACAAAAGATTCATCAAAATCAAGCTCAACAAATTGTTTCTTGAGACTATAAGTTGCAAAAGGTGACAAAAGAATATAGAGATGGCATCTCCTGCCAAATACCAGTAATAGAGATAGAAATACAAACAACGGTCTCTTCAAAAAAATATAGAAGGATCACTTGTTAAGTGTTCAAAATTAGCATGGAGATATAGATTAATTTAGAGCAAATAGAAAGATGTAAAATGTAAGAAGATCATTCCAAAGTAGATGCTTTCTAGAATTTAATCAAGCAGGTGGTGGGCAATTGTGATGGCGTGGGCACACAATCATTCATCAAGCAAGCTGAAGCACGGCTTCCAACAGGCGAGAGTGAACACACGAAATCATTCATCAATCAGAAAGAGGAAACTAGAACTACCCAAATCCCCCATTTCCCCAAAAGAGCTCTAGGGTTCGTAAAAAAATCCCAAATCGAATTACAAAAGGATCCAAGATGCCGAATAGAAAAGAAAGTGGAATAACTCAACTTGCTAACCTAAGATGAGCAAACCAAGACGAAAAGCGAGACGAAAAGAAGCAATGCCTGCGAGAGGCGGAGGAGGTGTCAAGGCGACGACATGACATTTGCGAGAGATGAAGGCGAGGTTAGAGGCGATTGTGGGAGCGGGTAGGGCAGAGGCGCGAAGGGGCTGCGGCGGCTAGTGGGGTGGACCGCGGAGCTGGTAGAGCAACATCAGCGATAGGAAAAGGGTTTCAATTGCCAAAACTGAGAACTCACAACTCAAGGGAAGGAACTTGAAATGATTGACGAGAAGAGCTTTTCTTCTTTTAACTTCATTATGTTTATTATTATTTTTTATCTTTTCATATGTTTAAATTTTGACCCCTCAAGTATAGAAATTTTTTAAAATTGACCTATGCATGCTAAAATCATGTGTCAAAATTTCAAACTCGTGTGTTGAGAAAAGTTGACCGCGTGTTAGATTTTCCGACACTTGTTAATCACGTGTTAGAGTGTGTCGAACACGTGTCAGAGTGTCTAACACAATAGGAAGGATTGCGGAGAGTATTGATGCTTCTTAGATCACAGCAACTAGCCGACTACGACACATCAAAGTAAGTAAGAGGAGGCAAATAGGCTAGCAATGGTGGTATCTACTGAGAGAGAGAAACACTAGTAGGATGGGAGATGTAGTTCGGCCCCTGACTTCCTTAAGATTGATTTTAAATGTCAGAGGACCCAAATAATGCTCGTTGTGACCTCAGCAAGAATACTAATTGGGTCTCCGAAGAAAGATAAAAGAGGATATCTAAACCCAGCATTGAAGAAGCAAAAATGATTTGGTCCCTATGACCAGCAAGGTAACCCTTATTTGATCTTGATGATAAGTTATTACTTGATACTCCAATCAAGGTGCTGGAAAATGTCATAGATTGGGCTTTGGTGGCTAGCTCTAGTAAGCCATCAGGTATAAATGAAGATTTTGAGTTTGAATGTAGAGGCTGGGCACTCGCCTAACATTCCAACAACTTAGAGCCTTAAAGGCTCCAGAATGACACAATCTATCATTCTTGACGGAGATAAAAATAAAAAATAAATAAAGAATTTGTAGTAGAAAAAGTGAGGAAGCACCTTCAATATCAGAACCTTGGGATGCTAAATCCGATCAGCACTACGGGGGACTCGCACTAATGCGAAACAATGATTTAGTTCGGGTGAGCTATAGATGTTATTTCCAAGGACCTAAATAGTGGCAACATGATGAGAATCTCCTTCTTACGTGCACCCACGACTTTTCAAGAAAGGTATGTGTTATGGTAGCTTATTTGATCCATTCATTCTATTAGTAGTCTTCCATGGATTTGTATTGGATATTTCAACGAGACTTTGTATCACTGGGAGAGAGTTGGCAAAAGAGAAACTCTTTATATCAATGGAAGAGAGTTGGCAAAAGAGAGATTGATTATTATCGTAAAGTTGCCTTTTGTGACTTGCTGAATGACTATTTACTTATGGATGTCAAAAGCAAGATGTGCACATTCACTTGGGCAAACAATAGGAAAGGGGATGCCTTGATTAAAAAGAGATTTGATAGGATACTATGCAATATTGAATGGCGAGTGATATATCTAAATGTAGAAGCTTTTGTTTTACCTGCTATAGTGCTTTCTTTATCCCTGGCAATGACTAGAAGGAAAAAGGAATTTCGATTTGAGGCATATTAGTTAGAGGATGCTGAGTGCCCAAAAGTTGTCAAGGAAGTGGGGAAGATCATTTCAACACTCAGTTGAACCCGGTGAATAAACTAAGCAAGGTAGCTCATGCCTTAGCAAAATGGGGTAAGCACAATTATTCCAACACATTCGGACAGGTCCAAATGCTGAAACGTGAACTTATCAAAATGACTAATAGCGTGGATGGAGACTCAATAAAGGAAGAGACTTGGCAACTTTAGAAAAATGCGGAGATAGAGAGAGTTGTATTGGGGCATTAGATCAAGGATATGTTGGCTAAAATGGGATAATAGAAATACAAAATACTTTCATGCAATCACCATGCAAAGATGGCAACAAAACAAAATTTCCATTCTGAAAATATATGACCAAAATTGGTGTCAAGAGCATGCCGGGCTGAAGGAACACATTGAGAATTACTACCAATCCCTTTACAACATATCCTAAGAAACTTTCGGCCGTGCTTGACCAATGTACATATGTAGTTGGAGATGAAATGAGCAATGCCTTGATGGGACCGGTCACAATTGAGGAGACGAAAGAAGCAATGTTCCAAATGGGTGCAACAAAGGCACTAGGATCGGATGGACTCAACGAGCAATTCTACCACCATCACTAGGAGGCAATAAAATGAGAGATATTCAAAACAGCTGATAGTTTTTTTATTTCATGTAGTATTGATTCCTCCCTCAATAACACTCATATTGTTCTCATTCCTAAAGTGACAAATCCAGAAACTATTACGCAGTATAGACCCATCAGTGTATGCAATTTTGGCTACAAGGTTATCTCTAAGGTGATGGCAAATCGCCTAAGCAACCTGAAATTATTGCAAGTGAGCAAAGTGCATTTGTTAGTGACAGACAAAAACAAGATAATATTTTCATAGTCTAAGGAGTTTTGTGCCAGGTCATAATTAGGAAAAGGAAATTCAAGATGGTACTTTAACTTGCGTGCAAAAAGCATATGATAGGGTGGAATGGGACTTTTTGTTTGCTTGTACGATAAAAATGGGCTTTTAGTAATCACCAGGTCTCTTTGGTGAAGTAATGTATAAATACTATCACCTTCAATGTTAAAGTTGATGGGGAACTTCTTCAAGCATTTAGGCCTACTCAAGGTATCAGGCAAGGGGATTCTCTGTCCCCTTATCTTTTCATCATTTGGGCCAATGTACTTTCATTGCTCATAAACAAAGCACTAGAGGATGGCAACGTGAAAGGGATTAAATTAAACAAGTTTTGCCCAACACTGTCGCATTTACTATTTGCTGATAATATGATTTTTTTTTTTCTAGATGAGACAGTAAAAGAATGCCAAACTTGGCAAATCTTTTGAACCAATATTGCTTTGCCTCAAGCCAAGTAATTAACGTGAATAAGTTGGGTGTTGTTTTTCAGTAGTATTTATCCTCAACAACTGCCAAGAATGTGGCAATTGAATTAAGAGTATTGATCATTAAAAAAACTAAAAAAATACCTTAGCATTTGGATTAGGGAAAGTCAAAGAAAGAGATGTTTGCCGAGATCCTTGTAAGGGTGAATATGAAACTGAATGAATGGAGGGAAAAGCTTATGACAAAAGCAGGAAAGAAAATTTGATTAAAATAGTTCTGCAAGCGTTGCCACAATATGCAATGTCCATTTTCAAGATTCCGATGTCCATTTGTAAATCGATTGAGCAAAGAATTGCAGGATTTTGGTGGAATGAAAACAAGATAAAAGGCAAAATTCACTAGAAGAAGTGGGAGATGCTGAAAATAAGAAAGGACTCTAGAGGCTTAGACTTTAAAGACTTTGTTGTTTTCAACAAAGCCATGGTAAGGAAATAGGCTTGGAGACTTATACAATCCCCCTCAGCCTTATGAAGCCAGTTGTTAAAAGGCATTTACTTCCCTAGAGGTGACATTTTAATGCAAATAAATGACCTAGATCATGTTGGGTGTGGCAAAACATACTAGTGTGAAAAGAAACGTTAAATCAAGAGGTCAAATGATCGGTTGGTGATGGTTCTAATATTAGAGAAAGAGAAGACAAATGGCTGCGGAGAGGTTGCATTTGAGGACCAGCAAACCAAGGAGAGCCTCAGTTTGTGGTTGAGTTGACAGATCAAGAGTCAAAACAATGGGATGAATAGATGTTATCAACTATTTTTTTGAAGACCTAGTAAATGAAATCCTTGCTATTCCACTCAATTCTACCATGGGGAAATTAACTAATCTGGACTAGGAATGGTTTTGGATCCTACTCAGTTAAATGCAAATACAGCAAAATCTACTAAGCAATCTCTTATAATAACACAAACGAGGTACAGCAAAATCTACTAAGCAATCTCTTATAATAACACAAACGAGGCATCCTCATTATAACAGCCTCCCAAAATTTTGTAGAAATTGTTTTGGCAATTTCACACCTACCCAGGATTAAGTTTTTAATGTGAGGTCTATGCAACAATGCGCTTTCCACATAGAAAAATCTCCATCATAGAAAATTGTTACCCGATCCACTCTACCCCATTTGTCACTGAGCATCAAAAACCCTGAAACACCTATTCATCCTCTATGAATGGACTTGGTAGTTGTGGTTCGATTTTGAGCTTAATATTGACTCGTCTCCCAAAAAATCACTAGAATGGACAAGTGGGTACTTGATATGCTCATCTTAGACATTAATTTGCCCTCAAATGAGCTATTCACTAGAATTCTTTGGCGGATTTGGAAGTCCTCGTCTTCCAAGGTAGGGAGCCATGTCTGAGCTCCTTTCTTGAAGAGGCAAAAGCAGAAATCATTGTATTTAGTATATGGAACCCATCCGTGAACAAAAGAAGGGAAGGCGGAATAAAATCACCTACCCAACGGGTTCTGCCGGAAAAAGGCGTCTTGATGTACAACGTTGATGGCTCATGGACCAGTGACTCCTTTGAGGGATCGATTGCTAGGCTATACCGAAACTCCGATGGCCTCATCATAGATGAATTCACCTTGAAGGTATATGCCGCCTATGCACTAATGGTGGAAGCCATAGCCGTCCGTCAGGTTCAGTCAAGGTTGGTGAAGACAACGAAACTGAACTCCTCTGATCTACAAGTGTCGGTGTGCACTGATAGCTTATCAATTGTGGAGGACTTATCAGGCCGGGTTATCAGCCCATGGACCATGAAGCCCATAATAGAAGACTGCAAACAATTTCTGGCCCAGCTTGTTGGTATCTCAGTGATCTATGAGTCCCGTGAAGCAAACTAGACTGGATTGGACAGTTAACACCCACTTTTTTTTTTTTTTTTTGGTGATTGATTGCATAATCTTTCCTAAATCCAAACGTTCCTCTTTACTTGTATGCATGATTTACATCAGTATGTGTTATATTCTAATTTTCTAAATTTTCATTAACAGGTGCAATGCACATAACTTTTAAGGTGTAAAATGTGCGTTTATCTCGAGGAAAACTCATTTTCACACTTGATTGTTGTAAATACATATATATAGAATATGGGAGAAAAAAGAGTTAACTAAAATGCTAAATTAACTAAAATAATGAAAAAATTAGCAAAAAAGTTAATAATAAATTTTTTTTCTGTTTTTTCTTAATTTTTTTTCTATGAGTAGTTATCTTGTTTCAGATATTCTAATAAAGAAAAGTGATGTCGGGTTAACATTCGATTAAATTAGGGTAAAAATCTTCGGAATACAAATATTTAATTTTTGAAAGAAAAAATTTCGTGTGGCGCATGGTTGCTTGCTGGTAGGGGCCCATCCAATGGGTGCTTGCTACGTGGTAGTTCTAATGCCAGCTAGGTGTTGTGTCAGCGTCATGCTGGCGTTCATAGTGCTCAATTGGGATGACACGTGGTCATTTGAGGCAAGGTCAACAAGCCATGCGCTGTGCCAGACGAGTTAGGCCCAAAAGCCATTGTGCGCGGAGCGTCGTGCTTTTGAGCCTGCACGATGCGGGCCTGGTGCGGCCCAGTCCTGGTTCGAGTGTGGCCTTGCACATATTTTCCCCTTAGCCCAACACGTCCCCGAGCTTGGCCCGGTGGGCGAATTCCCCCAGCCCCTCTCGTCTTCTCCACAAACCCAGCGTACGAAGCTTGATGGGCCAGTGGCCTTGTTGCTCTGATCGAGTGGTTGGCTTGGCTGGATTGGGGCCCGATGGACCTAAGCCACGCTCCTCCTTTTACTAGCAAAATTTGGCCTAGGGAAGCATTGCCCTTTTGAGTTAAATTTACCCTCTGAACAGGCCCTCCATTTGCCCTTTTTCTTCCCTCTAGGTAATTCGCTATAGCTCATGCTTTGGTTATCATTCTCTGTATCTACATATTAATCCTCTTGATTTGGGCAACGAAATCCTGAAGGTTGGAGAAGCTAAAAGAGTCCACTAAATCCAAGACCAATATGGATAAAAAACAATGCAATATTACATAAAATTTATCATATCCTACCTTTGGTTCGTGTTGAAGAAAAGATAAACTCATATATAAAAAGGATATAGATTGAATAAAATTATCCTATGAGGGGATGTGGGATAAAGGTATATAAGATTATTTATACCCATAATAGAAAAGTTATTTTTCTCAAATAACAAGCTTCTTTAATTAATAAAATTGAGATTATATTTCAATATAAATTATTTTTGAATTCTAATATAAGAAATTTAAAAAAAACAGTTTAGTTTTTTTCCTAATTTAATCATGTTTTTATTTATATATTTGAATTTAATTTTGTCTTATAATATAAATTCAATATATAAATATATATTTATGTTTATTACATATAGATATTTTAGTACAGTTTATTATTTAATAAAATTTCATTAGAGAATAATGGAAGTGGAAGGAAGAAAAAGATAAAAATCAAATTAATTGAAAAAGAGAGGAAAATAAAATAAAAAGCAAATAAAAATAAACTTAATAAATTTTTACCATCTCTATTTTGTAAAAAATTTTATTTGTCGTGACCTAGATTTTCGAATGAACCACCTAGGGTTTGGCTAATGGATTGTTAAGCCCAGACTTAACTCGGACTCTCCCAAGCCCATACCAATTCGCGACTTAGGTTTAAGTTCTTAACATGTAATTGACTCTTAATTAGGAGTCGCCACTAATCTATTTTTGATGAGTCGATTAGACACCCAAGTAAAGTAACGGGAGATTTACTTTACTCCTACAAACCAAAGATTGTGAGTTCGGGGACTTGATTACGCTAGATTTCTCTAACACCCTTTCGGTACCTTTCTCTTTTATTTTGAAAAATGTTTGGCTCGGATATATTCATAAAATATTATGTATATCATTTAGTAAAAATGGCATATCATTGTAAAATGTAAAATTCTCCGACAACATTCTTGCCTACTTTATTTTTATTGGCTTTTTTTTCCTTCTCTTTTTAATTATTTTCTTTTTTATTTCTTTTTTCCCCTCCATCATTCTCTAATAAAATTTTATTAAATAGTAAATTGTATTAATAATACTAAAATACTTAAATACCTCAACTATATAATAAATATAAATATATATTTATGTTTATATATTGAATTTACCTTATAAGATATAATTAAATTCGACTATATAAACAAAAATAAGATTAAATTAAAAAAATAAATTGTTATTTTTTATTTTGAATTTCTTATATTTTATATATATTGAAGCATAGTTTTAATTTTATTAATTAAAGAAGTTTCTTATTCGAGAAAAATAACTTTTTTATTATGAATATTTGAAATGCTATCCACCTTTATTCCACCGAACTATATTCTTCTTATATCTAACTATATCATATCTTAAGCTGACATCAAATGCAGGATATGATAAATTTTATCATGTCCCGAACTTTATTTCGATTACTAAATGCAGCCTTAGTGCGTGTCCAAGTAAGGATTCAAAGCCCTTGACTAAATAAAAATAGCATCCTATAATGCTAGAATTAAAATTAAATGAATATAGTCGTTACTCTCCTTCAATTTTTTTTTTTTTTTACTCTCATCCATTAAGAATACGATTTTTTTCAATGAATCCATTGAATTTGTTAGTTTGAAACCAACTTTCTTCAATTTTTCAAACCCTTTCTCGAAACCTACTTTTTCCTCTAGGGAACTTTTCTCATCTTGGCCCAAGTTTTTCCGTAGTAAACTCTATAATGTCTAGGGAAGAGTGAGAAATGTGATATGAACAATACAACTAGATTGTGAGAGTGATGTTGTGGAGTTTATGTTCGGAATCGATTGATAATGAGAATATCACATGGAAGATGTCCAAAGATGGGTTGGCTACTTATGTACAAATTGATCGGAAACTAATGCCACTCTCTTGATACCCAAGTTGATATGACTTATTGAATGATCAATCTCAATGAGGCATTCCATAGTACAAGCCATGAGAGCAGACCTTTGAAAGGAAGGTTTGGCTTGGTGAATTTGCTCGTCAGGTGCCGCATTGTCCCATGGATGAGACCAGTTGATCCAGATCATGACAAATGATATCATAGTAGGGTTCCCAAATTGTATATGCAGATATCATCTATTATCATGTTTTGAGCATGACTGGTAGAGACAATGTCTTTCTATTGGCCAAGCATAGGCCGTTCACGTAAAGCCTAGGGAGAGGTAGTGCTGGTGTGGCACACAAGGAAATGACAGCGAGTGACTGTCGGGCAAGCATTGGCTATTTGCATATGACAGAGAGAGGTGGTGATGGTTAGGAGAATCTAAGGAAATAATAGAATAATCCACAACCAGGGCATTTTTCAAATTAAATAGGAAGAATTTCACAGTCCGACTATTCCACATTCATGAAAAAGCATGGAAGTAAACATTGTAATATAGAGAGAAGCATGAGGGATGAGATATGGACTGACTAAACTTGATTTGCAGTGATGTCGGAGACTTTGTGCTAGAATTTTGCTGATGAAAGGAATATCATGCGAGAAATGTCCGAAAGCGTCGATCACCCGTGATAAACTATCAAAAGTTTATGCCAATCTCCTAACGATGGTCATTATGGGCTAAAACAAACTGTTGTGTTGAATGAAGACATATGTCCTGCTTGAGACATGAGATGCCCGAATCAAAAGGGAGATGCGGTATCGTCTTTGAAGCTATAACACAAGCCATGGGATCGATCCTTAGAAGCACAAGCTGCCTTATTGAATTGGCTCACCAGGTGTCACACAGTCCCATGGTCTCGATGATGGACCCATTTTTGAAATCATATTTTATCTTTATGGGTTATATATGGGTTAGAGATTTTTAAAGATCTGGTTAAAACTATATCCAAAAAGTGAATTTGATCTAAATGAGTCAAAAATTGATCAAAATTTGCGACCAATTTTCGACCCAATTTTCGACCCATTTAAAATATTAAGCAGCCCACTTAACAAAGTGCATGGGAGATGATGACCCATTTTCCTCATCCTCATCGGTGACCTAAAAGCTTCTGCAACGCAAACAACCACCCGCTTGCCTCTGTCGCTCACCTCTGCACTGCTCCTGAAGCTCGCCTAGAGTGTCAGCCAACGCCGAACCACGGCCCCACCTTGGAACCCGACCGAGAAGAAGGAGGAGGAGGAGAGGAAGAAGACGGACGGTGGTGGCCGCCGGGCCAGCCCCACCACGCCCCTCTCATGGAACGGCGCCTCCTCCAGCGGCAACATTAATGGGTTCGAGGAGTCGCCGCCCTTGGACAATGCCATGAATCTAAGGTTCACGAAACGGCACTCTCTCTCTCTCTCTCTCTTCTCTCTCTCTTCACCTGCTTTTCTTTTTCCCAAAGACCGTCTCGTTTCCCTTCGTCTTTCATTCCCTGACTGTTTTTTCTTTTGTTTCAGTTCCTATTTTTTGCATTTTTCTCCTGGTCCATTGGATAATATGGCTGGTTTCCTCTTGTCGGAAATGCCCCCGGAAAAAAAAAAGGTTGCATATAATTCGTCGATTCTTGCAGAGAAATATTCATTACAAAAACCAACCAAGTACGTGGATCTTCGGCTCCGTTTGTCTCGGTTTTGTTTCTTTTGGTGATTTAATTTGGTTAAAACCTTAAAGGAAATAAATCTCCTCAATGTCTTCATCTTTTTCATAAACCACAAAATAAAAATAAAAAGGGGGCCATTATAATTATTTTGGTTAGGCGGGGAATCTCAATTAATGTTCTGAACAGTGCCTTCCTTGGGCAGGTAAACCCTAAGCCAATCAAGTAAGATGCGAGGCAAATCTAAAGCAGGTTTTATAAATATATATAATTAGTCAAATTCTTATAAATATTTCAATTTATAATTTTTTACATTTTTATTTTATTTACTATTTTTTAATTGTTTAATTTATTATTTTAATTTAATTTGTAGTTTTTATCCAATTAGCATATAGCTTACAATGGGCATGGGTTTTCTTAGAATATTTATAAATTTTAGCAATACAAGTCGAGTTGAGTATGTGTCATTAAATTTACACTACATGAACATGGGATAAAATGGATTAAATGGGTCAAATATAAGTCAAATCATCTTCAACTTAACCCAAACCCGACTTGACCCGACCCGACCCTACCCATTCAATGGGTCTAATTGAGACCAATCAGCCTGATCATGACACCTAGCTTTAGAGGGAAGGCGCCACATATCCCTTCACTCGTTCGAATCATCTAGAATAGGATTTCACATGCTAATTCACTTGCTTGATTTTTTGACGCAACATTTGCTGGCTATGGCAATTGTAACTCAGTCTATAATCAAATTAAATCTAGTAATCTGTTAATTTGAAAGAAGATTTTCCCAGAAGATGGAAGCCTTTTTTCTTGGTCTCTTGCCTAGAAATTTAGAAATTTCCATTTTAGTAAACGTTTTTTTCTCCAGTATTGTTTGTTCCTCAGGAAAGCATTCTACAAAATAACATGATTAATGAGATACAGCTAACCCAAATGCAAGAAAACAGAAAGGCGTTCAATTTTTCACTCTTTAATCAATAAATTGTAATGAAAATGGGGGAACGTTCTCATTTAATTATTGGATTATTTATCAACTTTCAATCATCTTATAGCATATATATCGGTAAATATTACCACTTTACTACAATTAGTTGATCAAATGACTTCAAACCCATTTAAATAGGAAAGCATCAATGAAACAGAGGAATCTGTTCTGAAGTTCCAAAACATTAACAACCACAGAAACAGAGCACTCTGTTCCCAAGTTCCAAGAGCTAAAAATTTACAACCACCACGCAATTTGTCTAAATATAATTAGAAATCGACTATCAATGCAGATATTGGGCCTATATCCTGTTCGAATTAACATAATCTGGCAATAATTTTCCAAAACACAGTTTCATATACTTGAAAACGAATGACCACTAAAATTTTTAACAAAATAGAGCCTTCATGTCAGACTAACCAGTGGTTGATTTTGACGTTCTTTCCTCGGCTATTATCCTCTATTCCCCAGCCTCTGCTGCTATCTTTGCTCCTTACCATAGCCTGACTTCGCTTCTTCCGGCTTGACCAATAAAATCTCTCAGTCCGAGGGGAGCTTGTCCTTCCTACACTTTCTCCATCTTTCTCGTGAGCTCTCTCTCTTTTCTTGGTGATGTCCTCCATCGATTGCTTATGCAAGGTGTGAGTTTCGTGGCCCTACTTTTAAATACTCTAATTATAAATTAACGGATTTGATCTCTTAGAAAGAGCCAAGCCATGGCTGTTAAAGAAAATTATTATCTATCGAGGGCTTCCAAATAATAAAAAAACAGTCTGAGAATTCCTTGTATCATTCTTTACTCACTCTTCAGAACTTGTAAGACATGATGGTTTCATTTTAATTTCCCAGGATCATCATTCAAACCGTCTATTTTTCTTACTTGTACAATTTTACGACCATATTTTACAAGAAAGTTCTCGTCCTCCTTAAAAGTCGTCCTCAAAGTAAAAGTTCATTCAAAATATAAGTCCATATCGTCATCAGTTTGCTGCGCTAGTGTTATGTGCATGATTTTACTTGGGCTATAAATTTATGACTCGGGTCTACTCCTAGCATGGACACAAAAGTTTACTTTGGACAAAACCTAGAAGATCGAATGAACAAGATTGTGTTTGATGTCATCATTATCCTTGTTAAACAAAGTAAATTTCGCACAACGAAATGAGAGCTCGATTGGATTTGATTATACAGTTCCAAACTCCAAAGTCCTAGCCCAACGATTGTGTCGTGTCCATGTAGCAAAGGCCACTTTTTCCAGAAAACTAAGGATATAGCATTACGTTCTGCACCTCACAACCAAAACCTAAAATGTCTTTCGTTGCTATTTATTTGGAGAAATTGAAAGCGTCAGTTGTTTTTCTTCTGTAATTATCGATAACATCCCCAACACTAGAGCCACTTGTTTGTGGCTCTCTCCTTGTATGAACACTCCAACAATCACTTAGTATCCTTGTTTTGTGATTCTAAACTCAACTGCAATGGGACAATCCCTTACATAGGACAGGCTAGACTCCTAATACAAATCCCCGAGACTGTAATAAAATTTATAGGCTCCTCCGCCTCATGAGAAGTGTATAAGAGCATCATTATCGCTAGAACCACCCAATGCGGAGCCATATCAAGAAGGTTTTATGTGATGGGACAACACAATCATCGCATAGAACGATAACAGCGCAATTCATATCAAGACATCAAGAACTAATTAACTAAATATATAGACACGCACACATAAACACACACTCATATTTTGACCCACATGCTGACTCGACGAACAAGATATAGGATCAACCCCATAACCCACTCTAACCAGTTGTTCTGCCGAATTGGGCCTAAAACGAAGTTTCCATACTTAAGTGAACAACCGCTCATAGCCTATTTATAACGTTGAAGTTCTAACAGAATTGGGCCTTCAAATTTGACCAAGCAGTGGTTGATCTAGACATTCTTTCCTCTGCTATTCTCTTCTTTTCCGCAGCCTCTGCTACTTTATTCTGCTCATCTTTATAGACCGACTTTGCTTCTTCAGACTGGACCAGCAAGATCTCCCAGTCTGAGAGAAGCTTGTCCTTCTAGACTTCACTTCCACCATCTTTCTCTTGAGCTCTTCCTCTTCCTTGACGATGTCCTCCATTAACTGCTTATACAAGATGTGAGTCTTCTGGCTCTTCTTCATAGTAGTGAAGCTTTGATCCTTTTTTAGTTTATGCAGCTCAAACTCAGCATTGTCCAGCTCAAACGCTGAGAAGTCGGAAGTGAAATCATTGAAATTAGCCTGAAATGTCTCAGTTGCTATTTGTTGCTCTGAGGATAATCCAACTCTGGCTGAGCTTAAAATTAATAGTGCCTCAGATAGCCTCTCTTTAATATTCAATTTAAAGAGATCTGAAAGGCATTCCTTCAACGACTGCTTAGCCTTCTCGACTTCTTCTAAGCTAGGAATTTCAGCCGTCAAAGCACCATCATGGTGGCACGAAATTGATCCTACACTATCACCATGAGTCTCAGCACCATTGATAAATTCCTCCATACCAGTAAAATGGGAGTCAAACTTATCAGTTGGTCTAGCTGGCTGAATGCTCACCGGAGGAGTAACTGTTAAGACACAAACTTCGGCTTTAATCACCAAAGTGTCATTTGCTAGGTATCCCCCAGTACGATTATGAAGCTCAGTCAACGGAATGAAACTTGTGAAACCCAGTCTCTCTCTCTCACGGTGAAATCATGTTGCGCCTCTACAAATCCAGGAGACAGTGATGAATTCAAGGAACTTCTTTACAAGCATGATATGTGGAAGAAACATTGGATACCATCAAAAACTAGAATGTCGTACTGTAGGTCAAGCAATATATTAGCAACAGAAGAAGCAAACACCTTCATATGATCAGCTTAAGCAAGCAAATTCGCACAAATGTTGATAAAAATAAAAATGCACAAAATTTTTAAGACCACCGGACATAACTATTTAAAAACTTAAATTGCGGCTCCTCTCTTTTCCTGGACAACATTTGGATCATATACCCACGATCAAGCCCCACATTTATCCACTGGACCTGTTGCTTAGTAACTTGAATCGCTAAATTCATTTATCAGCAAAGTTGGGATTGTTGTCCACGCATGTGTTCACCCGCCTTTTAGAGGTTTGACGGTTGGAATCCAGAAATAACATTCTCTCGCAGCTCAATATCTCTCTTTCTACTTCTTCTCACCTATTCCTTTCCCCGTCTAAACTCTTCTTCTTCTTCAAGTCATAATACCGGCATCTCAAAGTCTAGTTTTGAAATCAATCAGAGAGAAACCTATCGTATCCTCACATAAAAAGAATAGATTCCAAGAAAATTCAGTCCAATTCAAGAACAAACCTTTTCTAATGGTGCGAACATCATTGATTTGATCGATCACACTCAAGCTGAACTTGGCATTTCTGGTCCACCCGTTCGGCAACGTTTCAGAATCAGGGACATCAAGGTACAGCGACAAATGTTCCGTGGCATTCCCCTTGGGGTATAAGAGAATTCTCCTGCTCAAAAAGGATCGGACGGCGCAAGGATCACTTGGCAACACGATGAACATGCGATTATCAAGAAACAACGCAAAAATAGAAAAATTGAAAAATAAATACTTTGAAATACCATTTACAACCGGAAACTGTAAATGCTTCAGAGTAAAGCTTTTTTGCATCCTGCTCAGTGAAGTAGCTGATTTTCCACGTGAATTCTCCCCGATTAACATCATTTTCTGCATCCATGTTTTAATATTTATTTGGACTGCTACTCCTGCACGATCAACTTTCGCAAACAAAACAGATGTTCCTTCTTAGATGACACTCTAATGGCGAAGGAGGATGAAGGGAGGAGGAGGAGGAGGAGGAGGAGGAGGAGGAGGAGAGTTTCTTACATTACAGGAGTTGGGAATACTATGAGGAACTCCACATGAGTACCTGTGTCAAACGTTGTTGACTCTTCGACTTCAAGGTGATAGAACGATGGAAGTCTCGGGATTTTATAGCAGGAGTCATGGGGGGAATCGTAAAAGACAAAAACGAAACGGCATACCTTCCCTGAGAAAGAGCCCTCATGATACGGAAATCTTTCCTCAAGGAAAAAGCAGCTTAAGCGATATGGGACTGACCCCAAGCAAAAAAGAAAAAGAATTTGTTGAGGCAGGTGGGAATTTCAACAACTCAAAGAAAAGGACCTCGCTCCACCACATCACTTCCAACACTCGAAATAGATAAGGAATCGAAAATGAAGACAACTTCAGGAGGGGTTTAGACTGAGTCTTAAAAGAAGGAATTCTGCCCTAAGCTAGGCTATTTCACATCAAGGCAAAGACTATTACAAGACTGAAAAGAATGGTAGCAAAACTGCGAAGGAAAGAACTCACGAAAGAAGAAGATAGATCGTGGAAGTCACGCGCAAAGGCCAGGAACTGAAATCAAAGAAGAAAAATCCGGAGTGGTTTTAATCAGGATCAGGGGAAAAAGTCGTCTTCATTCGCCCTTCTGGTTGCCATATTGATAGCCAATGAGTTACCGTCTCTCAGCTCGAGTTTTATTCGAGTGAAAAAAATTATAGAACGTCACTTAATGCGACTCTAAAATGATGCCAAGGTAAGAATATAACGAAAATGCGAATCGTTATTCGATGACCATCACAATAATAAGATAATAAAATGTACAATCAAATTGAGATATGGAGAATATTATATATATGCACAATCATGAGAAATATGCATAATCAAGATCAATATGATAATCAGCTCTAATCTAGAAAAAATATCATAATTATCTCTAACAAAATTAGCATATTTGGATTGAGATTAATCGTGCCCAAGTCAAATTCATGTCAACCTCAAGACATGATTAATAATTGTCGTGTTCATGTCCAACCTGGCAGACAAAAAATTGACCAGCATAACCCATTTAAATTAATGGTTTGGTATTTAAATGACTTATATGTGACCCGTTGAGATATCAGTAACTGAAAGATTATTTGTTCATACTCTTCATATTGAACATTTTAAAATGATGATATTCCATTGGCTATGACCATTTTTTTTTTATAATTTGTTTTAATGATATTTTGTTGACGGATTATTGCATTTATGAATAGATTTTATGAAAGATTTAGGATATTCCGCGTCTCATTGGAGGGTTGATTTTGTGTCATAGCAAGTTATGTACTTATGTTGACTTGTCAATCGATATTTAAGCATTTTACACGAGTCGTTTTGTGTCAACCAGTTAATTTTTGGGTCAAGTCA
Organism: Eucalyptus polyanthemos subsp. polyanthemos; assembly: GCA_017140185.1. Lineage (NCBI taxonomy): Eukaryota > Viridiplantae > Streptophyta > Magnoliopsida > Myrtales > Myrtaceae > Eucalyptus > Eucalyptus polyanthemos. The sequence goes on along the minus strand of CM029467.1, from coordinate 26,083,028 downwards.
GTGCCAAGTAGATTGACATGATAAACTAATTGTATTGTATTTGAATTGACCTGCTTTGTAGTATTCCCTTATGTTGACACAACACGGACACAACCCATGAACACGGAAAGCTACCCTAGTTCTATTAGCTTTCCTTTCTACATTGGCATGCATACGTAAGTAAACATTTGACTAGAATGCAGACTAAAGTAGCATGAACCACTCATGCCGAGAGCTTTCAATTTGGATCAAGCACTGGTTGATCTCGCCGCTTCCTCGGCTATTCTCTTCTTTTCCTCAACCTCTAATACCGTCTTCTGCTCCTCTTTATATCCAACTTTGCCTCTCCGGACTTGACCAATAATAATTAGATTTATTTAGATTAAATACAAATTTGACGTGTTATAAAAATAAAATTGTACATTTAATCCCGTGCTTTCGCGCTATTTCAAACTAAATCATTGTATTTTCACAAACTTTCCAATCAAGTTCCATCGGCTTCAAATCTGACCACATTCTGCTAACTAGTAAACTTTTCCACTCACGTCCACATGATAATTTTAACGACCACATTAGCTAGATTCAGTCTGATCCGGTGTCAGAGATACTCACTTGAAAAATTTGTTAAAGTAAAAAGACTTGCTTAGACAAATTAATGATTAGAAAAACGTGGAAGTACATGGGCAAAAAGTAGAATTTTTCTTATTTAAATGTTTGATAGACACGAATCGAGTATCAAATTGGATGATTAATATCTGATAATGAATAAATCATGTCGCAATCTATCAATTTTAGTGTATCTAATATTTAAAAAAGGTGGGATTTTCTGGTGCAACAATTGCTGGCTATGGAAAGTTACTCTAACTCAATCAATTATCAAATCAAATCTAGCAATTATTAATATGGAATAAGATTTTCCCAGAAGATGGAGGTGTATGGCCAAGAAATTAAGAAATTTTCATATTAATAAACATCTTTTTTTTTTCCAGTATTATTTATACGGTCAGCAAAACATTATACAAACTAACGTAACGAATGAGATACATCTTACCTAAATGCAATAAAACAAAAAGGCGTTGGATTTTTCACTCTTTGAACAATAAAATTTAATGAAAAAGGGAGAACTTATTGGGTTATATATCCATTTTCAGTAATCTTTTATATATATATATATCGGTAATTATCACCACTTTACTACAATTTGTTGATCAAATGACTTCGAAACCCATTAAAATAATAGAGCATATACAATAATTTGATTAGATGAATCTGACTTCAATGAGACAGAGCACTCCGTTCTGAAGTTCCCCAAAACACTAGCATTTGAAGAAACAGAGCACTTTGTTCCCAATTCCAAAACACAAACACCCAAAGAAGCAGAGCACTCTGTTCCAAGAGCAAAAGATTTACAACCACCACACATTTCATCTAAAGAAAATTAGAAACTGACTATAAATGCATATATTTGGCCTAATATCCTGTTTGAATTAACATATTCCGGCAATAATTTTGCCAGAACACAGTTTCATATTCTTGAAAACGAATGAACACTAAAATTTTTAACGAAATAAGGCCTTCAAGTCGGACCAAGCAGTGGTTGATCTGGACGTTCTTGAAAATTCTCTTCTTTTCCTCGACCTCCGCTACTATCTTCTGCTCTTGCCATAGCCTGACTTCTCTTCTTCCAACTCGACCAACAAAATCTCACGAATCCGAGAGGCGCTTGTCCTTCCTACACTTCCCTTTCTCCTTCTTTCTTGTGAGCTCTCTCTCTCTCTCTCTCTCTCTCTCTCTCCTTGGTGATGTCCTCTATCAACTGCTTATACAAAATGTGAGTTTCATGGCCCCAATTTTAAATCCTCTTAACATGAATTAACGGATTTAATCTCTCAAAGAGAACCAAGCCATGTCTATTAAAAGAAAACTCTTCCGTCAAGGGCTTCCAAATAATCAAAAAAGTTTTGTGAAAATTTCTTGTGTCATTCTTAACTCATTCTTCAAAACTCGAAAGGATACGGTGGTTTCATATTAATTGCCCAGGATCATCTTTCCAACCATCTACTTCTCTTAGTTTTACAATTTTACAAGTAACAAGAAAGTTCTCATCTTCCTTAAAAGTCCTCATAATAAAAGTTCATTCAAAATATACTCCAGATTGTCATAAGTTTGCATCATTGGTTGAATGCCACTGTTATGTGTACTATGATTTTACGTTGGATACAAACTTATGACTCGAGTCTACTTCTAGCTTGGACGCAAAAGGTTGCTTTGGCCAGAACCGCCAGGATAAAATGCCCCAGAGAACGAGATTGTGTTTTAGGTCGTTCATTATCCTTGTTAAACAAAGTAAATACCGCCCAATAAAATGAGAGCTCAATTGTATTTGATTATGCAGTTCCAAACTCCGAAGTTCTTATCCCAACGATGGTGCTGTGCCCAAAAACATCAAAACGAAAAACCTTGGATCACCTAAGGACATGATGAAAATCCATGTCGCAAATGCCCTTTTTCCAGAGAACTATGGACACAGCATTGTGTTCTGTGCATTGCGACCAAAACTAAAATGTCTTTCGTTGCTATTTGTCTGGAGAAATTGAAAGCGTCAATTGTTTTTCTTCTGTAATTACCAATAACATCCCCAACACTAGAGGCCCATGTTTGTAGCTCTCTCCTTGTATGAACAATCCTAACCATGAACAATCCTAACCATCAGTTAGTATCCTTGTTTTGTGATTCCCAGCTCAAATGCAAGGGGACAATCCCTTACGGGACAGGGTAAACTCTCCTAAAACAAATCGCCGAGACTGTAATGAATTCCTTAGGCTGAGAGGCTCCACCTCATGGGATGTGGATACCGGAATAGCCTTATCACTAAAGCCAACCAATGCGAGAGTCATATCAAGGAGGTTTTATGTGAAGGAACAACTCGATCATCCCATATTGACAGAACAACACTCAGGAAAGCGCATCAGAATTGTGAGAATGTCGATGCTAAAAGGGCAAAAAGCACGATGACAATGCAATTCATATCAAGACATCAAGAACTAACCCTATAGACATACATACATACGTACATATTTGACCCACATGCTGACTAAACTAACATGATTTGCAACCGCAGAACCAACTCTAAAAAATTGTTCTGCTGAACCTTGGCCAACAAACAGTCAAGCTAAAACGCAGTTTCCATTCTTAAGTGAACAATTATCATAACCTATTTGTAACCATAAATTTTAACAGAATTGGGCTTTCAAATTTGACCAAGCAGTGGTTAATCTAGACATCCTTTCTTCTGCTATTCTCTTCTTTTCCTCAGCCTCTGCTACTTTCTTCTGCTCATCTTTATAGCCCAACTTCGCTTCTTCAGACTCAACCAGCAAAATCTCCCAGTCTGAGAGAAGCTTGTCCTTCCTAGACTTCACTTCCCCCGTCTTTCTCTTGAGGTCTTCCTCTTCCATGATGAGGTCATCCATTAACTGCTTATACAAGATGTGAGTCTCCTGGCTCTTCTTCATAACAGAGAACCTTTGATCCTTTTGAAGTTTATGCAGCTCAAACTCAGCATTGTCCTGCTCAAATTCTAAGAAGTCGGAAGTGAAATCATTGAAATTGGCCTGAAATGTCTCAATTGCTTTTTGTTGCTCCAATGATAATCCAGTTCTGGCTAAGCTTAAAGTGGATAGTGCCTCAGATAGCTTCTCTTTCATATTCAATTTAAAGAGATCCGAAAGGCATTCCTTTAACGACTGCTTAGCCTTCCCAATTTCTTCTAAGCTAGGAATTTCAGCAGTCAAAGCAGCATTTTGGTGGCATAAACATGATCCTACACTAACACCATTAGTCTCAGCAACTTTGACGAATTCCTTCAGACTAGTAAAATAGGAATCAAACTTATTAGTTGGTCTAGCTGGCTGAATGTTCACTGGAGGAGTAACTGTTAAGACGCAAACTTTGGCTTTAATCACCAAGGTGTCATTTGCTAAGTATCCCCGCAAAGGACTATGAAGCCCAGCGAATGGAATGAACCTTATGAAACCCCAGTCTCTCTCCCTCGCAGTAAAATGATGTTGTGCCTCTGCAGAATTCAGGAGACGAATTCAAAAACTCGTTTACTACAACACCAGAGCATAACATGTGAAGGAAACACTGGAGACCATGAACTAAAATGTGGAATTGTCAGTCGGGCAAAATATTAACAAAAGAAGCAAACAACTCCCCTCGATCAGCTAAAGCAACAAAATTCATAAAACAAACAAATAAATAAAAAAGTCAATAAACTGACAACTCACATTTTTAAGACCACCAGCTATATTTAACTCAAGTTGTCGCTCCTCTCTTTTTGCTGGATCAACATTTGGATCATCTAGGCGCAGTCAATCCCCAACTCCTCCACCCCTGGACAAGTTGCTTAGTAACTTAAATCCCTAAATTCTTTAATCAGTAACCTCGGGATCGTTGTGCGCTCATGTTAGAAGCTCACCTGCCTTTGAGAAGCTTAACGAATGAAACGCAGGAAACACATGCTCTCTCTCAGCTCAAGATCTCTCTTTCTACATCTTCTCACCTGTTCTTTTTCTCATCTAAAACTCTCGTTCTACTTCAAGTCACAACACTGGTTTCTCGAAATCTAGATGCACAGTCAATCAGAGAGAAACCCATCATACCCTCACACTGAAAAGAAGATATTCCAAGAAAAGTCGAGCCAATTCAAGAACAAACCTTCTTTAAAAGAGCGAGCATTATCGATTTGATCGATCACACTCAAGCTGAACTTGGCGTGTCTGGTCCACCCGCTCGGCAACGTCGCAGCATCAGGGACATCAAGGTACAGCGACAAATGGTGCGTGTTGTTCCCCTTCGGAAATGCCAGAACTCTCCTGCTCAAAAAGGATCAGACGACGCGAGAATCATTTGGCCACACCATGAACATGCGATCATCAAGAAATAACGCAATAACGAAAATAATAACTTTTGAAGTACCATTTACAACCAGAAACTGTGAATGCATTAGAGTAAAGCTTCTGCGCAGTCAGCCTAGTAAAGTTGCTGATTTTCCACCTGAATTCTCTCCTGTTAACATCATTCTGTGCATCCATTGGCTGCTGCTTCTGCACGATCAGATTTAGCAAACAACACAGATGTTTCTCTTCAGCCGACACTCTAAATGCGAAGGAGGAGGAGGAGGAGCAGTTGGGTTTCTTACATTACCGGAGTTGGGAAGAATATGAGCTACTTCACACCAGTACTTGCGTCGAATGTTGCTGATTCTTCGAGCTCGAGATGATGGTGTGTCGGGAATGTCGGGCTTTTTATAGGAGGAGCAATGGGGAATAGGAATAGAAGAAAAAGAGAGAACTTCCCCGGGAAGTTATAGCGGAAAAATCAGGAACTTCTCTTTCAGGGTAAGAGGACAAAGGCTAATCATTCGCACTTTCGGTCAACACGTCGAAAGCCAACAATTATTAATCAGATTCGAATAGAACACCAAGCTAAAAGACTATTCTTTTTGTGCTCTTCACTATAAAACCTTAAATTAACCATATAAAACCTTAAATTAACAAGTTAGCGTCGACAGGACCCTATGTGACTCGTTTGGATGCGATAAACTAAAAGACAATTCTTTTCATGCTCTTCGTTAAAAAGAGTTTAAATTGACCATCTTCCATTGACTATGCCCATGATTTGGGACATTGTTTAATTAGTTCTAAATCTATTATACAAATGCCAATGAGAAAAAAAAAAAAACTTTCTAATTTTGCCAATTGAGTCTCAAAGCTTTACACAAAATTTCAGTATAGTCATTACAGCCATTTTTTGCTAAGCATTACTAATGATTGATGATTTTGGGCCAGAAAGTGAACCCGATGGATCGTGAAAAATGTGTGGGCTTGAGAAATAAGTGGGCCACACAAATTGGACTTGAGAAGTCTAATGAAAGATTATGGGCTTGGACTTGGCTTGAAGCGGGCCAAGGTTCGGAATTATTAGATTTGTAGATTTAGTTTAGTGGGCTGGATTGTTATAGATTAAGCCTGTTGGGCCAGAGATGAATAATTAGGCCCGAATGATTTTATTTTATAGATTATAGTTATGATAACTTGATTAAAGTTTATAATGCTACTATCAATTTCTAACTTGAGCATTTTGTGATGAATTCTTTATAGACTAACATTGACTAGTCGATATGTTGTGTCATGACTTTCAATAATTACAAAAGGATTGAAATCAAGTAGAAACAAAAGAAATCAATTGAAAAACATTAGAAACTAATGAACCGACTAATGACATGGATTAGGAACAAATTGAATTTGAGACAACAAACTTAGAGGCCACGACACTTCTCTCTCTTCTCTCTTGTTTTTCCTCTTCACCCACGGTTTTGATTCCCACGAACCGAGACATGCAAACTCAAGGAACATAATCATTAGAAAATTTCATCGTTAGTCTAACCTAGGGATTAGCTTTGTAGACCTATTTCCCCCTTAAGTTTCATAACCCTCTCTCTCTCTCCATATAAAAATCGAGAAACCCATCTTCATCTTCTTCTTTCTGCTTTTCTCTTAGTCGAGCAGTGGAACCAGAAGCAAACCAGAAGCAAACCAGCGATTTCTTCTTCTTGCATGCGAGATTTTGTGTTGATCTTGAAGCATCTTTGTGTTGTTTAGTAGCTGAAGCAAGGAAGGATATAACTCTAAATTAAAAGTTATCCGTTATTTTGTCAAGAAAACTTGTGGATCAATCCAAACAGTGAAGGATTTGGTTTGTAGTTGCTGTTTGATCTACGCTGAGTAAGTGTTAGATTAAAGGTAGAAGCCATTGCATGTTGTTTTTTAGCCTTGCATGTTTCAAAATCCAAGTGTGAGTATGCTGTCTTTGCTAAGTGAAGTGATGAAATGGATGTTGAGTGGATGGATATGATGTATACTGTGACGAGTGAACTCACAGATGCAACAACACTTCAAGTCGAGTTGTGGATTGATTATTTGTTAGAGAAAGACATGTGGAAGGTGCCTTAAGTTGTTGTGATTAGGCATTGAAGTATTGTAGAAGAATTTTGTGAAAAGATAAGTGGTTTAGCCGGGTTAGAAGTAAAGGAAATCATGTACCTATTATGTTCTAGGTGAAAACGGTTATGGAGTCTTATGTTCCGTGTTATTTTCTTTATGTATATTAATGGAAATAAGAAAGAAACCATTCTACATGATAGAACATCTATAAGATCAAGTTATACACGTAGCTATAACCATACGAATATATAAAACATAGAGATAGAAGTGAACTTAGTAAAACCAGTAAACTGTTTTTGTGAGAAACGGTTTGACCTTTACTGATTATACAAATTTTCTGTATTTACCTAGTTAGATTTGGACTTTGAATCCTTAACAAAAATTGTATAACACATCTTAAGGAATGACGTGTAAAAATTTGGGATTAAATAGAGAATAATTGGCTAGTGAAACAATTTTCTTTGTAGATACGAAATCTGGACGTCGGTACAGGGTGCTAGTAAAGATTATGGCAATTTTTACTCTTAATACAGTCAGAATTAGACTTAAGTTTCTTCACAGAAAACTTCAATATATGTCTCAAATATAACATACTAAAATTTGGTAGTATTTCGATAAGAATTGTTATACCTTCTGTGTCCGAAACTGAAACTGTACATTTAGCTAGTAAACTGTTTGGACTCGAGAACATATATTAGTTGTTGTGTCTTTTTATATTAGCCTTTTGTGATGCACGTAGAGTCTAATAAACCTCATAATAGAAGTTAGTCATATAAGAGCATATAGTATCATGTGTGTGCAATGAGTGCGGTGCATAGTGCTTGATTATGGGGTAAATATCTATTCGCCATGGAATGGGACATGACATAATGGGTTTTATCTTATAATTTGGACACACACATTGCTACAAAATGATTTGTATACTTTGATCTTTTTCTTTTGCATAAATAAATGCATTAATCAAAGGTGTGGTGGTGTGAGTGTGCTTAAGAGGAATGAACCCATCGAAGATTGAACACAAGTTTATGCCCTTGTGGTCTTGGATTATTCCATGTCTTGGAGCCCTTGTGTGTGATCAAGGATGCCTCGGTTGTGTGATCTTCCTTGGAGTGAGATGCCCCTTGCTAAGTGGTCTTCGGAGGACCTCGGTTGAGTGATGCCGGGATGCCTCGGCCCATGATAGAAATTTCACTATGAACAAAAGAGTGATTGATCGAGGCTATCATGTGCACACTAATATAATTCTAGCTTTTTATTATTGATTACATCTTGATATGAGATTGAGCTTGAGAAAGGTAAGCATATAAATTGATGCTCATAAGGTGATTATATACTTAATGTTTAATATCTATTTATGAGATAGCTACACCTCCTTTATCGAATACGGTTTCTCACAAAAATATAGACTCTCTTTTATATGGTTCGGCTTATTCAAGTATTCTTCCGCACGCTCAAAGGAATTGTCTAAACAACTCACAAATATAGACTCTCTTTTGTATACAAGTATTCGCTTTGTCTAAACAACGACTTTGGAATTCTTCTATTGCGCACACCTCAACAACTTAGAACGTTTTTCACCAAAAAAAAAAAAAAAAAAAAACAACTTAGAACGTCTTCCTTATATACTCCTTTATGCCATCATACCCATTGGCACTTACCAAAAGAATTCCTCCAATCTACCCGTTGGATGGAATCAATTAGGAAGATCATTTGGGCTATTAAAGGAACGTGTCGATAGCCCATCAATCATGTTCGCCCATACAATCAGGATCTCGGTTTCCATAAGTAGAACCTTCCAAGAATATTTAGGCAATCATCGATTCCTTAATCTTCGAGTCAATCTCGATCAATCAAAGAATTCCGTTGTGTCTATTCCAGCCACGAGATCTTCTCCAATTGATAAGGTCAAGCCCTTAACAAAACATCCAGTTCTAGGTAACCTTTCTTCAACGGATTAGAGACTGTCAATGAGGATAGACTTTGAGTCTTTAGTCTGGCTGTCTGGGGGTCTTCAGACTTTAAATAGCAGAGTCTGCAAACCTTCAAACTAGACTGATGGAAACGTTTTGTCAGCTTCAAAATACTTCAAGAGGATTTCTCCAACAATCTCCCCCTTTTTTATGGTGACAAAACTTTCTTGCAGATTTAGACAACTTTGATCTGCAAAAAATTTCTCAAACACATATGCATATCTTATAGAGATAAATGGTTAAATGAATAACACTAGAATCTGCAACCACAGAAAATAGATTAGTCTAATAAGTGATATAACCATCCATAATAAAGCCATCACTAAGATACCAATGATAGTTAATAAAAACAGTCAAGTCCAAGTCTAGTTCAGTTCTCATCTAGACATAAAAACAAAGTCAAACAGATCAAAACAATCCACAAAATCCAACAACCAATCCAACACACCAACCACACGATTAAAAGTTAAATTGTTAAAATCTTGCATCTCTCCCCCTTTTTGTCAGCATTAAAAATGTTGAGATGAAAATGGAATAAAGTCAAGATTGCTTGGGAACGCGGACAAGCTGGAAATCTCCCATAGACTGAACGATGCCTTCAAGCCTTTTCAAGTCTTCTTTCAGCTGTGCGATCTCCTCACCCTTGGCATTGGCCTGAGTCTGAACAGTGAGGGCTTGGATTTTATCATTCAATGAACATGAAGAATCTTGACCCGCAGTTTGCAAGTTTTGAACCTCGCATCCCAAGGCATAAATGTGACCTCGCATCTCCAAGAGAATATCCATGATTCTGCGAAAATCTACTGCATTATCAGTCTGAGTACTTGCTTCAGCTCGATCTGATGGAGTAAATGCAGACGATGGTAGATCAGCATAATCTTGCAGGTTTGGCGATGAAATTTCATGACCTTCTTCTGGAAATTGAGAGGCATAAACGTCCTCTGGGTCTGCAGGTGAGCGACTGACTCCTTCACTTGCGTCAGGATATGATGACTTCCCTTTTTTCTCTTGATCTCCCCCTGTTTCCATGCCTACAGGTGGAGAAGAGTGTTCGTCAGATTCTCCTTCTTCTCCTTTTTCTTCTTCTTCTGTCTCAACTCTTTCCTTCTCAACTTCTCTTTCTTCTTCTTGCTTCTCCTCTACTTCCTTCATCTCTGTTTCTTTCACCATTTGTTCCGATTCTTTCCCTGGAACAGGACGACTTAAGTTCTTTAAAGCCATTGTAGAGATGGTGAGATTTTCATCATCATCTTCATCTTCAACAATAAGAGCTCTTCTTTTCGGTTTTGAAGCAACCAAGGGCTCCTTTCCTTTCCGCTTTGATGAAGAAGAGGGTTGATGAGCTTTGAGTGGAGTCTTCTCCTTGAATTTCTCCAATGCCTTGTTCAATTCCTTCAGATGCATCTTGGTCACCATTTTCAGTCCTACCACCATATGATCGCACGATCGAACACAAAAGATTTGCGAAGGCTGAATATTTAGATGTCTGAATAACTTCGTCACAAGACTTAGGTAAGGAAGTTGGCCTATGTCCTTCATCATGGCTCTATACATGTGGAACATAACAGTGTAAGGAAGAAAAAACCTTCTCCTAATGAGAATGGCATACATCAGCTTTGCCTCTGAACTTGAAACATCAGTCTTGGAAGTTGATTTTGGTCGAAGGTAATTGATCACAATCTTGTGAAGCAAGATGTTGAATGCACTCATCCTTAAGTAGGAAATCTTTTCCTCTGTTCTCTTGTCTTTGACAAGTTCCAATGTAGCACCAGCAATAGAAACTTTGATCGGTTGATATCTTCCCCTCTCAACTCCCAACACATCTGCCAGCATATCCATATCCACAACATAGTCTTGATCTTTGACACTGAAGGAAAATCTATTCGCATCTAAAAAGCTAAGATTTGAATAGAAATATGTGGTTAGTTCAGCATAGGCCTCTGTAGTGTCGGAGCAGAACTTTTCAAGTTGAAGATAATCGAACTTTTCCCTCAAGTTCACATTTACAGCATCCAGAAAATCAAAATCCACACTCCTAGGGTTTATTACTCCCACGCTTCAGCAATTTCGAGTACAAATCCCTTTGTTCCTTTGATCTGAACAAATCTCCTCTTTTTCCTCGACTTTCAACCGCAATACCCATTCTCGGTTGAAATTGACTGTACAATTTGTCATCATCATTTCCATCTACAGGATTCGGTCCCCAATCACGAGGATCACTCGGGATATTCGCAAGAGTTTCCTCAGCCAACCCTTTACGAGCAATTCCCAAACTTTCCATTCTTCGCAGAAAGATATATTCATTTTCATACCCTTTCTCTTTAATAAAATCATCGACATATTTCAATGGAGTACGCGTTGCTTTTAAGGCACGATACAACTTATAAATAGAAGCGGGCTTTTGAACTCTTACAGGGTCTGCATCCTCGATGATTTCTTCTTCTTGTTGATGATCAACGCCTTGAGGGCTAGATGGAGGAGAGTGACGCTGCTGATAATGTTGTGGGCTCGATTGCTGTTCTGGAGCCACATCTTCTTCGGTGAGATCGAAGTGCGTAGGCCCCTCACTCATTCGCCGTGGTCCCCTGCTTGCGATTCTCGAAGACTTTCTTGAAGACGACATCTTTCTTAGTTTTTAGAAGATTCCTTGCTTGACTTTCCCAAGAAAGATGACAATTTTTTTGAAGATTAAACAAGGGAAGAAAACGAGAATGGAGGATCGATGCTTTCTAGGGTTTTTGAGAGTAAAGTGAAGAGCAATCAACAAAGTACACGATTGGTAAAAAGGAGAGATAAACGAACCGTCACAAAGGAAAATAAAAATATGCCTTTTCAAAATAACTATCTTTTTCTGCGAAAATAGTTATTTCAAAAATAACTTCATTTTTGAAAATGAAACGATGCAATAATTTCGTCGATTAAATATAGCAACAATTTAAACACAGTCTGACGATCGTACCTCTTCAAGATAAGATTCGAGAGAGAGAAAGAGAGACTAACTTACAGTCTGATGGTCGTACCAAGACTAACTTAAAGTCTTGTATGCTTGAGTCTGAAAGTCTTTAGACTTTGATTTCCTCATACCTCAAAATGTTGAGTCTGGTTCGGATAGACTCAAATTGATTTTTCTCCAGAGGCTTTATGAATATGTCCGCCAGTTGATTCTTTGAGTCAACAAATTGAATTGAAACATCTCCATTTTGAAAATGGTCTATAATAAAGTGATGTCGAATCTCTATGTGCTTTGCTCTTGAGTGGAGAATCCGATTTTTGGTGAGATTTATAGCGCTGGTGTTGTCGCAATTAATCTTCGTGCATGAGTCTTCAATTCCAAAGTCTCTTAGCTATTGTTTATTCACATAATTTGTGAACAACAACTTCCGAGAGCTATATACTCTGCTTCTGCTGTAGAGAGAGCTATTGTACTTTGCTTTCTTGAAAACCAAGACACTGTCCTGCCTCCAAGTAGTTGACAAGTACCCGAGGTGCTCTTTCTATCGACTCTGCATCCAGCAAGGTCTGCGTCTGAATATCCAAGAAGAGCAAAGTCTCCCCTTTTTGGATACCAGAGACCAAAGCTTGATGTTGATGAAATATACTTGATAATATGCTTCGCAGCATTCAAATGAGATTCTTTTGGGTCTGATTGAAATCTGGCGCAAATGCAAACACTAAACAGAATGTCAGGTCTAGAGGCAGTAAGATAAAGAAGTGATCCGATGATACTCCTGTATAGCTTTTGGTCGACTTTCTTTCCTCCTTCATCTTTGTCTATCTTCAAGGAACTTGACATTGGTATGTTAGCCTTTTTGCAATTGTCCAGTCCAAACTTTTTGACAAGATCATTTGCATACTTTTCTTGATGAATGAAAGTTCATTCCTCCAGTTGTTTCACTTGGAGCCCGAGAAAGAAGGTTAATTCACCCATCATGCTCATTTCAAATTCATCCTGCATAGTCTTAGAGAATTTCTTGCACAAACTTTCATTAGAAGATCCAAAAATAATATCATCTACATATATTTGAACAAGTAAAAAGCTTTTGCTTTCTCTTTTAATAAAAAGGGTAGTGTCTACTTTACCTTTAACAAATTCATTTCGAATTAAAAACTTACTTAATCTCTCGTACCAGGCTCGAGGTGTTTGCTTTAAGCTATACAAGGCCTTTTTGAG